>CM068374.1:461549922-462149922 GCA_034769895.1 Magicicada septendecula | reverse complement strand
ATGATGATACAGACCAATTCAAAAGCTTTCTTGTCATCAACAACAACCATAAAAAATGGTTTTCTATACACGTTATAGTGTTCTTGAAGTTCATTACTGCTTTAGTGGGCTGTGCTGTAGTTCCTATTTTATTAGAGATCACTAAAGCCCGCATTTTCGTGCAGCAAAAAATTCCAGAACGTGCAATAAAAACTTGAAATCGTGCAGTAAAAATTTTAGATTGTGCAAAATAAAATGCAAATCATAAAATTGAGTTAAACTAACATGACATTGGTCCCACGTCCTTAAAAATATGGAAATAATAGTTTTAATCTTAAAACTTACTGATTCAGACCATAGTAAGAGGAGAATAATTTTGTCTAAAAAACAACAAATACCAATTGTTACCACTTACCACTTTGTTAGGTATATATTCTCAGATTTTACTTTTATTCCTGTTTATAATAGATGGCTGTTGAATTAAAGTTTACTAAACTTCGTTTGTCCAAAAGTCCAAATAAAGTTACTAAAAATATTTTTAATAAACATATTTTATTAAAATATAATATTAAAACATTAAAATATTAAAAAATATATTAAAACATGTTATTAAAACACGAATTTACATTTTTAACTTACTTACTATTAAGTTTATATTCAGTTCTTGGATTTCGTTGTCCATGACGTGTCCGTTACTTAACTAAATATCACTATAATATTGACGACTCGGAACACAAAGTTTTTTATAAGTAAAAACGTAAAGTTTTACCTTACAGCCTAAACCGGCTTTCACCTATAGAAGGCTTCATCAGAGGCTGTCGTTAGTAGCGCTGCTCGTCTTGTTGTTGGCGACGAGAAAGTGTTTCGAAAGATTGAAGCTGTGTGTGTGTGGTGAGATGTGTTCGAATAATGCGTGCGATTTGAATTGTGTCTGTTCGTTTAGGATGTCGTTTTTATTTGTTTTTGTGTGTTTGTATATTTCTAATTGTTCTAGAGTGTCTAGTTTTCGGCCTTTTGTGTGTACGTGTAGTATGTTCATGTTATTGTCGATGTTTTTATATGTGTGGTTTGCTTCAATGAGGTGGTTTGCGAAGGTAGATTCTGTAGTGGTGTGGAGTGCTTTTGTGTGTTCAATGTATCTCTGTTTGAAGCTACGTCCTGTCTGGCCTATGTAGAATTTACTGCAATTTGAACAATTTAGTTTATATACACCGGGTAGATAAAATTTGTTTTGTGCTTTGGGCATGCATTTTGATAGTGTGTGTTCTGTTTTGTAAGCGATTCTGTATCCTGCTTTTTTGAATTTGTGGGCAATTTTTTCTGTTTGTTTGTTGATGTATGTTAGTGTTATGAATTTGTTGTTTTCTGTCTTTGTCTGTTGTTTGTTTTGTGTTTTGTGTAGGAGTTTACTGACTATTGTTCTGTCATAACCGTTAGATTCTGCTAGATATTTTATCGTGTTTAGTTCGTCTTTGTAGTCTATTTCATCTAAGGGGATGTTGTTAAGTCTATGTATCATGGTTCTAAAAGCAGCTAGTTTGTATTGTATTGGGTGATTGGAGGTGTTGTGTATTAGTGTGTCAGTTGTAGTTGGTTTTCTGTATATACTGAATTTGTGCCTGTGTTCTAGTTTTGTGATGGAGAGGTCTAAGAAGTTTATGGTATTGTTGTGTTCGTATTCGGCAGTGAAGGTTATGTTTTTATGTATTTTGTTTATGTGCGTTAGTAACTGTTCACATTGTCTTTTGTTTCCCCTGTAGAGTATTAGAATGTCATCAACGTATCTGTGCCAATATAGTATTTTATGTGAGTGTCTGTCATTGTTTGTGAGTATTTTTGTTTTTTCTAAGTGTTGGAGGAAGACTTCTGCTAGAATGCTGGATATGGGGGAGCCCATGGGTAGGCCATCGTTCTGTGTGTAGTATTTATTGTTATAAGTAAAGTAGTTTTGTTTTGTGATAATGTTCAGAGTTTCTGTTATTTCATTGATAAGTTCGTCTGGTGTGTTGTTCTGTTTGAGTTTTTTTTGTAGGATGGTGATTGTTTCAGAGATGGGGATGTTTGTGTACAGGTTTTTAATGTCAAAGGAGGCTAATGTGGCGTTATGGGGGATGTGTATGTCTTTTATTTTTGTTACTAGGTCAGTGTTGTTTTTTACTGCAATGTTGTTGTCTATTTGTGTGTGTTGTCTAATAATTTTGTCTAGATATTTTGCCAGTTTGTGTGCAGGGGCATTACGGTAGTTGATAATGGGGCGGATCGGAATGTCTTCTTTATGGATTTTGGGAAGCGCTTGGAGTGTAGGTGCTGATGGTCGGATTTGTTTCATGTAGGGCTTTTGTTTATGTGTCATAATGTGTTTGGCTTTGTTGACTATTTGTTTTACTGAGTTTTGGTATCTGTAGGTGGGGTCGTGTTTTAGTTCTGTGATGTTGTTCTGTTCTATGAAGTCTTGTACTTTTTTGTGTAGGTTGTCTGTGGGGATAATTACAGTCGTGTTGCCTTTGTCAGTTTTGTAAAAGCTGTGACAGATTGAGCATCTTCCTCAAGTCCAGCAATAACTTCCTTATATTTTGAAAAATTATCAGAATAAAATAACGCGGCTTCCAACCATGTCCCCCACCTAGTAATAACAGGTTCTGGTGGAAGAGGACAATCCATTTTATCTCGATACACTGATACACAATGGGGAGCTTTAAGGAAAAATTTTTTCCCATTATTTATCAATTTATTTACGTCAGGAAATAATTCACGAATTTTCTCAGCTACACGATTTAAGGCATGTGCCATGCACGTTAAATGAATCATTTTTGAATAAAACACTTTTAAATAAACACTTCCAGTTTTTACCACGTAAGGAGCAGCATCAGTAATGAAGAGCAAAATTTTATCTTGAAATGTAGTTTCTTCAAAAAAATTCATTAAACTATCGTTAATAAAACAGGAAACAGTTTCATGATTTGTTTTCACGAGTTCTTTAACTGAAATTAAAAATGGGGTTGGTAGAACTTCTGGGTGGAGAATGCCAATTACTAAACTACAAATGTATTTACCCCTAGGATCAGTAGTTTCATCAACCATTATGTAAATAAAATGACCTTGGTATTTTCTTTCTTATTTCTGACATAGTTGAATTGAAACATATATTTAAATAGTTCTTTCTGAGTGTGCTCTCATCAGGAATTTTTTTGTTTGTGTACTTTTCCAAAAACGATTTAAAAGGTGTTGACTGCAACTTATGGAATGGGATATTAGTAGCAACCATCGCGTAGCACAATTCCATCATGAATTCTTCTCGGCTATCGGTATGGCGGGAGCACTCTGCCAGTAAAGATTGCACAGGGCCACTCTTTCATATTTTAGAATCTTTCAACTGTATGATTGTGTCCACCTGTAGTTAAAAACCAGAATTAAAAATGAAAACGTACAGTTGAAAGAACCAGAATCTTTTTAGCTCTAAAATACAAGGAGAGAAAAATTCAAAGCATTAACTTACTCGAATTGCAGTGAGCATCAACTTGTGATTTTCTCTCGCTGATTACAGCCTTATCACAGGACACATAGTAGATCGTCTTCCCATCAGCTTTCAGCTCCGGATATTTTTAAATCCATCCTCTTATCTTGGAGCTGAGACTGCTTGCCATTTTAGGCATATTAATAGATTCACACAAAACGAAAAAACACGTACTGTTCCAGAGGCAGACAATGGAAAACTAAACAAATCATCGCTCCGAGAAGAGAACAGTGATAAGGGGAAATAGAGTAATTCAAAAATTCTTGGAAGAATAAACCCGGCTCCTGCTTGTTCTGGGTCAAAATTCTCGGAACGAATGAGGCAGTTGAGCCATGTTTACTAGCAACCGAGCGAGTAAAAAGTGTTGTCTATTTCCTTCGGTTGTTGCATGTTTACATCATTTGATGTTCCACGAATTTCTTCGTGCTGATTTTGTTCTCGATTTTGTTTATGATCTGCGTGTATGTTTCGCGCTTGGCTATTGTGCAGCTGATTTTCGAAAAACAGGTAAATGTGCAATTTTGTGCATTAAAACTACAGAATGTGCAATTTTATGCAGTAACCCCCAAAACGTGCAATTTTGTGCAAAATAAAATGTATGTTAAAATGACCTACATATCCTGATTCGGATAAATAACTTGTCACTGGCCATTTACGAACTAGCAAAAAAAAGATGCAATTGCACGTGAATCCAGGCTTTAGAGATCACTAATGTCAAGCTCACTACTGAGTCGTATCTTACTAAAAACACTGTGCAGTGTTGACAGAAATTAAGTTTATCTCTAGTTATCAAATCATGCCTAATCCATTTCTTGTGTATGGACAGCTATATTGTTTTCTATTTACACAGATATTATTTTCATTATGATGCATTTATTAATAGGGATTTTTACCATTTCTTTATTTGAAAGCTTCAATACAGTAATATTTCATCTGTAAAAAAGTACAGCAGAACTTTTTTATATTTCTAACCAGTATTATCTTCTAGTATAATACTCTATTGCCATGATTGTTTATTACCTCTTCTGGACATTAATTGTGTCTGATTTATCTACTAATATATAGGTTTATTAAAGGCTTTGAAAATGTGGGAGCAAAGGGGACTCTTCATATGCTTTTATTTAAACTGTATATGTTATCTTACACAATTTATTATATAAATTACACCACACGATTACAATACTTACAGTATATTTAATACATGGACAACATACAAGATATTGCATCAATTAAGCTAACCAGAATCCAAACACTCCGTCTGATAGATAGAAAATGTACAGTTAAGCATCTAGAACCGAGAACTCTAGTCTGATGAAGTTAACAGTAAGTACAATGTACATTTGTAGGAAACTGTTTTGTTTCTGTAACTACAAATACCACAGGTAAGCTGTTGGGTTTCATACTGAGCATACACATCAGCAGTATTCAAGTCAGAGTTGGAAAATGTATGCTGTGTTATATATTTAAATCTGAGACACACTCTGTTAGCCAAACATGGACAATAAAATGTTTTTTTTGTCCTTTAACCTCTCTGGCACAGACAAAAAGTACATTATAAATAATGAAAAGTTATTATACACACGCAAGGTCGCGGGTGATGTGTTTATTAAACAAACTTCAAATGGTGACAGAAAATGACTCAATGTTATATCTCCAATTGTACACATAATGCAGTTTATATGTTGTATTTTAATTTGTGTTACTTCAAACACAATTTTTTTTTTATTTATTACAACTGAGTACTATCTATCTAATAATTTACATTTCATAATTAAAGACACTAATCAAGAGTTATAACCCATTGGCTATACTCTCCCCATTTAACTAATATCCATGAGATCAAGTGGTTTAGTTCGTCTCAGCCTTCTAGCTGCATTAGTTGTATCCAGCAGTCGCCGTATCCCAGGGTGTACATGCTGCAAGACGCGTTGCCCATGCTTCACTGCCTGCTTTTTTATTTCCTCAATGACAAGGTCAATTTTTAAATCCCGGTGTAAGTTGTTGTTTCTTATATACCATGGTGCATCAACAATCCACCGAAGCACCTTGTTTTGAAATGTTTGAATTATATTTGTTTGATTATTTTGCACAGCCCCAGAGCTGTATCCCGTAGGTCCAGATAGGCTTTAGCACTTGCTTATACAACAGCAATTTATTATGGATTGACAGCTGGGATTGTCTTCCCAAGAGCCAATACATTTTCCTGAACTTTAGATTCAACTCCTGCTTTTTCTTTTTGACGTGCTCCTTCCATTTAAGTTTTGTGTCTAATGTCATTCCTAAATATTTAGCTGTATTATCATAAGGAATTTGTATTGTATTAATTATAACTGGTATCCGATGACCAATCTTCAGATTTGTAAAATTTACATTGACTGACTTCATCTAATTTAATCTAATGCACCATTTTTTGGTCCATTTGCTCACAGCATCAGAGGCTCTTTGAAGTTTTACTACAGCTTCTTCAATTTTATTTCCAGTCGCTAGAATTGCAGTATCATCTGCAAAGATGGCAATGGTTGCATCTTCTACAGTAGGAATGTCCCTTGTATATAACAAATACAAGACCGGTCCCAAAACACTACCCTGCGGAACTCCAGCTGTTATTTTCTTCACTTCAGAATATTCTCCTTCATATTTCACTCAAAAATGTCTGACAGTTATGTATGATTTGAGTATTTTGTAATATTGTTTCGGTAGGTCTCTTTGTAATTTCCACTCCAGACCTTCATGCCATACCTTATCAAATGCTTGTGCTACATCCAAAAAGATACTTGTGCATATTTTTTTATTCTCGCATATTTTTTTATTTTTAAATGCTTGTGCATTTTCTATTATACTCATAATCCTGTGCACTTGGTCTATCGTTGGGTGCCTCTGTCTAAAGCCGAATTAGTGTTCAGGGATAAGATTTCTATCTTCAATAATAGGCTTAAGTCTTTTTAGTAGCAGTTTCTCAAACAATTTTGCACAATTTTTAACACACTTCTTTAATATAACTGATGTCCACAGAAAAAACATCATGATATTTACCATAATATTGTCATGCATATAAAATCAAAATTTTTTAAATATTGTGAAAGAAACACCAAATTCAGGCTTTGCCCTAAGCACACAAAATTACTTTCATATGCATTGAACACACACACATACAATACACACTTACTTTTCGAAAAGAATAAACTATTAAATAATTAAGAATTAAAATTATCTTGTTGGTACATCCTCTTCATTCACTTTTTAAATTATATATATATATATCGTACCAAATTAGCAGTTACATAAAATAACTATCTAATACGTCAAATAAAAGGATATCATGAAAATATTTCATCGAGCATAAAAGAAGGGGCAGGAGAATATAAATAAAATGTGTATCTACGAATGAATAATATTGAACCAACCCAACAAAGAAGAAAGAAGAGTACAAAGAGTATCATCGAGTATAACAAAGAGAAAAAATACCAACGAGCCAATATAATACGTTAGCATCCAGGCCCAATAGATCAAAATAGTGAGGGGATATGCCGAAAATAATTATCAAAATAAAAAGGAGACGAATCAAGTACAATCACAATAGTGATAAAACAAACTAATTTGTTTATGAGGAATAATATGGGACAATGACTACCATAACCATGAATAAAAATATGGAAGAGTATGACAATACTCAGGGAACATGAATTATTACAAATAATGTGTAACCAAGGAGAACACCGACAGTGAGAAACAACTAACCAGAAGAAGAAAAGAAGAAGAAGAGGAAAAGAAATGTACCATGAAGAATGAAGATTATGTATGAACGGTACAAGACATCAACATTCACAAGATAGACAAGGAATTAAAATCAATATAGTGACCAGAAGAAGCGTAATGATTATTTGAATACCAATAACAAAGAAACCCAGTGTTGAGCATCAATAAGTGATAACAACAATAACAGTGAAAACTTAATATAAGTGTAACAACATGTGATATGATAACCTTTTTACCCTGGGTAAACACCACAAACAATACCAGTGAGAATGTTTATAACGGAGGAAAGTGATTAACCATTATAAGTGAAAGAATTCACGATTAACTAGTGAAATGCACAGACAATTAGTGTAACAAGTTTAATCAAGATTGTAAAATCACATAGATAATCAATAAGACCACCAAAAAATATGAGACAGCAAAGTAAATTAATTGTTCATAGGGATTAATAATAAAAGCTTTGTAATCCTTAACACGAAATGTGCCTGAATGCCATAGCAAGGCAGGACAAAATGTAAATGAATACCAGAACAGATAGTAGCAAATAAGCTAATTTGTTGAGTATAAACCAATCAATGTACCAAAGACTAGGTACAACCCACCAAAATATGTAACATAATTAGACTAAGAATACCAGTATTATTGTTTCAACAAATAGTGTAATAATGTGTATAACTTAATAATAAACCATTGTAGTAGAATGCCATAATGAGATGGCAATAGTTGAGTTAAATACTGCAAAAAGTAAGTAGCACATTGTTGTCAGACAACTGACACATAACCTCACAAGAGTTGAACCTATAACATAAAATCATGTACATTAATTAAACCGAGCAATTATCCACAATTGTTTCAAACAGAGACTAAATAAGGATAAGAATGCAAAACAATGTATACCATTTGAACTGAAGGACACAGCAAATGAATCAGATTGAATACAATATCATTAAACTAAACAGACAGAACCCCAATGTGACAAGAGAGTTAGTCAAAATATCGGTATGGAGAACCATACATGACTTCCATGTTCTAAGATTTATATTGAAATGAAATTTGATTTATTTGAAATGAAATATTTCCATAGAAACTACGTCTTTCTACTTATTGCTTCAGCATTAACCACAGTACTATGGTCACTAACGTATACCACCTCACGTTTTCGCACTCGATTTTCACCGATGATGGCAGTCGATGGCACTGCCGAAAAGTCTGGTTTTGTAGAAAACATTGGACTACGGCTAAAGAGCCCGGGAAGCAATTTTAACAAAAAACTACTTCTTTGTTGCCGATAACGTAGTACACATATAAAAAATTCTCCCCTCCACCTTCAACTATAATTTTTAATAATAGAAAATTACCCCCACCCCGTTCACCTAACCTCTTCATTTATAGATATTTCATCTACGTTTCTACAGTGGATTACTATAAGCTTCTTATCAGGATACTTTATTTAAAAAATTAAGTACTTTACTCTTGTTAAATCATAAAATGTTTCTGGTAAACTACCCCTTTCTCTTAACCGATCTTCTCCAAAATCAATAGACCTTCCGTCCTCTACAATTCAGGGAAGCATGCAAAAAAATATTTGATTCTGTTTGAATGTGCGGCAGTTATCATTCGTCATGGAAACATTTCTCTTGTTACAACATAAAATGTTGCAGGTAAACTACCCCTTTCCCTTTACTGATCTTCACCAAAATCAATAGACCTTGAGCTCTCTGCAACTCAGGAAAGGGTGCAAAAAATTATTTGATTCTCATTGAATTTTCAGCAGTTATCATTCGTCATAAAAAAAATTTCCCTTTTTAAAACATAAAACGTTGCTGATAAACAACCCCTTCCCTCAACCGATCTTCAACAAAATCAACAGACCTTGAGTTCTCTTCAGTTCAAAAAGGTATGCAAAAACCTAGTTGATTCTGTTTGAATTTACGGCAGTTATCGTTCGTCATATAAAAAATTACCCTTGTTAAAACATAAAATGTTGCTGGTAAACTACCCCTTTCCCTTAACCGATCTTCACCAACACCAATAGGTACTGAGAACTCTACAATACAGGGATGTATGCAAAACATCATTTGATTCTGTTTGAATTTGCGGCTGTTATCGTTTACTATAGAAAAAAATTACCGTTGATAAAAAACCGTTGCTGGTAAACTACCCCTTTCCCTTAACCGATCTTCACCAAAAATGACAGGTCTTGGGTACGCTACAATTCAGGCCTGTATGCAAACAATTATTTGATTCTGTTTGAATTTGCGGCTGTTATCGTTTGCCATAGAAAACACCCTTGATAAAACATAAAACGTTGCTGGTAAACTACCCTATTCCATTAACCGATCTTCACCAAAAACAATAGGTCTTGAGAACTCTACAATTCAGGGCTGTATGCAAAACATTAGTATATTCTGTTTTAATGTACGGCAGTTATCGTTCGTCATAGAAAAAATACTCTTGTTAAAACATACAACGTTGCAGGTAAACTACCCCTTTCCCTTTACTGATCTTCAACAAAATCAACAGACCTTGAGTTCTGTATAATTCAAAAAGGTATGCAGAAGAGTAGTTGATTCTGTTTTAATGTACGGCAGTTATCGTTTGTCAAAAAAAAATTACCCTTGATAAAACATAAAATGTTGCTGGTAAACAACCCTATTCCCTTAACCGAGCTTCACCAAAACCAACAGGCCTTGAGAACTCTACATTTCAGGGCTGTATGCAAAATATTATATGATTCTGTTTCAATTTGCGGCTGTTATCGTTTGCCATATAAAATACCCTTGATAAAACAAAAAATGTGTCAGGTAAACTACCCCTTTCCCTTAACCGATCTTCACCAAAAACAATAGGTCTTTAGTACTCAACAAAACAGGACTGTATGCAAAAACGTATTTGATTCTGTTTGAATTTGCGGGTCTTATCGTTTGCCATAGAAAATACCCTTTTAAAACATAAAACGTTGCAGGTAAACCACCCCTTTCCCTTAACCGATCTTCACCAACACCAACAGGTATTGAGAACTCTACAATATAGGCCTGTATGCAAAATATTATATGATTTTGTTTGAATTTGCGGCTGTTATCGTTTGCCATACAAAATACCCTTGATAAAACAAAAAACGTGGCTGGTAAACTACCCCTTCCCCTTAACCGATCTTCACCAAAAACAATAGGTCTTTAGTACTCAAGACATCAGGGCTGTATGCAAAAACTTATTTGATTCTGTTTGAATTTGTGGCTTTTATCGTTTGCCATAGAAAATACCCTTGAAACATAAAACGTTGCAGGTAAACTACCCCTTTCCCTTAACCAATCTTCACCAAAAACAAAAGGTCTTGAGAACTCCACAATTCAGGGCAGTACGCAAAACATTAGTTGATTATGTTTGAATTTGCGGCTGTTATCGTTTGCCATAGAAAATACCCTTGTTAAAACATAAAACGTTGCAGGTAAACTACCCCTTTCCCTTAACCGATCTTTACCAAAATCAACAGATCGTGAGAACTCTACAATTCAGGGCTGTAAGCGAAACATTATTTGATTCTGTTTGAATTTGCGGCTGTTATCGTTTGCCAAACAAACAAAATTACCCTTGATAAAAAAAAACTGTTGCAGGTAAACTACCCCTTTCCCTCAACCGATCTTCACCAAAAACAATAGGTTGCGAGTACTCTACAAATCAGGGCTGTATGCAAAAAATTATTTGATTCTGTTTGAATTTGCGGCTGTTATCGTTTGCCATAGAAAAAAATCTACAGACACACACACAGACACTTTTCGAAAAATGACTTTTTTTCATGTTTTGAGTGTAGTACAATCATATTCTGCAATAATCTCGAACACGATTTTTTTTGCCATCACCATACTTACATTTCCTTAAGGAACATGGAAGTAAAAACATTATCAAAACTTATCAAAAGAGTGTAACAAATGTGACCAGTAGCTAGAGAAATATTCAATACTGCTATGAGAACATCTCACAAATGTAATACTGGTAGTTTAATAATTTGTAGCGGGTCGATTTTTGGGTGTTTTATTTTAACCGTTTGGGGCATATATTTATATTTTTATTTATTTCGTTTTTGGGCGGATTGTCATTGTGCAACGTATTTGTCCGTATAACAGACCAGTGTTGAGAAACAGTTGGGAACAAAGCGAAACGCAATCAGTGGTGTAACACGGCTGAAGAATTTACCTCCACAAAATTCTGAGAACTTTGTACCTGTGTGTGGCAGCGCACATACGTAACTGCTCAATCACGCTCCAAGTGACGCTCTAACAAAAACCAAGATGGCTAGAGAGAATAATCCGTGTCGTTTTCTTCAAGATCTTGCGGAAATGCTGTTTTAAGTCCCACCCACTTTTATGACATTAGCCAGTGCCTATTTGAAATCGTCTGCTATCGTCACTCAAACAACTACGTGACTAGTATGAGTCAAAACTGGGACGACTAACTGGAAGGCATTGATGTCCGTCGTCTTGACTAAAATGCTCCCGGAGTGGGGAACTGAGAGACGCCGGCAGTTCGTTGTCGACTCCCGCCTGCGCAGGCCGCCCGTAAACCGGGCTCAGAAACAAATTTTTATAATTAATGTAACAACTAACAATAACAAAGTATGTGACCGCGGTCAAGTAAAAGTGCAGAACATAGTTATATATATATATTTTTCGGACACTAAAAAGAAATACAAAGGAATGAGGAGTGCACGCGAGGACCACGTTGCCGACGGGGAGGGATATTATTAAAAAATGTTAAGGGTTCTATAATTTTTTGTGTGTTTGTGTGCGTGCAAAATTGCAGGCTGGGCAGTCTTGTGTGTGTGTATATAAAATAAGGTAAGCTGTAGTATAAGATAGAATTAGAGTGATAATCATGTAACCCAAGCAAAGGATCAATTCTTACGAAAATATTTCAGATGTAGTAAAGTTTGTAAAAAATTTAAATGATTCAAAACTAAATTAAAATGTTAATTCTCTTCATAAAAAATGTGTGTGTAACTCATTCACACAACCTTAGAAATTACGTCTGCATCCCAAACATACGTATGACGAAACCTTGAAGCCACGCGATGGTAAGTAGGAGTGAATTAACTTTAATTTTTAAATTATTACGATATCATTCTTTTTAAATAATAAAGAAAGTTTCATTGGCGCCCGAACAGGGACGAATTTAATAAAATAAATTCCATACCTATAAATGGGATGCAATCGTAATTTGGAAGTTGTGTGAGAATACGCAAAAGATACTTATGTAAAGTTAAGTTACGCTAAGTAAGTAAAGAATATTTAAAATATAAATATATATTTGAAATATATATTATTTATATTGTAAACAGAATAAATACCTAAAAATAATAATAATAATGGAAAATACAGTAGAGAACGGAGTCGATTTGTCCGACTCGACTGTGATAAGCGAAATAGCTGAATTAAATGAATCAGCTGTTGTGAATAGTTTTGAAGTACATTCAACGCCGAATGTAGGTCAAGGCGACAAAACTTTGAACACAAGTAGTATAAATGAAGCAAATAATACAGATGATTCGGGGATCCAGACGACCCCAAAATCAAATAATGAAAATAAAAATAATGACAATAAAGTCGGCTTCACTGACGAAAACATAGCAGCACAATCTACTCCGTCGACAACACGAACTAAAGGGTTGTCGATGGACGATTTGTTTAATTTAATGAAAACCATGGCGGAAAATATAAATAGCAATTATAAAGAGCAACAAATTGATTCCAATGTCAAGTTTCACGAATTAAAGAACGAGATTCAAGAAATTAATAAACGTTGTGAAAATACCAAAGTAGAATTTACCAATAGAGTTAACCAAGTAGAAACCAGGTTAGATGATTCAATGCAAAAGGTAGATGTTAAATTTACTGAAATAGATAGTCAGATAAGTAGAGTTGAGAAGCAGATAAATGAGAATAACGAGTATTTAATAAGTTCAATGAATGAGCATAACAATGACATAGAATCTAAAATTAATAAATGTAGTATTGAAACTGAATGTAAGTTGAGTAGCGTAGTAACGACAGTTGAAAAAATTAGTCAGAACTTTGATGAACACCAAAATAAGGTAGACTATAAAATAAATGAAATTGAAAATAATTATAAGACAGAAATACAAGCAGTAAATGAATCTATCGATGTGATAGCAAAGAATAACGTACAGTCTGAGTATAGTAATGACAAAAAATTATATTCACTCGAACAGAATATTAATAATATGAGAGATGAATTGAGTGTAGTAAAAAATCAAAATGTAACCAATGTCACTGAACGTATATTTATGACACGTGACACAAACAATGAAATAGAATTAGAGACTTTTAGTAATGAAAATAGGAGAGTGCATCCAATGCAATTTTTAAATCGAGTACGGGAGTTTGACAGATTTAATGGTAGTAGTTGGGAGGTTAAACTTATAAAAATTTTGAAATGTTTTAAAGGCGATTCGGAGATATGGGCGGAGACACATCGAAACGAATGGGAGAGTTATGGAGATTTTGAAAGAGCATTTCGGAACAAATACTGGTCGGAGGAGGAGCAGGAGATACTGCGAAGTCAAATAATGGGAACTGGGAGTTTTGGAAGAAACAACCGTAGTATCACAGTATATACAATGAAGCTGTACAACGAAGCGAAGTATTTGGAACCACCGTTGCCATTTCAGTCGTTTGTACGCCACGTTAGCAAGCACCTACCAAGGGAGGTGCAGATCACATTGATGACCAGAGAGGTAAGCGACATAAATGAATTAGAAAAAGTATTAGACGTTTTTCAGAATATTAAGGACCAGGAAGACAGCAGACGCATACAACAACATAATATACAAAATGGAGGTAATTATGTACCAAGAGGAGGACCAAACGGAGGAACCACACACAATGGTCGAGAACGGGACAGACGATACCCAATGTGGAAATGTGACGGGTGTCTGGTGGAAAATTATGCT
Source organism: Magicicada septendecula (assembly GCA_034769895.1). Taxonomy (NCBI): domain Eukaryota; kingdom Metazoa; phylum Arthropoda; class Insecta; order Hemiptera; family Cicadidae; genus Magicicada; species Magicicada septendecula. The sequence goes on along the minus strand of CM068374.1, from coordinate 462,135,706 downwards.
GATCGTAATTTCTGTTATAGATGTAGAAGGGCGAGGCCCGGACAGCAGCCGAGAACATCACCGAGGTTCAACAACCCACAGCAGAGGAACGGTGAACGACGAGTAGAGAATCTGAGAAATGAAGGAGGAAATCAGCAGATGGGCAGAGTATACACGCCCCGTAACGCAGACACAAGAATGGGAAACTAAGGAGGACAATGGATGAGGAGGCCCGGCCATTGTCGAGGAATAATCACGGGGTCCACGAAAATAAATACAGGAATAACACGATTCACACGGACTTGGCCACAGAATTGTTGGAAGAAGAGGAGACGGAAACGAGGAGACAAGAGGCGTGGTTGACTGAGGTAAAACTGGAAATAGAAGGTAAGTCAATCTTGACACTTATAGATACAGGTAGCGAAATATCTGTAATAGCAGAACATGTACTCAATAAATTGAAAGAAACTAACAAACATATTCCGTCTTTGCCAGTAGCAGGGGTAGCAATTGTAGGTATTACGGGTGTTAGAAGTAAACGGGTTACAACACAAGTCCAATTGAACATGTTAATAAATGGGGAAAAATATGAGAATACATTTTTAGTTGTAAGAGGTTTAAATTTAGAAGTGATTTTGGGTAATGATTTTTTAATAAGAAATAATGCGGTCATTAACTTTCGAAAAAGAATTTTAGAATTGAGTAATGAAAATAAACAAATAACAGTTAATTTTGAACGGGTTCTAGACACAGTAAAGATTTCGGGTATAAGGGTTATACCAGATAAAACCATAAATAGGGATATGGAATTTAGTATACATGCGTGTAGAGAGAGTGTGAGTGAAGAGAGGGGAGATAGAATATGGGCCGAAAGAGAGGTTAAATTTTGTGGGGAAGGTGATGAAATGGGGAGCTCTCAGCGTAAAACGCTGTGGCGGGTAGTTGAGGATTATCGGGGAGTGTTTGCCGGGGAACCAGGAAGGGCAAAAGGTTATGAATGTGAATTAAGGGTGAGGGAGCATGCACCATATGTCCAACGTAGTTATCCGGTACCATATTCGAAAAGGGAGGCTGTACAGTCAGAATTAGATAGGATGTTAGCGGGGGATATTATAGAAAGGTCGGTATCAACTTATTCCAACCCTTTAGTAGTAGTAATCAAAAAAGATGGGAGAGTGAGGTTATGTCTAGATGCCCGCAAAATCAATCAAATAATCATTCCAGACCGGGAGTCACCAGAAGCGATAGAAGAGATTTTTCAGAAATTTAGTGGTGTGAAATATATGACTTCTTTAGACCTGACCGCCGGATATTGGCAAGTCCCGTTGGCAGTAGATAGTAGAAAATATACAGCGTTTTTGTTCAACGGAAAAAATTACCAATTTAAAAGACTACCGTTCGGTTTGAACACAAGTGTAGCTAGTTTTATTAAGTGTCTCGACGAAATTTTGCAACCACATAACTTAGATTTTCTAACCATATACGTAGACGACATACTAATAGCTTCTAGAACATTTGAAGAGCATGTAGAGCATTTGGAATATGTATTGGAGAAATTATATCAGGGAGGTTTGACGGTGAATTGGGACAAATCAAAATTTTTGCAAACTGAGATACATTTTTTAGGTTTCATCATAACATCTACAGGAATACGTGCCAATCCGGATAAGGTAGAATCCATCCTGACGTTCCCGGAGCCCAAAAATATAAAACAATTGCAAAGTTTTCTTGGTCTTTGTAATTTTTACAGGAAGTTCCAGCGGAACTACGCCCAGACGACGGCCCGACTAAGCGCAGTGCTGCAAAAGAATAAGCAATGGAGATGGGGCGATAACGAAAGAGCGGCGTTTAATGACATCAAAATTAAGTTCACAGACATGATACTAATGAATCATCCCAATTTTAATGACAAATTTTATTTACAGACAGATGCTAGTAATATAGCATTGGGAGCAGAACTCTACCAAGAGGACGAGGAGAAGGAACATAAAACCATCGCCTTCGCCAGCCGGACGTTGCTAGCCGCCGAGCGCAATTATACTACCACAGAGAAGGAGCTCCTCAGTATAGTGTTCGCCGTGAGGAAGTTCCGAACGTATCTGCTGGGTAACAGGACCATCATCAGGACGGACCATAAAGCGCTATCGTTCCTCAATACTTGTAAACTCACACACAGCCGGATTACCAGGTGGGTGTTAGCTCTTCAAGAGTATAATTTTTCTTGGGAATATATCAAGGGTGTAGAGAACAGGGTGCCAGACACACTATCACGAATAGACACAGACAGAAATAGAACAGGTAGAGATATTAAAGAGATAGAAATTTATAGACTATCCCGGGAAGATAAACTTTTTGGGGAGGAATTGAAAGATATAAATGTAATGCAAAGAGCTGATAATAAATTAAATAAAATAATTACTAGTATAGAATCAGATATAGACGAATTAGGGTATAAGCAATATTTTCAAGTGTTCAAAGGGAGTTTGTTTAAAAAAGTAGAGGGGAGAGAGAGAGATTGGAGGTTAGTCATACCTGAAGGGTTGATAGAGAAAATAGTGTGGGACTGTCATTTTAGATACGGGCATTTTGGGGCACGGAAGTGTGTGAATGTATTAAAGGAATCTTGTTTATTTAAGAACATGGAGAAACGAGTCCGAAGAATACTTAGAGTTTGTGAGTTATGTCAGAAATCCAAAGTTGTAAATTATAGGTTAGAGGGAGAACTAAATTATATTAAAGTAGAAAAACCATTCGATTTAGTAGCTGTAGATTTGTACGGCCCACTGCCGAAAGGTAGGGGTGGAGTGATGCATATTTTTGTTGTACTTGATACTTTTTCTAAATATGTCAGGCTATATAGTGTAAAGCGAGCCACAAGTAAGGTGCTGAGCGAGAAGATCACACGCGACTACATGATCAACGTGGGAAAGCCGAAGGTGATATTATCCGACCATGGTCCGCAGTTCATCAGCGGAAGATGGCGCCAGACTCTTGGATGGGAAGGTATTATCCCAAAGCACACTGCCGTATATCATCCACAGTCGAATCAAGCTGAGAGAGTCATGAGGGAGTTGGGCAGAATTTTTCGAACATACTGCCATGCCAAACATAGCGAGTGGCCACTCTATGTGCAGAAGATTGAAAACTGGCTAAACTGCACCACCCACGAGTCGACGGGGTTCACGCCTTATGAGCTAATAAGAGGAAAGCGTCCACAGAGGATTCTGGAACAACTAATCGAATATCCACCGGAAACCGACACTATCGGTAACGATGTTAAGCTGAGACTAGCCAATGAAAGTCTGTTGACAAAAGGGGAGAGGAGAAAACGGAAACATGACATGAAAGGTAAGTGGACGCAGTATGAGATTGGACAGCTGGTATTGGTACGACGACACGATTTATCAAGTGCACAAGATAAGGAGATCAAGAAGTTTTTCTTATTGTACGAGGGGCCGTACGAGGTAGTGGAAATAAAAATGAAAAATTCATATGTGTTACAGAATAGAGAAACCAGGGAGATAGTGGGTACGCACAACGCTACAAATTTGAAATTATTTTGGTCAGCATAAGTATTTTGTTAATTTGTAAAGGTATGAATGTTATTTAATTATTCTTTTATGTTTTTAGAAGGGCTCATCCCCCATTTTTGGGCGGCCACGATCTTACCAGTCCTGGCCGTGGAATTCGGAAAGCGGAGGTGGGCCATGGTTGGCAGGATCTTCCTTCGGGCGGTGAAAACAACGATGGTCCGGCTCCACCAAAATTGGTACAAAATAGAAATTTAACCATATATATTTGAACGGGGAGGGGGACCCCAACAGGTACGTGACTCGACTTAAAATTTTTTAATACACTCATGGTGCAGCGGTTTTGGTGTGCCTGTCACGTGCCTGCACTGCCTTAGAGTGTTTGTATATAATGGAGGCTGCATTAAATAAAAGGCAGTGCATTCAAATTAAATTTTTTGGTGTCAAGGGCAAAATTAAAATGGAGCCTTTGACAATATCTTCTGATTGGCCTGAAACGACGAGTTTTGGGGCAAGACGTTTCGGAGCACGGTGGAAAGCGGGATAGAAGAAATGGTAGGAGAGGGGAGTAGTGTGTTTCAGAGGGGGGACGTGAATTCACGTAGTATATCTACCGGGTTCCGATCCGTTTTGCAGCGAAACCCGACTTTTCTGGCGGTTACTGTCTTACTAGCATTAATCTCGATTTGAGAATGTTAGTCAGCCTCCAGTGTAAATAGATTTTTGAAAAAAAAAAAAAAAAAAAAAAAAAAAAAAAAAAAAAAAAAAAAACCCAAATAATTTTGGATGTGTATAATTTTAAATTTAAGATATAATTTTTTTCTTCTAAATTTTTTAGCATTAGGTGACCAAATATAATTGTTAGATTTTAGTAGTAGTGGGTATAAGAACGTTTTGAAGAAATGTGTAGTAATATAAGAACTTGTTATCAATACAAGATGTGAGGATAATTTTGGGGGGTAGTTTGGTGCTCAATGAAGTGACATAACAGTGTAGTGTGGAACTGCTATGGGGGAAGGTTGTAGATTTTGTATTAATTATTTTATGTTACTAATGGTTAAGCTTCCATATAAAGTGGGTTAAAACCCCATCTCAATTAATATTGTCATTTAAATTTTAATTTAATGTTACGAAAGATATTTTACTTGTGATTCCCCAAATTTTCGGGCGGTCACGGCCTCACCGAACCCTGACCGTGGAATTGGTTTAGCTTTAACAGCTATGGTTGGGGCACATTACGATTACGCGCTGACCATAACTGGCCATAGCTGTTATCGTTGTAAAGGTGTATTTTGAAATTGATGGGGGGTAATAGAAAGGGGAATCACCAAACTATGGAACAGCGGCTGCCACTCTGTTCGAGTAGGAACAGCAGAGCCAGGTGGCAGATCCGTTTTTAAGGGTGCATGATTTTATAACAAGAACATGTTGATGTTCACCAATTTAAAACTTAACAGCGGAAGCAGAGACACGGAGAGGTAAAACCCTGCTCCAAAATATACAGTCTCTGTGGAAGCGAAAGGGCGAAACAGTCCTCCATAATCGGAAATAGTGTGTGTGGCTGGGAGGTGACGTAAAGGAGTCACGAATTTAAAATTTTATGACGTAAAAGTTTTGCTTATTCAAAGTTTAATCCAATCAAAAATGCTTGTGCTCTGTCCACATAATTATATGCTCAGACTCGTAAAATAAGGTTCATACTATAATTGTAAAGGTATCATTTTATTGTTGTGTGTTAGATATAGTTGTTGATAAAATGTATTTTCATTATGTGCGTAATTTTTTTAGCCAATCATTAGACGCCTGGCAGGCAATCAACATAATAGGAGTAAGTGTTGAGAATGTATTACATGTAATTGTTCAATTTTGAAAGGTATTCATGGTGTTTTAATTATGTTAGGATATCAGCTGATCAACAATACCATGTCACTGGTATATTGGTTTGTAAAGGTTACAAGTAATTAATGTTTTGTGTACTACAGACATTTTGAAGTAAAGATAAAAAGAATATGCAGATTAATAAAAGATAATTCATGGGTGATAAATGTTTTATGGGACATGCAGACCTGTCCAAAGTGAATTAAAAGTTGAATGTGAAATAGTAGAGATGAATATAATGTAATGTTGTTTTTGAGTTAATGTATGTTATAGAAGTTGGTGAAGTATTAAGGTTGACACAGTTGTGGGGAATTTATGTAGAGTTTTGAATGATCTATATTTATGTTTATAGGTAATGAGGTTATTTTGTGTATTTGTAGTGAGGTAATGAGATTGAGATTTTTGGGGATGGCAATTTTGTATTAGGGGGTAGTGTATTTGGGGAGTCCGCAACAAGGGTTGGGACGGGATAGGGACCGATTGGCGCCGGAAAGGGTTACCTAGGGAGGGTCCAGGAACCAACATAAGGGAATGAGTTTTGGGAAGGAAACACGTATCCTATGTACAAAGGGTTAGAGAGTATTTTTTTTTATATATGTAGAGAAGGCGGCGTTTTGAGTTAAATGATAAGTTGTGGATTAGAGTGTCTTGATTAGTAGATATTTTGATAGAGTTGGGTGTCATGGGAGTTGCAGTTGATAAATATTAGAGTCAGAGGGAGAAAGTTTATATATGTATAGAAATCTAATACAGAAAAACGAGAATAAAGTATTTACATCACCCCCAGTAAGGTAGAATTAACTGTCAACTAAAGAGAGGAATTTATAATAAAGAATGTACAATTGTTTTTTAAACCAGTGACAGAATTTTGATAGAAGTGAAAATAATGTAAAGTCAAGAAGTGTTTAATTTAAATGATTTAAATGCCAATTTGATTATTATTTATATTAATATTTTGTTTATTATAAATATTCTATGTTACTATGTTTTGTATTTCAAGGTAGGATATTACAGATATTTAAAGTGTTTTCAGAAATCATACATAACATATGTAGGTCAAGGGTTTTGTACTTGACCTAGTTTTGATCAGCTGATGAGTTCATACACCTACTAAGCTTGTAGAGTAGGAATTCAATTTTAATTTGTTTGTTTGATTAATTCAAACTAATCTTTGAATAATTTTAATAAATGTTATTTAATAAATAAATTTAATAAATATTTAATGAATAATTTTTTTTTATTTTAAAATTTTGAAAATTTTAAATTTTTTTTGAAAAAAAAAAAAAAATTTTTTTTTTGATTTTTCGCCTGCCAGCGAGTGAATATGTTGAGTAATGATCATTTTATTGTGTATGTATTAATGATGTTCCTTTTGTTGTATTGCTTTATATTGGTAGGCTATAAATTGTTCTCACGCTAGAGTAAGGATGTATTTGTATTAATAGAAATGTCTAGGTTGTCATTTGTAACAAAAATTAGAAAAAAGAGGAAGAGAATTTTTGGTAAAAGATTTTTTTTTGAATATTGAATTTTTTGAATTTATAATAAATTTTAAAAGGAAGTTTTATTTTAATGTGTTATGATGATATGTAATGTTAGTATGTGTGAGCCCAGTATCTGCTAAAGGCAGCCCAGCTTGCAAAAAAGGGGATCCATATCGGCGGAGGAGCTGGAGTAATTTTAGCCAGGGATTGAGGATTTTTGGGGGTAGTATGTTAGAAGGCGAGGTGTGCCGTGGTGCGAGTCTGATCGATTTCTCGGTGTTGGGATCTCTTACAGAGAAGTCCAGTGATCTCGTTCAGATGAGTCCATGGTCGCTGAGCCAGGGGGGTCGTGTACCCATGCAGATTATGAACCAGGGGGTTGTTGGCACCAGTTCCTCACCGGTCCTCTTCGGGGTTATCGATGAGATTTCTTCTGTCATGGACAGCAGAATTCTCATCGAGGGGGTATTGTAGCGGGTCGATTTTTGGGTGTTTTATTTTAACCGTTTGGGGCATATATTTATATTTTTATTTATTTCGTTTTTGGGCGGATTGTCATTGTGCAACGTATTTGTCCGTATAACAGACCAGTGTTGAGAAACAGTTGGGAACAAAGCGAAACGCAATCAGTGGTGTAACACGGCTGAAGAATTTACCTCCACAAAATTCTGAGAACTTTGTACCTGTGTGTGGCAGCGCACATACGTAACTGCTCAATCACGCTCCAAGTGACGCTCTAACAAAAACCAAGATGGCTAGAGAGAATAATCCGTGTCGTTTTCTTCAAGATCTTGCGGAAATGCTGTTTTAAGTCCCACCCACTTTTATGACATTAGCCAGTGCCTATTTGAAATCGTCTGCTATCGTCACTCAAACAACTACGTGACTAGTATGAGTCAAAACTGGGACGACTAACTGGAAGGCATTGATGTCCGTCGTCTTGACTAAAATGCTCCCGGAGTGGGGAACTGAGAGACGCCGGCAGTTCGTTGTCGACTCCCGCCTGCGCAGGCCGCCCGTAAACCGGGCTCAGAAACAAATTTTTATAATTAATGTAACAACTAACAATAACAAAGTATGTGACCGCGGTCAAGTAAAAGTGCAGAACATAGTTATATATATATATTTTTCGGACACTAAAAAGAAATACAAAGGAATGAGGAGTGCACGCGAGGACCACGTTGCCGACGGGGAGGGATATTATTAAAAAATGTTAAGGGTTCTATAATTTTTTGTGTGTTTGTGTGCGTGCAAAATTGCAGGCTGGGCAGTCTTGTGTGTGTGTATATAAAATAAGGTAAGCTGTAGTATAAGATAGAATTAGAGTGATAATCATGTAACCCAAGCAAAGGATCAATTCTTACGAAAATATTTCAGATGTAGTAAAGTTTGTAAAAAATTTAAATGATTCAAAACTAAATTAAAATGTTAATTCTCTTCATAAAAAATGTGTGTGTAACTCATTCACACAACCTTAGAAATTACGTCTGCATCCCAAACATACGTATGACGAAACCTTGAAGCCACGCGATGGTAAGTAGGAGTGAATTAACTTTAATTTTTAAATTATTACGATATCATTCTTTTTAAATAATAAAGAAAGTTTCAAATTGAAATATTATAAACTAACTAACTGCAATCATTGAACCAGGTGTAAATAACCACCATACTATAACTTAGAGAGCTTTCAGATAACAAAAAGTTAATGAATACATTGAACTAACAATGTACAACAATTGTACACTATTTTAATTACTAACAATATATCCCATGTGTACTAAAATAACTAAGTAAGTGACAAAATGGAGAGATGAAAACAGAAAGTATTTTGATTATACTATATGTGTATACAAAATAACATTTTTATCAAAATAAAGAATGAACACATGTAAATAAATATACCTATTAATGTTATGATGTCAGAAATATGTAGTAGAATAAGGAGTAATGGCATTACAAGTAAATGTAAACAATCGAACATAGTTGGTATAGACGCCATTAACAGATTTTGTTTAAACTATAAATATAACCATTTTATGTACTAACATGAAGGAGAAATGGACTCAAAATGTTTAGTAATAAGTATTAAAGTGTAATTATAACGAAATATGGTGAAAAAGACTTATTTGTATTAAGAGTCACCATATGAGTTTTCAAGATGATCAAGTGAATTAATAATGAACGGAATTAGTGCTTGTTTAGACTTAAAATAAAGCCACAAGTGTCCGCGATTTAATGCCACTAACCAAATGACGATACGACAAGAAATAAGAAAATTATGACCATTATAAGTTTTTCAATCATTTTGAGTATCCATGGATACGTCAGAGATAATCTCAAACCCACGCTTAGAGACGCTGAAAATTAAAAGTTTTATTTTACCAGAGTGTTTTGGGGTTGAGAGTGTAACCTTCTGAACCAATCAAATAGCTTAAAATGACCAGACGAAAAGAGACGCTTTAGCGAAATGTGACAATCATTCTGAAACACTCACGGCGAGAGGTCTATGTTAAAGTCAGCAAGATATTTTTTGAAATGTGCGCGTCACCTACAGTAATACACAAACAGACATTAACCTATACCAAACACCACATTACCGAGTGTCAAGTGAATTAAGTGAACAGTGAATTAACATGACCAGTGTATAATAAGGGCCATGTTCAGTGTATATAACCAGGGAGTACAATATTTTAATAATTTTAAAGAAAATAATAAAAGGAATAATTGTCGTTGACGAACGAGAGTTATTGTTTTGACTGCACTAGTCAAGTAACGCTTGAGTGCTTTAATAAGTAATGATGGACAATTATCAGGATTTAATAAACAAGTTGTGGCACAATCTAATGATAATAATTAATTGAAAAATAATTATTTTATACTGAAAGAATAATTGAGAACGGTGTAATTAAACTTAGATACCGCTCATTATTACGTGAAAATAGTCGCTTACTTGACTATAACTTTTGAATTAATGAATAATAATTTTCTTGTGCGAATATTTTCATGACTGATAATTACACATCATATGAATTATAAATAAAATGTTTGTAACTATATTATTAAGAATCTTATAAGTAGCATTACTTATTCCAAATAATCACTTACTTGTTCCTAGGCAAACTAACCTAGAACCGAAGCATATATTTTTGTCACAAAGAAACAATTCTGTCCTTAAATGATTTTTATGAAATGAAAGCAATAATAAGAGTTTTTTTTTTAGATTTGTTCTCTTTCCAGTACATAGTGGAGAACTAATGAATTAATAATAATATTTTAACAGTGCAACGTTCAAAGCACGTGTTGACCTTAGCTCCTCTAGACTTTTGCATAACATACGATAGTACGATATTATCGACTATCGTACCAAGATTAATAATTCTAAAATTTTTGTTCTTTTTCATAATAATAGATAAGTAAACATTGTTATTCAAAACCACATCTTTATATCTGGTATCATGTGTCTTCAAAGAATTCACGCAAAGTGGTAATATAATTAACAAAAGTGAACATAACCAAGTTCACGATATTATTGTACCTTACAACAGTGTTACCAGCCTTGCGATACAGAGATCTCAATATTTGTTTAAATTTGTTGTTGTTTGTAAAGATATCATATTAATTGTTTTAAAAGAGTTTGCTGAATTTAATCATTGTCAATAAATCCTCAGTTTATTATCAGTGGAAACAGAGTTTTAATTTCTATAAAATAGAAACAATAGTTTAATTTTTTTAGAAACAATTATCTCATAAGGTGGCGGTAATATTTAAATTACTGATATCATATCATTTGAATTATTTGAATTATTTTATCTATGTGCATTGTTACGATATTCAAAAGGAATATCTGTGTATGTCAAGTGTGTTTACAGTAAGAGAAGTCGCCATCGAGAAGAGTGCAGTTATCCACGGATGGTAAGTGGGGAGGTTAATACAGTGAAGCGATAGCAAGTCTAATACTCTTTTAAACCACAAACTTTAAATCCCAATCAACCAATTCTAATAATCATTCTAATAATAATCAACAATAACATCATATCTATATATACTCGACTTGAGTATCTACACAACAGCATCAATTATCAACTATATCCAACATCTAAATCTATAATTTACATTATAATATATATATTAAACTTTCACTGTGAACACTTACTTTTTGGTTTTGTTTCCCAGACGTTTCGACGTGGTGTTCGTTTTCCTCAGTGGGATTTAAAATACTGAATGTCTGTACAAAGTAACGGTTATGGGTTGTAGGTGTGTGTGGTGGAGGTTGCTGGTGGGAGGGAATTGGCGCTGGGATTAAAAGTTTGTGTTTGAATCAGTGTATCGAAAAGTATGTATGATCTATAATGTAATTGTTCATTTAATATGTTGTTTGGTTGTAGTGTGTGATATCTGTATATTTCAAATTGTTCTGCTGTGTTTAGTTTTCTACTTTTAGGTAAGTAGTGTAGTATTTCCATGTTGTGCTTTATGTTTGTGTAACTGTGGTTTTCATTTTGTAAATGTGTGGCAAATGTGGAATGTATGTAGTTTGTGGTGAGGGCTTTTAAATGTTCAGAATATCTAGAGGAAAAAAACCTTCCCGTCTGGCTGATATAGAATTGGTGACAGTCATTGCCGTTTAATTTGTAAACCCCTGTTTTGCTGTATGTGTCTGTGTCTTTGTTAGTATTATTTATGTGTTTCCTGATGGTGTTGTTAGTTCTGTAGGCTACTTTATAATTGTGTTTCCTAAATGTGTTAGCAATTTTGTGTGTGTTGGAATTGTTGTATGTGTGAGTGTGATGTATTTACTGGGTTGTGTGTTGTTGGTTTTATGTGTTTTACTTTTTGTGTTTAGGATGCGTTTGCGTAGTTTGTTTTATAAATCGGGATTGTATCCATTTTTGACTGCTATATATTTGATTGTGTTGAGTTCTTCTTGGTAGTCGTGTGTATTTAGGGGTATTGAAGTGAGCCTATGGAGCATGTAGTTGAAACTCATCCAACCACCCAACTTAACACAAACATGCAGCTTTCAACTACATGCTCCATAGGCTCACTTCAATACCCCTAAACACACATGACTACCAAGAAGAACTCAACACAATCAAATATATAGCAGTCAAAAATGGATACAATCCCGATTTAATAAACAAACTAAACAAACGCATCCTAAACACAAAAAGTAAAACACATAAAACCAACAACACACAACCCAGTAAATACATCACACTCACACATACTACAATTCCAACACACACAAAATTGCTAACACATTTAGGAAACACAATTATAAAGTAGCCTACAGAACTAACAACACCATCAGGAAACACATAAATAATACTAACAAAGACACATATAGCAAAACAGGGGTTTAAAAATTAAGCTGCAATGACTGTCACCAATTCTACATCGGCCAGACGGGAAGATCTTTTTCCTCTAGATATTCTGAACATTTAAAAGCCCTCACCACAAACTACATACATTCCACATTTGCCACACATTTACAAAATGAAAACCACAGTTACACAAACATAGAGCACAACATGGAAATACTACACTACTTACCTAAAAGTAGAAAACTAAACACAGCAGAACAATTTGACATATACAGATATCACACACTACAACCAAACAACATATTAAATGAACAATTACATTATAGATCACACATACTTTTCGATACACTGATTCAAACACAAACTTTTAATCCCAGCACCAATTCCCTCCCACCAGCAACCTCCACCACACACACCTACAACCCATAACCGTTACTTTGTACAGACATTCAGTATTTTAAATCCCACTGAGGAAGACGAACACCACGTCAAAACGTCTGGGAAACAAAACCAAAAAGTAAGTGTTCACAGTGAAAGTTTAATATATATATAATAAGAATTAAAAATACATTTTGTCACTTACATATACTGTAAAATGTCTTGGTGCTGCTTTTATACTTTCCTGGATCAAATATGAATGAGGCAGATGTTCTATAGTTATAGCAGTAATGTATATCTTCTTAACTAATTCAATTGAAAGTTTTCCATTTGTACCCTTAAATGCCCAGCAGTCTCCAGGTTGGAGTAGACCTCCCTGAAATGCCACACCTTAGTCAATATATACTATATATCGTGCCTCTAGTTTATTTTTATGTATATCGTTATAAGGTGATATAATGGCAAAAGATGAATAGAAGTAGCAGACATGAGATTCTTCAAGGAAAAATCTGGGTTTAAATTAGTCACTCAATGTCAGTTCTTGTGATTTACTTTGTAAATAATGTAACTGATACAATGCCAAAAAAGTATTTCAAAGCCTTATGATTATATAACAGTACATTTTGGGTACAATTCTTTGGTGTAAATTGAACTAAAGTGCTTCCTGTATCTTGTATAATCTTAACAATAATCTGCACCTCCCTTTTACAGTGTAAGACCATGTAGAATTTTCTACAAATCTGCTTCTTTGCTGCTTTTAATTCACTAGATTATGACAGTCTCATAGGTTCTGACAGTTTATTTGATCCTTTAAAATACAGGAGTCACTTCTTAAATTAAAAATTGGGTGTGTTGTGGGACCATGGTCAGTATTTCACCTACAGGATTGGAGGGGCAATAACTTCGAACCTTTTATTTTTAATACATTTTAGGTTAGTTGTCTCCAAGTCGCTTATATTAATATAATAGATATTTACCATATATCCGTCGTGCGACTTCGTTTTTCTTGTCTTATGACACGTTTCGGCAATGAATTGCCATCTTCAGAAATCTTAATCACTCATTAGAGATCGTTAAAAATGTGAGTTAAAGATGTGAGTTTCCAATGTCGTAAAAGTGCACTTTTACTGTAATGATTTTGGTGTTTTTAATTTTTTAACGATCTCTAATGAGTGATTAAGATTTCTGAAGATGGCAATTCGTTGCCGAAACGCGTCATGAGACAAGAAAAACGAAGTCGCACGACGGATATATGGTAAATATCTACTTTTATTTTTAGCAAACCGAGGTGAATGCTTCATTGAGGAGTAATTGAGGAATGGACTAGAAAGGCAAGAATTGTTGGCAGTGTTTGGGTGGAAGCGTTAGCATTACCCCAGAAAGATACGCTGGAGAGAATGCTAACCTGTAATAGGCAGAAAGGTAGGCTAGCGACAATTCTAACCTCCAAATGGGCGGAAAGGCGGGCTAGCGAGAATTTTAACCTCCGAACGAGTAAAAAGGGGTGGAACAAAAATTTTAACCTACATACGGCCAGGTTAGTGAAAATTCTAACCTCGAACAGACAGAAAGGTGGGCTAGTGAGAATTATAGCCTCGAACAGACAGAAAGGTGGGCTAGTGAGAATTCTAACCTTGAACAGACAGAAAGGTGGGCTAGTGAAAATTTTAACCTCGAACAGACAGAAAGGTGGGGTAGCGAGAATTCTAACCTCAACAGACAAAAAGGTGGGCAAGCGAGAATTCTAACCTTCAAACTGGGCGGAAAAGTGGGTTAGCAAGAATGCTAACCTCCGAACAGACAGAAAGATAGGCTCTCTAGCGCGCCTTTTTGCTCGTCTATCTGCCCATTCACAGGTTATATTTTTTCTAGCCCTTCAAAAGACACACGCACATCCAGAAACGTGTGTAAACACATGCATGCACACAAATATGAAAAAATAAAATAATATGGATGGGACCTCAGTTTTCTACTGTCTAAGGGCCCCCAATATGGTTAATACAGCATTGGATGTGATAATACCCCAGGGAAGTTCATTATTTTACCTAGCGGTTAACTTAACATTATATATAGCGTAGCTTCAATAAGTTGAACTATGGAAGAAAACTAGATTTTAAAAGCCTTCCAATGCCTTGTCAAATACTGCACAAAGCTACAGTATTTTTAATTTATTTGATAGATATTTGGGGGGAGGGCAAGTGCCCCCCCTTGCCATCCCTGAATCCTGCCCATCTGTGGGACACACGAGAGAAATGAAAACTTCAGTGCCAAGTGGTGAGTGAACTGATTCAACATGTAAAAGGTTGCTTATATACATGTGAAGTAAGAGCGATTTTCCTATAAAGAATTAAGATTCAAATAAGAGTGAAATGGATAATTAAATAAGATGAGGGCATAGTACTGTTTATATGTATTTTACTATAAGAAATTGATATTTACAATGAACATAAATAGAATCATATCACATGTTGCTTTATATTCAGTATGCACATATTTATACAAACAATATGTAACAAATATTTTTTTTTAATGTAACAATATGATAATGTAACAATAAAATAGTTAAATAACGAAATCATATAATATAAACTAATAAAACAAAAATAAATAAAACAAAAGTTTGTTAAAAAAGAAATGGAACTTGGACACAGCCCTTCTGATACTAAACTGACATTTCTAACCACATTTTTTTATCACAAAAATTTTGACTGAAACATTTTAACTGGGACATTTTCGACCCAGTTATTGACAGGGATGTATTGTTGTGGGAATATTTTTGACAATGAAATTTTGGTGGCGACTTTTTATATGAATATAAAGTATGAAAATTTTCTGTTACATCTGACTTGCCCCGATCTTCACACAAATATTTTTTGTTTACTTTATTGCCTATTTGGTATGACAAACTGAATTAAACTGGAGTGCATTACTCTGCCTATGAAAGAAAGAACGACTGCTGAAGAAATTGATAAAAACTTTCTATACACACTCACCTGTATTGTAACATAAGGGGATTTAGCACCAAATGTAAATAACTCGATACCAAACAATCTCAGATTCACATACTGGTAGCCAAATGTGGGCGTGTCCAGTGTTGAAACAATGCGTCCCCCACTTATTTCTAGAGCATAATCAATATCTGGTCCAAGAATCTCTGATAGCACATCTGCTGAAAGCATTAATATACCAGTACTATTACTGTTAAACATATTTGAATTTATTATGTTAATACACACACCCATCAGGTGCGGATTCACGGTGGGGGAAAAGGGGGAAATTTCCCCTCCCAAATGGTCACTTCAGACGAATTTTTTTCGTCGTTTAAAATATAATTAAAAAAAGTCATATCACTTTATGTAGGTTTATGGTTTTACTCTATAATTACTTTAAATATCAACTGTACCTTACCAGCATGTTAATTTTGTTTGATACATACCATAGAAATAGTTATAGAAAAACACTAGTGTGTACCATAGTAGTTTGTATTTTAAACTGTAAGTGAATATTATTAAAAAGACAATGAATTGACAAACACAGGTACGATTTTATATTTGTAGATCAATAAACATATTGTGTTGATAATAACAAACTGTATTTGTGATCTTCACTCATTCTTATGATTTACACTTTAGGCCCTTAAATAATGGTGCAACTTTCCATAATCCTCCTTCCTCTAAAGTCAACTTTTCCCCACCCAAAGTTGCTTGCTGGATCCACTCCTGCATATTAATGAATCAATTAATTATAAGATTGTTTCATTAAAAAAATTAGTAATTTACCATGATTATCCTGTTTTACTGCTAGGCTGCGTACGTCTGAAATATCCTAGAAAAAGAAACAAAGGAATTTACTGCTCCAAACAATTTTAATTGTAAATTTAATACTATAAATTGAAAATTTATGATACCTAATTTTTCATATATTGTATTACTCATCAGTCATATAAATTTCTTTCAACATCTTTATTTAGAACCAGTGGTGAGGCAAGACTTTGTAGAATGTGTATGTGGTCATAACTACCCCATCCATCAACAAGTACCCCCCCCCCATCAACCACTCTATTTGACAATCAAAACCTGAATTAAAACAATAAATAGTATTAACTGCAATTGTACAATTGTATTATACAATTGATAGGAAAAGCATAAATTTTACAATTTTCCCAATTCTGAAGGTCTAATAAAGACCAATAGAATAATAATAATTATTATATAAACTGTTTAACTGTAGTATATGACTTATCTGAAGTCATAGTTAATATGATCAGGACTGGATCATTAAAGTGTTAATGATTCAGACCAGAGAAGAAGACCAGATAACTGTCATGCCAAGTAAAGGTCATTATAAATAACACTGTACATCATAATTGACTCTCATACAGTTAAATCTAATATTAATTAAATATATTAATACATTTTTGAGAGCTTCTAATTCTGTTTTCAGTTCTTGCAAAGCCTGTTTTAACTTGTATGTCTCATGAGCAAGTGTTTTACACTGTGGATGATACTGCTTTTTGTCTAAACCCATCATTTCGCTGAAACATAATTTTAATATTATATTATATATTATAAACTTTCACTGTGAACACTTACTTTTTGGTTTTGTTTCCCAAACGTTTCAATGTGGTGTTCGTCTTCCTCAGTGGGACTTGAAATACTGAATGCTTCAAGATTCAGTATTTCAAATCCCACTGAGGAAGATGAACACCACGTTGAAACGTTTGGGAAACAAAACCAAAAAGTAAGTTGTACTAAACTTTCACGGCCGTAGGCTATAAGTGGTAGGCGTAAGTGTCACGGCTATAAGTGGCTTTCACGGCCAGTGTCACTATAGTTATTTAAAACTTCCGGGCTGAAAGGCCGTGGTCGAATGCTTGATGTTCTGCAGCTAGACGTTTCGGCCACACCACCGGTGGCCATCTTCAGTAGCAAAAATGTTCGTAATAGGTGGTATGCTGAACAAGTCGCCCAATGAACTGGGAACAAGCAACAGTGAGAGAAGGCTACGTTGTTTCTATTTATAACTTTTTGGCCGCTTAAGGTGTATAATGCGAGCCAATCAGAAATCAGCTCATCATTCTCCACTCTGATTGGCCATGGAAAATAAACCATGCCAGACACTATTTAAGGCGATGCTTTCACCTCGGCGGTTCATCCGCTGCTAGATGGTTTCATCCGCAGCGAACAGTTCGGGTTTCGCAGAGAGCACTCGACCACGCTTCAATTGGTCCGCGTTGTTACGCACTTGTCAGACGCCACCAACAGGCGAGCGGCTACGGCCGCCGTACTGTTGGACGTGAGCAAGGCCTTCGATAAAGTCTGGCACGAAGGTCTTCTCTTCAAACTTGCCAATTCCCCTCTACCATCGACCATAGTGTTTTTCCTCCGGTCGTATCTCAGCGACCGAACCTTCAGGGTGAGCGTCGACGGGTCCTGTTCTACAGTTCGACCCGTCGCCGCCGGCGTACCACAGGGATCTGTCCTCGGCCCCGTTCTGTACCTTGTGTACACGAACGACCTGCCTGTCTTGCCCGGAGTCACGTTGTCTTTGTTCGCTGACGATGCTATGTATCACTGCAGCTCCCTGTCCCTGCGATTTGCGAGTACAAAGCTGCAGCGTCAGTTGAACCAGCTTCCGGACTGGCTACGGAAATGGCGGGTGACGATCAACACGGAGAAATCCGAGGCGATCTGTTTCACCCGTAAGTCCATCTCCCGATGCCAGCCCCTCTCCCTAGCAGGGAGACCCATCGCCTACAAAGAATCGGTGAAGTATTTAGGCGTTCGACTAGATCGTCGCCTTTGCTTCAACGCCCACGTGACGGAAACCCTTGCCAAGGCTCGCGGCGTCCGAGCCAAATTATCTCCTTTCCTCTCGTGTCGCAGCCGCCTGGCCATGCGCACGAAACTTACCATCTATCTACTATTTCTCAGGTCTGTATTGACCTATGCGGCACCCGCCTGGTGGTCTCTTTTATCCACCACCAACAGATGTAGGCTGGAAGCTTTCCAGTCCCGAACACTCCGATCCTTGACGGGGTCCCCTTGGTTTGTAAGGAACGACGTGATTCGAAGGGGTCTCCGTGTTCCTACCTTGACTTCCTTTGTCCGGTCGCTGGCTCTAACTCTCTTTGCTAAAGCCTCGACCTCCACCTTCCCGTACCTACGAACCATCAGTGCATCAGAACCACCACCGCCCATTCGGGTCAAGCGCCCTCGGGCGCTTCTTGATGACCCGCCATAACGCCATCCTCTTTAAATTAAATACAAACAAGTAATCATCAGTCCTAGACCAGAGTATTTCACCAAACTGTCCTTCTCTCCTTCCTGTCCACCTCCTAGCACGCTGAGCCGGCTGCTTGTCGCTGTCATCATTCACTGGCACGGAGGCTCTCCGCCTCGCGGGGAGCGACCGACGCCCTCAGGGCGTCTGCTGACTGGACTTGAAACGGGCAACATCTGTTGCTCGAATCGGTACCAGCGGCAGTGCATTAAACAAATAACAGTTATACTCCCCCGCCTTCTCAGTTAACTGGTTGGCGGTTTCCTTTTCCAGTCTTAGGTAACCAGTCGACATGTACCAGCACTATGTTTACTTCTGGCAGCCATTGGACACGATCCAGATGCTGCAATAAAGCCACGGGTGCAAAGACACCCCGCATCCATAATGCAATGCAATCGGCGGTTCATAGCGACGGACGCATTCTTATGGATATGGATGGACTCCAGATGCAGGCGAGTGAAGTAACCCCGGACAGAAGACAACACGCGGGCTTCATCAAACATTACCAGGTGATCGTCGTGGGAAAGAGCGTGTTCAGCAACTGCGGACTTTTCCGGCTGGCCCAGGCGGCAGTATCTCCGATGTTCAGAGAGGCGCGTTCGGACACTACGCTTCATGGTGCCTATGTATACCTGGCCACACGTACAAGGAATACTGTACACCCCGCATGACGAGAGCGGATCCCTGGCGTCTTTTACCGGTCGCAGGAACTGATGGATCTTTTTGGTTGGCTTAAAGATCGTCCTGACGCCCCGTTTACTCAGCAACTTGCCGATGCGGTCAGTCATGCCACGGATGTAGGGCAAGACAGCGGAGCCAACAACCTCGGGCAACACCGACTCATCCGGCCTACCAGATCTTCTCGGCCGGGCAGCTCTCCTCACCTCCGCAGCAGAGTAGCCGTTGGACTACAGTGCTTCCTCGAGATGCTGAAACTCATCTTCGAGATACCGGGGCTCACAGATCCTCTTTGCCCGGTCAACCGGTGCTGAAGACTCTGGCTGAAGACCGGTAAAAGACGCCAGGGATCCGCTCTCGTCGTGCGGGGTGTACAGTA
The DNA here is from genome assembly GCA_034769895.1 of Magicicada septendecula. Lineage (NCBI taxonomy): Eukaryota > Metazoa > Arthropoda > Insecta > Hemiptera > Cicadidae > Magicicada > Magicicada septendecula. Next base: position 462,115,794 of record CM068374.1, on the reverse strand, counting down.
TTCCTTGTACGTGTGGCCAGGTATACATAGGCACCACTGTGCCGAGTTTTGGAATAACTCGGCTATTTCCTAGTTAATTATGTGACTGTCATTGCGGGGCTTGTTAATTAATTATCTTAGCCGTGCCCGCTGCGTTATCATTACTTTCATTGTTGATCCGCGCGCGCTCTGGGATCGAGGTGGCGTAGTTGATTTTTCCGTGCAAGCTGACGCAGTTCACTGACAGCGCTTGAATTAGACAGTCGTTCTCCTCCCGGATGCAGTGAGATTTGGATCTTTAAATTTGTCTATCTGCTATGCATAAATAATCGCTCAGCGACTCTCCGGTAAGTGTATTTAAGGTATTCTACTTAGTATTTGATAAAAAGAATTGTATTTTAACTTAAATCAACGCCGATGCACGGCGATATAAATACGTGAAGTTACCACGTGGGAAGCACAGGTTAATTTCTAATTATTCATGTCTTCAATGTTAACACTGGCTAAGATAAAGTAGTTGCCAGGTATTTAGATAGTATTTATGTCTGTATATTTTTTTAATTATATCAAGTGGGGCGTAAGAAAATTTATTTGGTTTTTTGGTTGAAACAACGTGCTTATAAACCTGTTTGAGTTTGCAACTTATTTCGAAATTGCTTTATGTGATTAATTAGCGGATGAACAGTCTATGTATAACTAGTTATTTAATTCTAATTTTTTTTACTGAAGATAATTTCTGTGCATACTTAAATTTCAAATTTTGTTAATTTAAATCTGAGCATGTGGTAGCGTGTGAGTTATGCTGGAGTCTAGGGGTATTGTGAATTACGTAACATTTGAGTAATTGCCCATATATATAATTGTCCAGGGTTCCTGATCTAAGCCGATTTCCCGATTCACTCCAGCTGGTGGCCGATCACCTGCCACCAATGGCATTAAACTAGCGATTCTCCGTCTGAGCCGCCGGGAGGAGCAGGGCCGCGTTTGGTATGCAGTGCGCCCTGGGCCCGAACAACATTCACGCCCCCATCTCCCGTCTCCCATCCAAACCACTCTGACATCAGCTAGTACTAATTTCCGCGTAGTTTGCGCACCGCGATCAACATTAAAAATTGTTCATTTTTGGTCATATGAAAAAGGAAAAGAACAAAAATATAAGTGACGTGGTAAAAAATAATAACGTGTGAAAGTAATGGCAATGGTAAAAATAAAAATTAAACATTTTCTGTCATATTAAAAAAATGTATTAACTTATAACCGAACAATCAAAGCTGTTTTGATCAAATACAAATTATTTTGTATGAATAAAATATTGAATGGCGTAATTAATCTTTGGCAAAGAAAAAAGTCTACATAAATATTGTATTGTACCTAATAATGACATTTGACATTGAAAGAAACCCTAACAATACACTGTTAATTGTTATACCATGCCATTTTACATCATTGATTTTTTTCTTGACTTTTTCTTTGCAAATTCGTTTATTACATCATCAAAACACATGTTCATAGTCATGTCCTTTTCGGTGCAGAGCACCATCAAACTATTTAACTTGGTCTCCTGAAGGGATGACCTCGTTATTGATTTTAGCCTTTTCACAGCTGAGAACTCTCGTTCAGCAGAACAGTTAATGACTGGCAGGGTTAGGTAAATCCTCATGGCCACTTCCAGATTAGGAAAAGTACTGTATAAACTTGGTTCGCTGCTTTTTAAGTACTTATATGCTTCTCGAACGTGTTCTATATTTTCAGCTTCCATGAACTGCTTGAAATGCAAATATTCTTCTCTTAATAATATATATATACTTTCACTTATGAACTTACTTTTGTCACTTCCCAAACGTTTCGAGATGTTGTTTCTCTTCTTCAGTGGGTTTAATACTAACTGTCGATTACAGAATAACCGTTACGGAATGGAGTGTGTGGTGGGGGTTGATGGTGGGAAGGGATTGGCGCTGAGGTTCGAATTATGTGTGGATCAGTGTGTCAAATAGTGTATGTGATTTGTAATGTATCTGTTCATTTAATATGTTGTTTGGTTGTAGTGTGTGATATCTGTATATTTCAAATTGTTCAGCTGTGTTTAGTTTTCTACTTTTAGGTAAGTAGAGTAATATTTCCATGTTGTGTTCTATGTTTGTGTAACTGTGGTTTTCGTTATGTAAATGTGTGGCAAATGTGGAATGTATGTAGTTTGTATAGAACACAACATGGAAATATTACACTACTTACCTAAAAGTAGAAAACTAAACACAGCTGAACAATTTGAAATATACAGATATCACACATTACAACCAAACAACATATTAAATGAACAGATACATTACAAATCACATACACTATTTGACACACTGATCCACACACATAATTCGAACCTCAGCGCCAATCCCTTCCCACCATCAACCCCCACCACACACTCCATTCCGTAACGGTTATTCTGTAATCGACAGTTAGTATTAAACCCACTGAAGAAGAGAAACAACATCTCGAAACGTTTGGGAAGTGACGAAAGTAAGTTCATAAGTGAAAGTATATATATATATATTATTAAATTAATAAAGTGAACGAAGAGGATGCAACAACAAGATAATTCTTCTCTTAGACTATCAACCTCTATATCATTACTGTAAAACATAGCCAGTCGATCTGCTTGGACTTTGGTTTGCAGAGGTTCTTTTGCCTGAAAAATGAAACTTTTAATAGAAACTTTAGAATAAAACGTAGTTTTATCAATTTAGTTTTATTGTGTTTAATGTTTTTTTTTTTTTAACTTATTGGCATTTTCACAAATATCAATTCCTAATTCACGTTTACACTTCAACATTAAAAACTTGAATATTTAAAAATATATCATAATAGTATGTTGACTAACTCATGATTGTATTGCCTATGGTAAACTATAAGGCTATATAAAACCCTTACCTTAAAATCGTTGAATATCTCAAATCTGTCACTGAGAGAATCATAGCTTTCCCGTCTTCTACTTAGTTGCCCAGTCAGATTGTCAATAATTGGAAGGAACACTTCAGTTTTGAACTTGATTTTAGGCTCCAAATTTGATTCACATCCCCTTTCTTCATCTGGAAACAATGTTCTTTTTCTGTTCCTTTTATAGATGGCCGCTTGCAATCCACATAACTTGGTAGCTGCGTTCTCGACGTATTCATCAAAGGTATTTCGTTTTTCTTCAAGAAACGTTTGGAGGGCCTGCAGGTATTTTATCGCTTTCTGTAAGTCCAACTCCTCTTTTTGTAAAGTTTCGCTTGTCTTGTCAATTCTTTGTAACAGATCATTCCAAAGCAAAGTGAGGAAAGCTGTGTCGAATTGGGCTAACTGTTTGCAAAACTCTTCAGCAGTCACTCTACTTTCAGGTGTTTGAGAAACATCTTTAGCCAAGCTTTGTAGGACAAACTCATATTCTTTATAGCCAGTACACAGTGCACGGACAGCGTCTGCTCTAGCGGACCACCTGGTCTTGCTCAAAGATTTTGGTAAAGTAATTTTGTTAATGTCTTATCTTTCTTGATTCTTATTTTCCACTCTTTCTTTTATTAGGCTCCATCGGTAAGTTGAGGCCGAAAAGAATGTGTAAATTCCTTGTAACAACGAAAAATGCTTCATCACTTCAGGGCATGAGTTTTCGACTGCAAAAACTCCAACTAAATTTAATGAGTGTGCGGCACACGGCATATAATCTGCTTTGTCATTTTTTAGTTTTATTCTTGCTTGCAGACCGGTATACGAACCGGACATATTTGATGCGTTGTCATAACTTTGTCCGCGACAGTTTTTAATATCTATATTAAGTTCCTCAAGCAAAGTGAGAACTGCTCGTTCTACATTTTCAGCCTTATGACCAATATTATATAGGCAAAAGTTTCACTAAACGTTCTTTAGCAGATGCATCGGTAAGTGAAACGTACCTCAAAACAACTGCTAGTTGATCTGTGTACAATACGTCCGGTGTAGAATGAACAATCACAGAAAAGTAATGTGCCTCATTGATTTCTTTTATGATTTGTCTTATAACCTTACTGCCCATAATTGATATGAATTCGTCACATGTGTCTGACGAAAGGTATGAGATACTCCCTTTTCCCACGTTCCCATATTTCGTCAAATGGTTGGATAAAAATGAGTCATACTCACTCAACAGTTCGAGGCAGCCTAAAAACAAACCATTAGATGATGATCCAAGTTGTTGGTTGTCCCCTCGGAACAGAAGGCCTCTCACTGCTAAAAATCGAACAACGCTTACTACCCTGGTTAAAACTTCCCTCCAGTACCTAACCTCGCTCTCATATTGAGTTACAATCAAAGTATCTACCTTTATATTTTTCTTTTTGTATAAAAACATACAAACATTTTGTCTGTGTTCACTGGATTGTTCGTGAGATTTTACCAACACATTGCCATGTTTCCAGTCATTAAAACCAGTAGAAAACGCTGTTTGTTTATGTTTTGGCTGAAATAACAAACATGGAATAAAAAACACGCATCCTTTTGTTTTTGAGTACAACAACCAGTCTCTGTCAAAACTTTCCCCATTCGGTAAAGTACAAGAGAAAATTTTTATAGACAAAGTACGCTTTTTATCTGGATAAACTCGAAGGGAATTAGAAAAATCAACATACAAGCTTTGCTTCAGCTTTGATGATAAAATAGTGTCAATCACATACCCGTCTTGTAAATCCCATGTAGCCGGATCATCAATCAAAAATGGAGATTTTACAGATGAACTAGATGGCCCAGCTGTTTCACAGGAATCTGGCAAACTCGACAAAGAGGTGGTTGGGTCTTGTGGTTTTGTTTCTAAATCTGATTGATTATCTTCTGGAAGAGGTCCACATATCGGAACAGGTTTAGAAACATTAAAAAAATGTTCTATTTTTGGTACTTTCTGTAGCACGTTTTCTTCCTCTGCAAGTTTTTTTATTGCTCTTTTTCTAAATTCGCTACCACTTGGTTTTTTACTCATTTTAGTTGTTCACCAACACGTCAACACACATAAATAGCACATACTAGAACACAAAGTGAAACTATACTAAAGAATTGCATGAGACAATGACATCCACACCACAACATAACCGCAAATAACGCAGTGGTGTAATGTACGTAGAAGGGAGAGATGTTAACAATAACAAACAAGTGACAACTGACAACCTGTACCCTGTGCAGATCGGTAGTGGCGCGGGAGGTGGCGGCGGCCTTCGAATGCTTCCGCCTACACTCGGAGGCGTTCGTCACTGCCTGCCTGGTGCAGTCATTTACGTTATTTTGCCGCAGCGAACGCGAAGGTCACTACATGCAATAATGAATGACGATGTTTACTTGATTAGTCTATGTGTATAACTTTTATTATTGTTTTACGTATTGAACAAACAAATTATTTGTGTGTGTTCGGTTTATGATTTTGCGCCAAGCGCTTAAAAACTTGTACTCTCATGCACCCCCCCCCCCAAAATCGCCATATCTCATGCGCCCTGGGCCTGGGCCTACCGGGCCCATTTATAAAAGTGGCCCTGGGGAGGAGGACATGAACTACACGCTGCAATTACCTCAGGTTTTGTGATGGACTCAGCCAGGTGACATTTATACCTTTCAGAAATATTTTGGGCCGCTACAATGTAGAACATGTGATTTAATTCCTGGAACAGCTCCAGTTAAATGATTTTGTTTGTGCACGAGTCCAGCGGGACATTTAGTGATTATAACTTTTTCAGATTCATTTTTCAAATGCTTACCCCCCCAGAGTAAGTGTAAACCCGGACAGGGTCATGCGTCACCCGATTTTGCTGTTAAAATTTCTTTCATTGCAAAAGTGTGCGTAACTTAAGGTTACTGATTTGTAGGCCTGTTAACTATATTTGCATTACTTGGTTGGGCATTTTCTTGATGGTATTCATAGATTTATATGGGTTTGGTTTTTTAAGATTATTTAGAGGTTTGGGGGGGCTTTGACCTGTCATCATCACCTGTCGGTGCAGTCATCCACAGGTTTCTGACTTGTTAAATTTTGTTGCATCTGGTTTGGCGCATGGCCTTGCCTGAGGTCTACCCAGTTCTGTATGAACAACTCAAATATGTTTTATCAAGTTTTACATTATAAATTTTTCTTAATTAAAATTGTTTTATACATTTTTTTGATTTATGTCAGCTGTTTGATAATTTAGTAATAAGTAAATTTTTATCATTTCTTTACTGCCATAGCCATTAATGTTGAATTGTTAATATGAGCACACTACCGGTTCTTACTTTGTAATTATAAATTTTATTATACTTTTTTTAATTTATGTCAGCTGTTTGATAATTCAGTAATAAGTAAATTTTTATCATTTCTTTACTGCCATAGCCAGTGCATTAATGTGGAATTGTTAATATGAGCACACTACCGGTTCTTACTTTGTAATTATAAATTTTATTATACTTTTTTTTAAATTTATGTCAGCTGTTTGGTAATTCAGTAATAAGTAAATTTTTATCATTTCTTTACTGCCATAGCCAGTGCATTAATGTTGAATTGTTAATATGAGCACACTACCGGTTCTTACTTCTCAATTATAAATTTGTTATACATTTTATAAGACCGTGCAGTCATGTTGACCTTGCGATGGCACATTAATATTTGGGTGAACATTCCTAAATTTTGAATACTTCTAATAATGTCCTTGTTGTAACTTGTTATAATCCGACGAGTCAATGGATTTTGTTTTAAATGAAAGGTTTTTAAAGCAGGCTGGGTACTTTATCCGTTTACGGGAGTTTGGGATGGGGGTTTTGGTGGCAGATACTGGTCTCATATTAACCTGAGGTATGGTGAAAAGATATATATATATATATATATATATATATATATAGGCTGTCAGCCAGGTGAACATGAGTGTGCGATATATGTACATATATATATAGGTATGTGTGTTTTATGTGTATTCATGTAGGTATATTGATTGATGTGATATTTATGTATATTGTTGAGACTATGAACTATGATGTTACCTGTTTATATTTCAGAATGTGATAATGTTAGGGAGTTGATTAAGGTTTTTAAATGAAATTTTTTAATTCAATCAAGGGTACATTGAATGTCTGAATTTGGTATTGCTAATAAAATTTGTTATTGTTGTTTAGCCTTCGAGTTTAATTGCAAGTCCCGTCATACTGGACCCAGCGCATTTTTGGCTTCTCTAGGCTAGCCTAGTTTTAAATAACTAGTGGCCCCTCTTTCAAAAAAAAAAAAAAAGTTTTTTATTGAAAGAGGGGTTACACCATGGCCTGGGCCAGCAGGAAAAGTCCGCAGTTGCTGAACACGCTCTTTCTCACGACAATCACCAGGTAATGTTTGATGAAGCCCGGGTGTTGTCTTCCGTCCGGGATTACTTCACTCGCCTGCATCTGGAGTCCATCCATATCCATAAGAATGCGTCCGTCGCTATGAACCGCCGAGGTGAAAGCATCGCCTTAAATAGTGTCTGGCATGGTTTATTTTCCATGGCCAATCAGAGTGGAGAATGATGAGCTGGCTTCTGTTTGGCTCGCATTATATACCTTAAGCGGCTACAAAGTTATAAATAGAAACAACGTAGCCTTCTCTCACTGTTGCTTGTTTCCAGTTCATTGGGCGACTTGTTCGGCATACCACCTATTACGAACATTTTTGCTACTGAAGATGGCCACCGGTGGTGTGGCCGAAACGTCTAGCTGCAGAACATCAAGCATTCGACCACGGCCTTTCAGCCCGGAAGTTTTAAATAACTATACAAAAAGTAAGTTTTCACAGTGAAAGTTTTTAATATATAATATAATATTTAAAAAAGTGAATGACGAGGATGTACCAACAAGATAATTATAATTTTAATGTACACAAGAATATAAATTACATTATTACTAATAATTTGTTAAACTATTTTAAAACTTTACGTTTAAGTAAATTTAATTTTACATACAGATTTTTAGTCATAATTAAAATTATTGTCTTTTCACATCTTGGAATTATCCGGTATTTATTTATTTCCATTTTTAACTTCAGATTCTATTTTATTGTGTGTGTGTGTGTGTGTGTGTGTGTGTGTGTGTGCGTGCGTGCGTGCATGCGTGTGTGTGTGTGTGTGTGTGTGGTCCCTTCACAGCGTTATGAATGATCCCTTTACAACATTGCACAGGTATAAAATTTGCATAATTCATTTACTTTTCATTAACCTAGTCCGGTGGTTATTTCTCTGAAGAAATCTTCAAATTTTCCATGTTTTCATTAACGATAACTTTCAGGTGAAACTAGGCAAGAAATTCAAATACCTAGGAGTGATCACTGACAAAAATGTTCTGAGAGAAATTGAAATATAACACAGACTTATAGAGCCATTAGTACAACATCTTCAATATAGGAATTGTAACTCGTCCAAGGAAAACAAAAAAATAACTGGGTGGATGTTTGTGCAATCAATACTTACCAGTAGGTTTGAGGTACGAATACTAAATGTAAATTTGAAAAGAATCCTAACCTTAGTAGAAATAGATTACCTAAGAAGCACTAAAGTTTCAAAATTATAATGGAAGACTAACAAAGAGGAAAGAATCAGTAGGGTTACAAAGAGATAATCATAGAAAAAATAAAGATATTTTGGTTAAAACGTAGAAAACCTAAATAGCATGAGAAGACTGATTAAAAAAAAAAGATTAAATAAATATAAGTATATCACTACCGACTCAGAACACAAAGTTTTTTGTGGTAAAATCGTAAAAGTTTTACCTTATAGCCTGAACCAGTTTTCACTTATTATAAGCTTTGTCAGAGGCTGCCACTGGGAGCGATGTTCGTCTTGTTCTTGGCGACGGTGTCGACTTTTGAAGGATCGATGTTGTATGTGTGGGGTGTGATATGTTCGACAAATATGTGTAATCTGAATTGTGTCTGTTCGTTTAGGATGACGTTTTTATGTGTTTTCGTGTGTTTGTATATTTCCACTTGTTCTAGAGTGTCTAGTTTTTGGCTTTTTGTGTGTACGTGTAGAATGTCCATGTTATTTTCGACGTTTTTGTATGTGTGGTTTGCTTCAATGAGATGGTTTGCAAAGGTGGATTCTGTTGTCGATACTGTCACCAATAACAAGACGGACAGTGCTACCAACGGCTGCCTCTGAAGAAGCTTATTAAAAGCAAAAACCAGTTCAGGCTATAAGGTAAAACTTTTACGTTTTTACCCATAAAAAACTTTGTGTTCTGAGTCGGTAGTGAATTAATTATATTTAGTTACTTAACGGACACGTCATGGACAACGAAATCCAAGAATTGAACCCAAAATGTATGGTCTAGATCATGTATGTATTCAACTAATTTTCAAACACAATAGAGGTAATACTCTAATATGAAAGAAAGAAATTATTCTAGCCAATTTGAAAGAAAACAAATGAAAGTTGTTAGCAACATAATATTTTGGAAATTTTTAAACATTTAACTTACTTTAATTGTTGCACAGTTAAAGTAACATTGCCCCATAGTTTAAATTTCAACATTGTGGCATAGTTAAAAGGAACAAAAATTTCAACATACTTTTTAGTTTACATACCACAAATTATAGTTGGATCAAGTCTTCTGAACTAGCTGCTCAGTTGTTTAACAGTTAATTATCAACAACTAGAAGAACTATTGGGGTAACCTTTAATATCATGTCATTTTATACCAAGAATTGCTATAGCGAAAGAGGGATTTAATGGGAAGTAAACACTGCTGTATGGCAAAATTAATGAGAATTTAAGAAAAAGGTTGGCCAAATGTTAAGTGTGGAGCATTGCTTTATATGGTACAGAGACATGGACACTGAGGAAGGAGGATGAGAAAAGATTAGAAGCATTTGAGATGTGGATTTGGCGAGCAATGGAAAAAGTGAGATTGGTTGATAAAGTAAGGATTGATGACGTTTTAAGAAGAACAGGGGAACAGAGAAGAATCCTGAACGTAATAGAAAATAGGAAAAGGAATTGGTTAGGTCAATGTTTAATAAGAGACTGCTTGCTTACAACTGCCATGGAGGGACATAGAAGGAAAAAAAAGAAGAGGGCGTAGAAGAATGAAGTTATTAGATAGCATTAAAATCAGAGGGTGTTACAAAGAAACGAAAAGACTGGCATGCGATAGGACAGATTGGAGAGCTTTTACCATTTGAAGACCTGCCTTAGGGCAGAACACCAAATATATATAATATTATACCAAATCTAAGCTGACTAGTTTCAGTGTGAAAAAAACTCTTCTGTAATAATTAAATGAACACAAACGCTCTGTGAAATAATATCTTACTATAATTATGAGTTCTATTTACCAAATGATTTAATCTTCATTTACAGACTTCTATAAAAAATCATTAAACTGATGTATAAATACTGAAGGCATTACAAATATAGTAGACTTGTCTATGCTACTGTATTATAGTAGACGTGGCATACTTTGTTGAAACAGCAAAGAGAAAGGTCAAATATCTATAATTAGAACTAAAAACAGTTAGTATGTAGGCCTACTTCTAACCATGCGCACGTGCACACACACACACACATACACACACACACATGCGAACGTCCACACAGGTAATCATTAAAATCAAACATAAAATAAAAACATACAGTATATTGAAATAAAATATATATCTAATACAACTACATTTTTTTGTTGGGAGGCAACCAACAAATGCACATTGCATCAATCCTTTGACATTTTCAAAATTAAAATCTTCTCTCATAACTTCGAAACTCTTAAAATAAATTTAGACATTAAAATTATACATGTGTATTTGTAAAAATTATATTGTTTTCTATTACCATTACTGTGAAATTATATACATTTAACTGAATAATTTCTAGTCAATACCATTAATTGTAATCCTAATTTTCTCAAAACTATGTATAAGTAATTCTTGTGCTAGAATTTTCTGAAAAATATTTTTAGGGTTTTGAATTTATGTAAGAATTTTAATTTTGAAAACGTTAAGAAAGGGCCAAGTTAATTTGCGAGAAGTACATTTTTTAGTTGTTTGTAAATAACAAATATAAGTCTAGTGTTACTGTTATTTGATTTCAATGAATATTAAAGTTTCTGTGTGTGTGTGCACGCGCGCAGACTGACAAAACAAGTCTGCTATAAATTGTTATTTTGTAATACTATAGTTATTTTGAATGCCTTCCAGCTGTTTTGTGGATACAGATATACATACGAAAAACTAAATTTAACAACGAAGACTAAATTACCTTTTGCCTGGTAATTTTCTAGGAGTGTTTTGTGTGTACGGATTATACAAATATGCACTGTCCACTGCAATTCTGTAGACACCTAAAAAGTGAATTGATTGTTTATAATTGATTTTTTTTCAGTTTTTAAACTACAGTCCCTGATTAAAAATTGTTATTGTTTGGATGAAGTCTTCACTATTTATCTACAAGTGTAAATAATATGTGGGAAAGTACTATAATACCATTTCTTTTACCACATTTAATTTAGTTTCTTATTTTCTAAGAACAACATCAAATAAATCAAGACTGTATGTTATTAACTAAAGGCACAGATAAAAAGAAGGATAAAGCCAGCAACACATGTTTTGTGCTTATCATCACCTTTAAGCTAAGATATAGTCATAGCCAGATGGGAGACTACTATGTGGCTATCCTGTGCTGTGGTATTGAAACCTAGACACTAATCTACAGAGCATGGAATGCCTGAATATATCATTAACACGCTACTTGAAAATTTGATTGAAAATCAGATCTTCAATTCTATTTTCAGATAAATAAAAGAATATTTCAAAAATATTCCACATGTTGGTTATTTTTATCCTAATGCAACTAATTTATGGACTGTCCCTTGTAGTACTGATTCCCGCAGCGAGTTGGCCTGGTTGCTCAAACTGCACCTTAATTTTATAAAGCAGTAATTGACCCAAGGACTTCTCGATTAGTAGTCAGGAACTGTATCTTCTGGTCTGCTACAATCCCTTGTAATAATAATATGTATCGAATAATACAAATTTTATTAAATAAAGAATAATGAAATACAAAATTAATAATAGCAATCAAGGACAAAATATGTTTAACGATATTTTGATGATGTGTGCATGACTTTTATTGATATACTTATAACAATTTTCTATATACGTGACTCAAAGTTTCTTGCAGAAATTATATAATGTTATGATGTTATTCAAATTGTTTCTTTTGCAAGTAGTAAAATTTTGTATTTTCTTTTAACACCTGATGCACATTTCACTGAAAAATATCAGTATCATCAGAGGTTTGTAAGTAAATTTACTTATAAATTTATAATCAATTTATTTTTAATCAATTTACTTACAAACCTCTGATGATACTGATATTTTTCAGTGAAACGTGCGTCAGGTGTTAAAAGAAAATACGAAATTTACACTACTTGCAGAAGAAACAATTTGAATAACATCGTAACTTATAACAATGAAGCAAATATAACAAATTTGTCTTACCAGCACATACAATGTTGACCAGTAGGAATATAAGCACTGCTAATACCAATCTTGTTTTTGTGTCTGTACTTATCGTTTCTAAAAAAAATAGTCATATTATGTTATGGCATATTGTATGAGTTTGAATATAAAGTTAGATGACTAATAAATATCATAACTCTACTTAGAATATGAGAAAATATATAAATATAATATTTTTGAACTGTTAACTTTCATTTTAAAATGAATGTCTTGCAGTTGTACACAGCTATAAAAAAAGTTTCTATACAAGTAAAAATTATTTTGGCACAGACTCTTAGATTCACAGATTCAGAGACTGAGAACTGAATTCATCAATCATCTGATGATCAGATATGATTCAATGATATACGTATTAGACAAATTAACACTAATTTCACTTGGACAAAACTACTGGTGTGTGTTTTGAAAAAAGATTACAATAGATATCGTTTACTTTTTTTGCTAACACGGAGATGCACACACACACACACACACACACACACACACACACACACACACACACACACACACACACACACACACACACACACACACACACACACAGTTCTAATGGATTAAAATGTTCTTATATTATAGATTAACACATCTTATTATTACCTTCACAATGATCAGTTTTGCTTGTTTCAACTTTCTTTGGGCATGCTGGTTTTTTCCATGAAGTTTGATGTGAATGGCCAATACCATACTTATGCCATAAAGTTCTGTCTAAAAAAAAATAATATATAAATTATAAAGTAATATAATTAAGAAAGTTGTGTTAGTGGTTATAATCAAAAACAGAATGTTAACAGTTAAAAAATATACTGTTGCACACCACTATAGAAAAATTATTCCAATTAGTGCTTTCAAGCTTCACAGCTCATCGTCAGATTAAATCAGATTTTCTATAGTGGTGTGATTTTCCGACAAGCTTGAAAGCACTAATCAGAATAATTTTTCTATAGTGGTGTGCAACAGTGATTATTCTGTTTATAAAGTGTTTAAAAATAATCACTTCCTCAGTCACATACACATTCATGATCATGAGGGAGTTCCTACAAAAGTGTACATTTTAATCATATGTTTTTTAGATACGACATATAACTTTCCAAGAAGGTAACAATTTTTTCTAATACTGAACCTGTTCATAACTAAGTCTACAACTTTGTTATCTAATATGTTATGTGAGTAACTGCATCTTAGCCCACTGAAAACAACAACTTACAAGAGAACGCTAAATGTATGAAAAACAATTGTTGTGGGTTTAAAAATATTTCAATGCAATAAGTTCACGTGTTGGTGTTAAACAATAGCAAGAGCATGTCTAACCATTCGCTTGCTTAGTAAAATAGAGAAGTAGTTTGTCTTTGAAAATATTTCTAGAATGTTGAGTCCTTTCTATAGTAACATGCAGTGTTAACCCAAACAGTTATATATTTTCACCCAAACAGTGACCCAAGTGTCACCACTGCTCAATTTTTTTTTGGGGGGGGGATGGAACATTATGGTAATATTGAATATTTGGTGTATGGTCAAATTTATGAAAGATTAGGGTAATTCTTTTGTATTTTTATACGTTTTAATCTTTTAATATTACTAACATAACTGATATAACATTATAGACTATAAAATTTATATTTTTATATTTTCAGGCAATTTAAAGACTGTATTAAATTACTAGATTAGGGTTAGGTGTAGGAATTAAGATGACTCAAATGGAGAAATTCAATATTTATTTATTTAGCAATATTTATTTTCAGTAAGTGTTGAGCATTACTTAGTATCTTTTATGTTAACTACAATAAAACTGTTAACAATTCGACAATTCAAAATATTCTTAGCAGTAATTAATCATAAAAAGTTCCAAATGCATTTATCCAAGTATCAACATTAAAAATAAATACTTTGACTATCTTTTGATCGTCAATGACATCCAATACATTTTTATGTACATTGCATAGGGGTGTGTGGCCATATGGGCCATACGGTTGAGCCTTGCCTTGATCATAGTTGACCTACGATAAGTCTTTAGTTTTCAAAGAGCACTGACACTTCTTCCTGCCTCACAGCTAGTTGAACAAACCAAAGTTTCTACATTTCTGAAAAGATCTCTGACCTCTTTAGTCATCGAGATCAAGGCTATCCTTGCATTATATAAATGTGTCACTTTGTACCTTGTTCTACTTCTACTTTAAACAGTGTTGGGTTTAATTACTCATAAATTTATTTCCTTTTAATACACAGATCCATACACACGTTTACAAGGCTCAAGATCTATAAGCCTGATTTAATTATCAGATAGCATTTCTTACTAGTCACAAAATTGTATTCATTGTATAAAATATAATTTTGTAAAATAAAAAGTATGGGCTTGATACAAAGCCTATGCATTTGGAACAAAATTATTTTAAATATTTAACAAAACATTCAAAAATCAGAAACAATAAGATCCTGTTATCCATCAAAACTTTACAATTCAAAATAAGTAACTCTCCGATTCAAAATATCAGGGTGACATCCTACTAAGTAAGCTTCACTGAGGAAATGATTCAACATTCAAACAAATGTGTTGGAAGATCAGTTGAATGTGTGTATTAATAGTGAAGTAAGTACATAAGTCTTCACATTGGAAGAGCCATGCGTATCAGAGTACATGCTATCAGAGTCACCACTTTACAAAAGACGTTCAAGAGAGCCAGAGACATTGCAGCATATCCTTCTTGACTGCATAGAGACAAACCTACTATGCACTAAAATAAAGAAACTGCTCCAAGACCACAAACAGCTCACTTCTTTAATGTCAGAAACATTGAGGAACAAGTCTTCGCTATTGGTGGTGGCTGCTGGACTGTACAAGATGCATCGTGTTGTTAGTGTTCTACGAGACTGGTCGCACGTATTAAGAAGTAAGAAAGTAAGAAGTAACTGAAGAAGACAAGCAGAGGTAAGCCTTGGAAAACATGACAAGATGAAATAGTAAAATCTCTTAAAACAAAAGAGAAAAACTCAGAGACATGGTGAAAACAACATAGGACAGGAAGAAACAGAACAAAATACAGAAAAGAAACTCTACATAATACTCAACGCCATAAACTGACTTATATCCTTTAGGAAAGATAAGGTATAAGGACTAGAAAGTTATATCCTGCCTAAGGAGTTTGTTATGCCAAATGGAATGTGACA
This sequence comes from Magicicada septendecula, assembly GCA_034769895.1. NCBI lineage: Eukaryota > Metazoa > Arthropoda > Insecta > Hemiptera > Cicadidae > Magicicada > Magicicada septendecula. The sequence goes on along the minus strand of CM068374.1, from coordinate 462,100,160 downwards.
TTATAAGTGTGTCAATGGTTTTTAGTATAAGTGTATATGAACACTTATTTTAAAGAAAATCAAAACTATTTGATATTTCATATTGTGTGTATACATACATACATACATACATATATATATATATATATATATATATATATATATATATATATATATATATATAAAACACATACAGTTTTACTCATAATGCGACTGAACGGAATCCTAGATTGAGTTCTAGAGGAAACAGAATTCAATTCTATTCAAATTGAATTTTGTATGTCTGTATGTGTTTATTTCTGTAAGTTCTATTCTTTAAAATTTTTTTATTTTCTTCTATCCTTAGTATAATCAACTTCTATTATTTACATTATACTTTTGTTCTGGATAAATTACCTCTGTCTATTTTTTCCCTTCCAACACTTACAACAATTAACAAAGAAAACTCTTAATAGTTCAACTTTTGTAATAAAAAACTCATTTAGTTTAAAAGATTTATTTTACAAAATTCTTTATAGTCCTAAAAACTGAAAACATCAGTAATGTTTAGACATATTCACACCATAAAATATACCTGACTCATAACTCCGGGTTATGCTATTCCGCATTTCTTTTTTTTTCGTCTGCGAAGCAGGAGTTGTTCTTCTAGATCCATTATCTGTGATAAAACAAATGACACATTTAAAAAAGTGGTTATTGGATATTATAAAATATACACAGGAAATAAATATAATCATTATATTCTTCTTATTTCATAAGAGTGGTTGAACCTTGTATTATAGTATGTTTGATCTTCGTTTACACAATGTTAGTTTAGTTTATGATTTATGTTAGTTGATGTTATCTTTCTTTATACATGCTACAGGGGTGAATCATATTGTGAAGGACAAAATTTATATTATGTTACTACCACAAAAAAATCTAACCTTCTCCTGGGACAGTTTTTTTGATCATCTATTGTTCACTGCTACCCAAAAAATTTAAATAGTACTAAAAGCCAATTCTTTTTACAAAAGTAAGTAAGTATCAAACTTACTTATTACAAAATTAGGAAGAATTACTTTCTACAGACATGTTCAAAGAATTAATCCTGACAGACTAACAGGGAAGGTCTTTAACTATTTCATAAAGCTCAAAATGTCCAATACATGGGTCAAAGAAAAAGATATAGAAGAACTCCAGATTATTCAAGAAGACATTCAAGAATGCTTGCCACTCAAAAACAAATTAAAAAATGCCCAAGGTTACAGGAAAAACCTAAGAAGAGGACAGGTGCCATCTGGACTGACGAAAGGAGGGAGAGACATCAGTCAAGAATGAAGGGGATATGGGAGAGGAGGAAGAGAAAGGAGAAGAAGGGAGGAACCAGTTGAACCATAGTCCACAGTGGCTCACACGAAAAAACATCCAATTCCAGAATTCATGTCCAGAATTTGTTTTGTTTATAAAACAAAAAAAATTAACTTTTATTTTTCACATAGGTATATTTGTAACCTCATGTCATGGATAACATTATTGAAATAATCAAACATTACAACACACTTGTAATTTGCATAAACTGACAAAACGTAACAAAACAGAAAGTATTAATTGGATCTCATTTGGCAATTGGTGAAACATGTTAACTTAGTAAGAGATTAAAATATACTTGGTAGTTCCACACAATTTGTATTAATAAACTCTTATTAAAAATACTAAAGTTAATAAAGTCTGACAACTGATTCAGCCTATTAGACCATTCTCAAGAGTCAATTCCTAGAGTTTGACACCAAAACTGTGTGAACTACCAAGTGTACCTTAAGTAACTACACAAGAAAAGAAAACAGTTAATGAAAGGTAAATCATGACAAATTTTTATTACTAAAGGAAACAAATATTCTTGTATTTCGTTGTCCATGACGTGTCCGTTACTTAACTAAATATAATTAATTCACAACCGACTTGGAACACAAAGTTTTTTATGGGTAAAAAACGTAAAAGTTTTACCAATTAGCCTAAACTGGTTTTCGCTTTTAAAAAGCTTCTTCAGAGGCTGCCATTGGGAGCACTGTCCGTCTTGTTCTTGGCGACGGTATCGACTTTTGAAAGATCGATATTGTGTGTGTGGGGTGTGATATGTTCGAATAATGCGTGTGATTTGAATTGTGTCTGTTCATTTAGGATGTCGTTTTTATGTGTTTTCGTGTGTTTGTATATTTCCACTTGTTCTAGAGTGTCTAGTTTTCGGCCTTTTGTGTGTACGTGTAGAATGTCCATGTTATTGTCGATGTTTTGTATGTGTGGTTTGCTTCAATGAGGTGGTTTGCAAAGGTGGATTCTGTAGTGGAGTGTAGTGCCTTTGTGTATTCAATGTATCTTTGTTTGAAGCTACGTCCTGTCTGGCCTATGTAGAATTTGTTGCAATCTGAGCAATTTAGTTTGTAAACACCAGGTAGATCGAATTTGTTTTGTGTGTGTATTTTGATAGTGTGTGTTCTGTTTTGTTAGTAGTTTTTCTATGCGATTCTGTATCCTGCATTTTTGAATTTGTGGACTATTTTTTCAGTTTGGTTGTTGATGTATGTTAGTGTTATGAATTTGTTGTTTTCTCTCTTTGTCTGTTATTTGGTTTGTGTAGGAGTTTATTGACTATTGTTCTGTTGTATCCGTTGGATTCTGCTAGATACTTTATCATGTTTAGTTCGTCTTTGGGATTCTGCTAGATATCAAAACCGGTTCAGGCTATAAGGTAAAACTTTTAACCCATAAAAAACTTTGTGTTCCAAGTCAGCAGTGAATTAATTATATTTAGGAAACAAATACGTATCTATCACGGATGCTTCAGAAATAAAGTAAATTTAAAACAAAAAATCTACAGGTTCATGTTATTTAACATTTTCATAGATATTCTGAAAGTTTATATGATTTCAAGGCTGACTGAGGACTGAGGTCTAAACAAGTAAACAAAAAGTTTCTTTTATTCTGAAACATCATCAATGGTTGCCACAATCAATCAGTAACAGCTGGTGCATTTAACTACACTGTATAAAGGTAATTAAATAATATACAATGAAAACAACTTACATCTTACCTAGACTAAACAGTGATGATGATGGTGATGACATTGAGCTGAAAATTGCTGGTGTGTAGTTCTGTGAGCTAGTAATTTGACAGTGACTTTCAGATAATGGAACATTTTTCTTCTTGTTGCTCTTAATTGGCTGCCTCTCAGTGAAATCACACTCTGACTGAAGTTTATTAAAAAGTAATCTGAATTAAGTGGACATGATTTTGTTTATTATATGAAATTTATAATATGAAACTCTGAAGTTTGTTATAATAAGTTTTTACTAGAATTTACCATATTTACTTCAAACAGTTTCACTCAAACAGACTCTATGAGATTCCCAAGAACTGAACAATAGACAAATACAATTTTATTTTTATTATCAGTTTTTGTTTTCCTTATAAAGATTATAAATCGATTTTTCTTGTGAATGCATGTGTGATTTGTGGGCTAATCTCTTTGCGTGTGTGTGATGAGACATCCCATCTGCTGGATGGACACCACGAAGTGACTCTTTATGTTGGATAAAACAGAGATAATCTTGACGACAAAGAAGAGGATTACAACTATCGTACATCTACATGTGAATAAGGAGACAAAACAGACTAAGAGCTCTACAAAGTACCTTGGAATATGTCTAGGCATGAAGCCAACTTTCTGGAAACTGACAAAGCAAACCTCTGAGAAAGCTGAAACTGTGACAATGGCACTAAGCAGGCTCCATGACAAATGTTGATCCCAAGCCATGCAAGTGATGGCTGCCGATGTCAGTAGCAAAGCCTGCTGTATGAGCCAGGAATCTGGGCTGACACAATCAAGTAGTACAAAAATTACCATAAGAGGGCATCAGTGCAATAGCTTGCACATACCACGCAATATCTAAACTGGCTCCGAAATCTTTGGTTCCAGAAAATGTGTGAACATTGTACAGCCGGAATAATAACAATATCTAAACTGGCAATATCAGTCATTACCAGATCAATTCCTATTGCTCTGTTTATATAATAGAGACAACTGAACTTTGAGAGAAAAGTATAAGTTGGAACAATTTCTAAAGATAAGGTGAGGTTATAGACCATACCAGTGGCAGCCCCTTATTAAGTTGCAGCATTGCACAATGATAAGTTTTTTTTGCAGTCGCAAATAAAATAAGTAGTTACACAGTTTTAGATAGTCTTTACATTAACTACATAAACACAAATAAATTCAAGCTTAAACAGTTCAAGAATTCTGCTATAAAATAACATGCTTTAAAAAAAAGCAAGAAATCAATCCAATACAATTAAGTAAACAGTGGTCAATGCTTAATCAGTACTGCCCATTGTTAAAGGAAAGTTTAGGTACAGATGCAGCACTGTTTCATGCGCCAAATACACTACTATCAGATCAATGTAAAGTATTTTTGAACAGCTGGCAGTGTAAAAAACACATAATACACATATTGACCTGAAAACCAGGTACAACCTTAAACAACTTTGTCTAAAACTAATAACTAACAAAAAGTTTTGAAAATGGATCACTTATTAATAAGTTTTTCACATTATTCAGTAATAAAAATAATAATAATACTAATAATATCAAGTAAATCCATATCTGTTTAAATAAGATACCTTATTTTAAAATAAGGTAAATTTAGTTATTAAATCCATATCTGTTTTGATTAACATCTAAGAGTTTAATAGATTTGTAAGTCTTTGTTTAAAATATGCTTCAGAGTAATAAAACTTATTGTCGAAGATTTATAATTATAAATATTATTTCACTCCATGAATGATCTGCTTTTGGTCATTACTAATAGGCCTAGTCACAAAATACGTAAACAAAACTGAAACTTAAGCAAATTACGAGTTTTGCTTTTGTTTCAAATTACCGGTAATATAATTCTTAGTAGGATCAGAATTTTTTCAGATTCACATTGTGGCTTGTGAATCCTTACTCGTTTTGTTGATCAATGACCTGACACAAAGACATCCAATTCAATTTATTATTTACACAATTAGAACGAGTTTTATTTAAAACGGGAATAATATGGTTATCGTCAAAATTAAATGCTATACTTTCTTATTACTATTATTCTTTACAAACTCTAAATCAGAGATTACCATGACATTTGTTAAGATTTAAATGAAATTAATCTACAAACTGAATACGTTCGAATTTCAAATAAAAACAACAGTTAGTACCAACTACCAACTCTAAGCCTTTAGTAACCTTATCTCCAAACACGTAAAAAATATTTTTCTAAATGCAACGTTTTTGTTAAACTAGTAACCGATATTTTGTAACTCACCGTTTTAGCGTTCATTATTGCTCAGTCTGCTTCACTTCCACAATATGACAAAGCTTAATAATACTTTATACCATAGCGCTATTAAAGACTTTTTAAATAAATAATTCTACTATAACGATATAACATAGCTACATAACCTGTAACTATAACAAAAACTGTTACTACAACGACACAGTGAAGAATTATAACCTCTATGCTGTGTATATACTGTAGTAATTTATAGTCAAAAGCAAGAAACTTTTTCCTCTATGGTACGGCATACTTTTGATGTGTTTAACTTTATGAAGTTTACGTCCTGTGTCAACTTTGTAGTAAGCCTAAAGATGAAATGTTAATATTTTGCTGGTCCTGTTAATAATAAAATTTTGCAGTAATTGCGTTCGTGCATTTCTCTGCCTTCTGCGAACCCCAGGAAATGCACTAGCAATATTCTACGTATTCAAGTTTATGAAGCAAAAAAATTGGACAACGAATTTTGCAAAAATCGCAAAATGTGTAATGTATTTTTGTATTTTGCGTTTCGTTTGATAGGTAATCAGTTTTTCAGTTTTTTTTTTCTGAATAGTAAAGAAAAATTTGTGTAACTAACGATACCAACTTTTCGCCGTTTTGTACAGGTTTACATTTGGAAACCTAGGTTTCTATTATTTCTTCTTTTTTGTTTGACCAATCGTATGGCTCTTCCTAACTAAATAATTTTTTTTTTTGTTCTGATTGTCATTGGTAATTTGTATAGTCAGCCACATTTTTATAACAATAATTTTATTATAACCTAACCTTTTAATGTACACAATCGTTTGTTGCTTGTAACCACAGGAAAGAATGAATGGCTGATGTAAATTTATATCGAATTTGGATAATATAATATACTCCATATGATAGTCTCCACATAATTTGCTTCATGTGACATTTCAAATTTTTTTGGAACAAGCAAAATATTGATTTTTGTTTCTACAGTGCTAAGTTGTGGACCTACAATATAGCATCTTAAGTGAGTTAATATCCTGAAGATAATAAATATCCAAATTTAACTTTGCTGTCTGTGTAACAGCAAACAGTTGTCTGTTTAATTGCTGTTATAAATGGACAAAACTTCATCACTCACTCCTTTTGAGAGATAATTCACTGAATAAGTATAGATTTAATGTCTGGAGTTCGATACCAGATGAAGTATTCAGGAGTCATTACTGAATAAACGTAAGGCCAGTTTCTAAAGTTTTGACAGTGATGGAACAACTAGTATCAGCTTGAAAATATTTTGAAAATCACCTAAATTTTTCACAAGTAATGTGAAAATCAAAGTAATTTTCACAAGTGAAAGTTCAATAATCTATATTAACTAAATTTTTCATTTGTTTACAGTTTTATGCAAATAGGTTTTTTGACTCTCAAAGAAGTTAAGTTGAGCTGCATAGTTTTCATGCAATTATGTCCTACATTAGCTCTACCATTTTATCCTTTATATTCTAATAGTTTTATTATTTTGAATTTCAGTGGCAGTTGCAGCATTTCAAAAATGGGTAGGCTAAGGATGGGCCACTCTAATAACTAAGTGGCCATGTTATAATTTGATTTTGTATAAATAGGAATTCATAAATGGAATAAAAAGCTATGCCATATGTTTGTATAAAAAAATGGGTGGCATCCATACTATAAATCTGCTCATGGTATATTATTTACAGCACATTTAATTCAATATATTATTTCCAAGCACCGACTTCTTAGACTTGTCCTCTCCTATCATTAAAAGTGAGAAGTTAATATCCAGAGGTTACTGAGGATTACAAACCAGGGATATATTACCACTGAGATCTTATATATATATAATTTGCAAGCAAACAATTGTTTCGCTAACAGCAGTTATGCAGCATGCACTGTGGGCTATAACAGACAAAATTCCTACTACTGCCCCAATGCTTCTCCGCTTATAACCCACCACCATGAAAACTCCTGGACTATATCATAACCCCCATAGAAAAATCTTGGACAGTAACCCCTCTTATGGCAAAACCCTGGTTACAATATAGAAAATATAATAGAAGTGCAAACACATAATATTATACAAAAACATGTTATTTACACACATGTCCAAAAACAAAATTTTTTTATTAAAACAGGTTAATTTTCTACTATCATAGCTTATAGCGAAACTGTCTAGTCAGTAACACTACTAGACAGATTTTTTGTCCAAATGATTTTGAATTGCTATTATAGACAGGCTGTTGATCTGTTCATCACTGTTTTTTAAATACTGTTCTTTAAATAGGTTTTTAATCTTCTAAGGATGAAAATGCCTTCTCACAGGGTGCACTGTATATTAGATAGTATAACAGTATTATAGTGTATGTTTTAACTATAGTTTGTAGGTAAGCTTAAATAACTAACCGCTCAGTTTTGTTCACATGTTATATTTATACCTTCTCACAAACTCTTATAGTTTGACATGGAAGCACTTTTAGAGGTGCTGTCAGTTGCCAATACTCTCTACAAATTTCCATCAGTTTAAAAGTGTCCAAAAATTGATCCAAAATTGTTTTGCAGAAATCAGTGTTCAACAAAACGACCTGTTGTATGTTTAGATTGAAAAGACTTTGGTTAGTATTATTTCTAATAATTTGGAATAATTTGGACTTATTGACTAATCTTCTGCTTCGAAGGTTTAAGGGGCTGTAAAATATACTAATGTTCATAAAAGTACTGTATAAACAATATAAATAACTATATAAATATTGTAAAGTGTAACGGGCCTATTTTGGGACAATAACACAATTTGTATTTTTTTTATGATAATAAATAACTTTATTTGATGATAGGGAACAAATTTAGGTAAATTTACTGTTTGGAGCGATCGCGACGGTGTCAGCACTGCTTGAGGAGTTGAATGCAGAATTATTTAATAATATTTTATATGAACAGATTCAATAAACGACAAACTGTGCCAAGGTCAGCTCCAGTGACACAAAATCTGTCAACAAATTATGCAACGAGACGATCAGACCATGTTACGTCAGCAACTTACATAACGTTGCAATGCGGGGTGTGTCAGCGCCAGCAGCGTTGTGAAACAGAGAACAAAGACCCAGTCGGCATATAACTTCTGAACACAACAGACGCAACCAACTGTGCGTTAGCCGGTTCGCCGGTTTTAGGCGAAGTTTTGGTGTTCGCCGGCCGTGCGTAATTATCGCCCGCACGTATACAAATTTTAAATGTAAAATAGCAGCTGTCAACTTAATTAGATTGAACTAACAGTTAAATTAAACAGTTAAAAACATGTAAATTCAGTGATCTACGTAGTGCGCGTAGTATAAGGCGATGTCATCTGGACTCACATGTCAGTTAAGTAACCTTCAATTTTCGTCTAACATCAACAAAATCCGATATAAATTTTATAACGAAACAAAATTTTAAGCACTAAACAAATGAGATCTCATATGGGTATGGGGGAATGTAAAACAGAGTGAATGAGAGTACGTATTAAATAAAGAACGCTGGTTTGCTTAATAAGGTAGTAAATTAATTGAATAAATACCATGGTTTAGTTTTAATTGTTTCTTCTTTTAAATGTTAAACTTAGAAATATATATGGGAAAAGTATAGTATTGAATAATTATAAATATAGCTAACAACCAATGTTCTAACGATAATGAAGTAAATGGAAAGAAATAACGTGCTATAAAATGAATAAATAATTCATGAGCAACAAATAAGTTGTTGGGTAAATCATTTCAAAATAAACCATTCTGATCTCCTGAGTTCGCCTAAAAAGAACCCCAAAATGGTAAGTACACATATATTTTTCATACGTAGTTGGTAACAAAATGATACACGACAGTAAACAGTTCAATTATATTTATTAAATATCAATAATATCAAACGTATCAATGGCGCCCGAACAGGGACAATTTTATATAAATACATTTATATAAAATACGGCCTACTTGGGAGAACAGAATGTTTGTTGAGGTAGAATAAATTTTTTTTTCATACGTAAAATAGACGTATAGAATAAGGTTATGTCATGGTTTTGTAGTATGGGTAAGTAGAATATTTTTTTTTTATGACTATGTATTACATGTAATAATATTTTATAAAGAAATATATGTAAAAGATTTATAAAAGATGGCAGATAATAGTGAGATCAGCATCTCTGACTATCAGACCGACTCTGGTATACAAACAGAAGCGGGATCAATAGTCGAGCAAAATGTGGGGATCTCTGTAATTAGTTCGCCGGGAGCGATTTCTACTCCCGTACAAAGTAAAATAAATACCAGAGAAAAAGAGTTATCATTACATGATTTATTTAATCTCATTAACAATAGGTTTGACATGAACACTAGTGATTTCAATATTAAATTCAATGAACAGAAAAACGAGATGCTAGAATTTAAAAACGAGATAAATGAGAAATTTGAGGTTCAAAAGAACAGTTTTGATGAATTAACAAACCAAATTAAAGAAATGAATAAATGTTTTAAAAATAATAATGAAGCAATAGTAAATAGTCTGAATAAATTAGAACAGAGTGTTGAGAAGTTAGGCGACAATGTTATAAGTATGACAGATAGTAAAAATGATGAAATAGTAGAAAATGTAGTATTAAATAGTGAAGACGATGATGTTGATTACAATTCTAAGAGTACAGTGGGGGTAAAGAATAATGTAGAAACAAATAATGAGAATATAATCAAAAATAATACTGACGAAGTTCTAGAATGTGATTATGAGATGTTGAGGTGTATTGATGAAGTAGAAAGAGAGTGGAAGAATAATGTTATAGTTGAATGGGGGCAGAGGGTAAATTTTCCCATTAATTTTTCTGAACCAGAGTGTTCACAAATGTTGTTTTTTATGAAGGGCGAGAGACCCATATTAGTAGATGAAGTAAAGAGTATATTGATGTTGTATAATGTTGTACCCTCTGTCCATAATAATTGTGAGAATGTGATGTGGTATTATGAAGAGAGAGATTTGTGTATTGAGAGAGAAATAGAATTATATGAGTTAAAAAGAAATTATGATGAATTGAGAGAAAGAGTAGTAGGGGTGAATTATTTTGAGAATATTTTTATAAATGATAATGACTTACCTGATGATAAAACAAATTATCTGACGTTGAACGATAATACTGATGTAGACTGGACAATCATAACTTATGGTGACAAGATTTGTAATGGTATAATGGATAGAGTAAAGTTAATGGGTTATTATGATGATGACAATAACAATAAATGGTATGTGGATAAAAATGATGCATGTTACAAATATATTAGATATTTATATGATGATGGAGGTTGAACTAAAAAATCAGTGAATAAACATTGTTAGATATTGTAACTTTGGTAATGACCTTGCTGATTGGGACATATGATGTGTGAAACAATTGAACAATTATTGACGTATACTTTGTAAATATAATGTAGTGAATTCATTTGTATGTATTATGAAATGTTAGGTAAGTAATGTGTATATGTATTAGAAAATGTTGTGTTAATAATAATAATATTATTAATATTTTGCATTCTAATTAAATAATAAAAAACAATTATGAAGACAATAATTAATGATTTGTAAGTTTTGATAATAATTGAAATATGTTGTGTTTTAATATTCGATTGAAGTAAATAATTTGAGATGTTTAGATATTGTGATTGAATGTTATATGTTTGAATTTGATAAAGAATTTACATTGTTTGATGAGAGTTCAATTTAATAAGAAGTAATAAATAAATTAATGAATGTTAAATGGTTTATTTTGTGGAATAACATAATGGTTAAAAATATATGTTAATAATAAATTTGAAAATTTTGTGTAATATAATTGCAGCAAAGGATAAATAAATAATGATGATGAATAAAAAAAAAAATAAGTTAATGAAAAATTCTAAACAATAATGTTTATAAAGTTTTATATAAATTACTTAAAAGAGAATTGTTTGTTTAAATGTATACTAATAATCAAGGTTAATGTCAATTTGTGTATGATGTTATGTGATGTATTATAAAAATGTGTGTATGTGAGGTTATCCAGATGGATAACGTATTAGAAATTTGCTATATTTTAATTAATAATGATGATTTGCTACTCAATAATTTTGTTTTGATTTGAAAAATCGATGCACTAAATACTTCCTATAATGTGTTTATTATGTCTTATTATGTTGATTGAATTTGGTATATTAGGTATAAGGATTATAAAAATATGATAATATGTTTTCAATGTGTTTATAGATTTTAAAAATAAAATGCAAAATAGTTGTGATAGGTAAAATTTTTAAGGGGTAGATAAGATAGAAGCGGGTGATAGTAATTATTTGAGTAAAACGTTTGAGTCAGTCCAAGTTAAAAAATATTGAGGTATTAAAGAGAATGAGAGATGAAAATATTATAATGTTGTTTTGAGTTAATGTATGTTATAGAATTTTGAGAAGTATAAGTGGAGACACAGTAGTTATGGAGAATTTATGTAGAGTCTTGAGTGATATATTGTTGTTTATTAATTGATGTTGTTATTTTGTTGTAGTTGTAGTAAGGTAATGAGATTGAGATTTTGGGGATGGCAATTTTGTAGTAGGGGTAGTGTATTGTGGGAGTCCGCAACATAAGGGTTGGGACGGGATTTGGTATAGTTTTAGTGGGAAGGGGTTGCCTTAGGTAGAATCCAGGAACCAGAGAACGGGAATTGAGCTTTTTGGGGGGGGGGAAACACTTATCCTATGTACAAAGGGTTAGAGAGTATTTTTTTTTATATATAAAGAGAAGGTGGCGAATTGAGCTAAAGTAGTAAGTAGTTAGAGGTAGAGAAGGATTAGTAGATTTTTTGATAGTGGGGTGTCATACTAGTTAAAGATTTTGTAAGGGAGCGTTAGAGTAATAAAAGGGGAAGATTATGAGTAAATGCCAAGTTGATAAAGTGAGTTATAATGAATAGCTGAGAATCACCCAAAGTAATGAAAGGGAATAATAAATAAAATGATGTGTAAAACGAAGATTGAAAAAAAAAAAAAAAAAAAATTTTGAGAAACGAATTAATAAAAGTTAAATTGAGATTAAAATGTAATTTTCTGATTTTATATGCAACTTAATGATGTAAAGTGTGTAAATTTTAAATATAAATTGTTTATTTTAAGATGATAATAACAATGTGAATTATTAATGTACTATGTTTTCTTATGTTATATTGTGTTTGTTAGTTTAAGAGAATTTTATGAAGTTAACTATTTTAAATGCATTTTAAATTGGGGATGAGAGAAATGTAATATGGTAATGGGAAATGTTTATAAGTCGGCCGTCTGTTTATTTAAAATTCTGATAGGAATCAGGGCAATGATTTTGAATTTTGGGATAAAGTTAATAAGGGAAAGTAGATGGAATTTTAAGAGGGGTATCATATTGTTGGTAGATATTTTGCTATATATGTTAGAGATAAGTAGAAAACAAAACCAGTGCTTCTTAGCGCAAACCAGCACTGCTAAGGGGAAACAGATCAGTTGGGGATATGGTGTTGTATAAGGCCACTATTTGATATTTTGATTTGTTGTTTCAGTGTTTGGTGATGCTGTGGCGGCGGACCTGAGCTGGCCTGCGCGTCAGAGCAGGGGCGTTGAGTATCTGTCTGACTCTACGGTGTTGGGATCTCGATAGAGAAGTCCAGTATTGTCATGCAGATGCGGTCACAGTCACCGGACCAAGGGTGAGTTGATTATATTTTTTTTTTGTAAACCGTAAAGGGGGTTGTGGCGACATATCCTGGCTGATCCCTCTAGCAAGTATGAATGTGTCAATGAGATTTTTTATGCTTCGGCATAAAATATCTCATTGAGGGGGTATTGTAACGGGCCTATTTTGGGACAATAACACAATTTGTATTTTTTTTATGATAATAAATAACTTTATTTGATGATAGGGAACAAATTTAGGTAAATTTACTGTTTGGAGCGATCGCGACGGTGTCAGCACTGCTTGAGGAGTTGAATGCAGAATTATTTAATAATATTTTATATGAACAGATTCAATAAACGACAAACTGTGCCAAGGTCAGCTCCAGTGACACAAAATCTGTCAACAAATTATGCAACGAGACGATCAGACCATGTTACGTCAGCAACTTACATAACGTTGCAATGCGGGGTGTGTCAGCGCCAGCAGCGTTGTGAAACAGAGAACAAAGACCCAGTCGGCATATAACTTCTGAACACAACAGACGCAACCAACAAGTGTCGTTGTTTAAGACCTGATGATGTCAGTGATGACGAAAAGCTTAGTCGAACAATAAAAATTATAGCAGTTAGCAAATTTATAAAAGAAATTGTAAATTATTTATTCACTATTATAAATAGTAACTTGTTTAAATGCAGCAAATTATTGTAAAAATTATGATACAACAATTCTTTAATCATCATCATCAGCCACGGATCTACAACCCTTGGTGGGTCTTGGTCTGGTTCAAGAGTTGATTCCATTCCTCCCTACTGCATGCCCTGGCTTTCCTGTTTCTTATGTTCACCTTTCTGAGGCCCTCCTCTATCTGATCTTTGAATCTACTTCAGGGTCTTCCCCCTTTTCTACTACCCATTGGTTTCTAGTAGAAGATATGTTTCGTAAGCTGTCCTTCCTCCATTCTCTCTATGCGTCCAACCCACCTCAGCCTGTATATTTGATTATCCTGACAATGTCCAGCTCTTTGTAAAGATGGTGTAGTTCATAATTATAGCGCATGCACCACAATCCATTTTCTTGTACTCCTCTTAACATTGTTCTTAGAATAACAATTCTTTAATAATGCTTCTATTATAGCTTTACTCATTTACAGTTTTTTTGTGCAGGAAAAAGCATATGCCATTTTAAAAGTTGCTAACTACACTAATTAGCCAGTTTACTAGATTAATTAGCTAGCTAACTAAGAATTGCTGAACTAGTTTTAAAATAAATGTTAAAAACTAAATGGTGTCTTGTACCAAAAGCACTGTATTTATACAGTGGCTATAACAATAAAATCATCTGCTCTTTGTTAAATAGTGTTTACTATGTTTCTTGAGTTACTTAGACACATTTGCTTGGTATGTCACTCCAAATTTTCTTTCATTCAGTCTTCTATAAGTTTTTACACTACAAACTATATATATGTACTATAAATTTGCATATAAACTCTATATCTCTATAAACTTTATATCTCTATAAACTCTAGAGTCTATATACTTATAGAGTCTATATACTTATAGAGTCTATATATAAAGTATGTATATGTACAGTACTATATTAATTCACATATTCCTATATTAATACATATAGACCCTGGCACACAGGAGTAAATGGTGGGGGGGGGCTGTAGCCCCCCTAAGGCCTGTAATGTAACCAATCTTTACTGTAAGCTCAGCACCTTTATTATGAACATGTGCATGTCATATGCACCCACAGGACTTTGTGTGTAATATGATGACCCTTCGGATATTCTGAGGAATAAGCTAAATTACAAAGTACAGACGGATCTAACACGACGCAGTTTGCTATAGCTTCTGCTGCCTCGAATTACAAGTTGTGCAAGGGGATAGGGGCATTTGATGGTAATAACAGTAACAAAACATAATAAAATAAAGTGTGTTGTAGATAAGACCATATGGTATAACTAAAGATATTTACAATAAAAAGTGCACATTTAAAAATGTGAAAATAAGGCATTACAGTACAATAGTGAAGCCAGAATGCCTATATGCAAGTGAATGTCTAGCATTGAATTATAATTTAGACAAACTAGAAATATCAGGAAGACGAATTATTAGGAAAATATTAGGCCCTTGAAAAACTTCAGAAGGTTGGAAATTAAGAAGTAATGATGAAATATATCAAAATATAGAAAATATAACAGAAACAATGAGAAAAAGAAGACTATGATTTTTTGGACATTTATATAGAATGGAAGGCAATAGGTTAACAAAGCAGATCTTCAAATATCTGTGGGGGAAGAAGTCAAGATCAAGTTGGATTAAAGAAGTCCAAAAAGATTTACAAAAAAGTAATATAAACGCAGAAGAAGCAATTGAAAGAAAAGTTTTTTGGGCAAGTGTGTTACAAATGGAAGGAGTCCAGGGTAGGAGAGAGAGAAAAACACAGGTAGACGTTTGAAACGTTTCAAAGTGGACTGAAGACAGGAAGAAGAAACACAGTGAAAAGACGAAAGCATATTGGAGAAAAAGAAAAGAACAAAGAATAAAGAATTGAAATTGGCATGTGGTCCTTAGATGGCCGATACAAAAAAAATAACAATTCATGGTGGAAATAACAAGAATAATTAAACAAAAAATAGTAATAACAAACTTAACTTACTGAGTTAGTTAAGAAACTTAGTAGTAACAGCACATAACTTGATTATGTAATAAGAAAACTCTAGGGTTCTGGGGGTGGGGGCTGGAACGGTCACTGTAAGTTAGAAAGGTGATTTTCGGCGGCTCTGTGTTGGCGCGTTTTTTCTCGTCGATGTACAGTTCCTAGACCGGCAATATAAAATTTAACGAATATCTTAAACGTTTTTAAATGAATATGGTACATTTTTCTTCCAGCGTCTTTATCGTCACGCACTTCCGGGGCAGGTGACAAAAATGTGTATTCATTTTACGATCTTAAGTACTACAATCATAGTTTTAAACATGCCATAAAATGTGTATATATATAGCTTCCGCTGCAAAAAATGAAATACATACAATACACACGTATGCACAAAAAATACACATGCGTTATTGCTCTTATTCATAATATGCAATTTTCCATAAGCTTACACTTTCATTATTCTAGTTTATGGCAGTATAAAAAGATGCTAAATTCTTGGATTTCGTTGTCCATGACGTGTCCGTTACTTAACTAAATATTATAATTACTTCACTACCGACTCGGAACACTAGCAAGAACACTTGTGTTCTGAGTCGGTAGTGAAGTAATTATATTCAAAAAGAAATAGCATCCCATAAATTATTTACATAGAATTTAATTACAGTATTTCGAAAGTAAGTGTTGTTGCTATGATGTCTTGATTGTACTTTTTGCGTAGTTAAAACATTTCTGCTTATCAGGATAATAGAGTAGTGTTACTAGATTTTTAAATTTTGAGGTTATAACGTTAATGATATTTTATATTTATCGGGTCAAAAATAATGTGAAATTTTGAAAATAAAAACTAGACGAAATCTGTTGGAAATTGTTTGTAAACATTTTAACGTGATTGGAAGAGAGAATAGTTGAGAATGTCAACCGCCACATTCATGCCACCGTACTGTTACGGCAAACGACGCGACGACGGCGTCTGTCGCCAAACACATTGAACGTGGCCTTGGATCCGGTCTGTATCACGACTTGCTGCCCACGACATCTGGCGGTAGCGTTCCTTTGTCGCTCGCTTCCTGGCGTCAAACAGTAGTATGCGGTATGCGGTTCGTGACTCGCCAGTCTGTTCGCGATGTCGTCTTCGTTCTCGTTGGACGAACTAGACGTGGAGCTGTTCATCGATGAAATACGGAAACTGCCGGTGATATGGAATTCTGCCAGCGAAGAGTATCGCGACAAGTTCAGGAAGCGAGCGGCGTGGGTAGAACTGTGCGAATCTGTCTGCGAAAATTTCAACGCCAAACCGGACCACGAAAAAAACGCCATTGGTAGGGTAAACTTCGTACTTTTTTTGTTATTATAATACGTTCTATTCGTAGTACTTTTCAAATTACAAATTAATGTAAGTTGTGTGATGATTGCGGGCACGTTTCTTCCAACTGTGTTGAATTTTTTTAAGAATATAACGTTACGTAAATTTCATCGGTTTGGTTTATCGGTAAACGTTTTTCATTAAACAAATAAAACAATTAGTACCGTTATATGTTCTGGTATTAGAAAGCCGAAAAAACAGCGAAATTGTTAACACTTTCAAAAGAAATATATATAATCTACTCAAACCCAATTTTGAGATTTAATTTACATTAAAATCTTCAAATGTTAAAAGATTTGTATATTTTATAAACTGCAAAATAAGTAATTAAAATATAATAAATTTACGTCATAATAAACCTGACTTAAAAATTAATTGTACAATTAACTTAAAAAGTAATTAGTCTACATATTAAAGTGGTATTATTTTATGAGCCATGTAATTAAAATTAAAAAAAATAATAATAATTAGAAGTACAGTATACTACTACTGACTCGGAACACTACGTTTTTATTGGTAAAATGTAAATTTTTTACCTTAGTCTGAACCTGAACCTCTGACGAAGCTTATAATAAGCGAAAACTGGTTCAGGCTGTAAGGTAAACATTTTACATTTTTACCATTAAAAAACGTAGTGTTCCGAGTCAGTAGTGTTATACTTATAATTAGTTAATCAACGGACGCGTCATGGATAACAAAATCCAAGAAAAATAATAAATAAAATAAACGATGAATTTCTATTTCAATAAGGGCAGTTGTGGACGACGAACTTAAAAGAAGCTGTAATTTTTTCAGAAATTTTTATTCATTATTTTTCTTACAAACCTTGTAATAGATGCTGTAAACAGTATAAAAACTCCTTAAATTCGTAGTGACCGTCAATCAATGAATTTTTCCCGTGAGGGGTTTGTAAGGATCGGTAAAAAATTAGAAGACAAATTGTAACTTATTTGTGTCGACGTTTCGACAATGTTTATTGTTCGACCTGTGTATGAATACAAAAGAACTGTCAAATACAACAGAACAATTATTTGGGTGAACGTGTTTGTGCGCGTGTGCGTGTGCGTGTGTGTCTCATTGTATATGTGAAGGAGTTGGGATAGTTTGTTTTACATCATGGAATGTTTTCTTTAATAATTGAACAGTGTGTTTATCACATTTATCCCACTTACTTTTAATAATTGAACAGCCCTATAATCTGTATTTAGCTATAATATGTTTTACTATGCCATATGTTGACAGGTATATGTATACACGTTTTCTGTACCGATTCTAATATTAATTGTTGATTACTGCTTGTAAAATTAGTTACAAATACCATTAAATTAATTTAAATTGTAATATTGTATAAATTAAGTTCTGGATATTATAATTTTCTCGTTGTCTTTAAAGAAAACATTTGATGATGTAAAACAAACTATCCCAACTCCTGCACATATACAAGGATACACACATACGCATGCACACGCGCGCGCGCGCGCACATACACAAACACATTCACCCAACAAAAATAAGTTAAAATTTGTGTAAAATTTTTTTGACCGATCCTCACAAACCCTTCACCGGAAGTATAAAAAACATTTAAAAATAAAAAACAAGACTAATAACATGACTATAAAGTCGTGCAATTCATATTCGTAAATGTTACAATTAGGCTAAATGAACTAGTAAACAATTTATGGAATTAAAAAAGATACTCCTCCCTCTCGCTCACCATCTCTCCCTCCCCCCTCCCTCTCTCTCTCTCTCACACAAGTCACCTCACACACACTAGCTTGTGCAGTAAACACGCCCAGCTACTAGTACACGCTACACTCAGCCTTTTGTTGTGACAGCCTACCACCTAGACGTGAATTATATTTTTGTTTTATCATTAAAAGCACTCAGTGTTCACAAACGCTGTGGAAATCCTGGGCTGACCATGTCATTACACTCAACATTTTGTTAACGGTCGGTTAAAATCTGTCAGTCAACAGGTAAAAGAGACGATGCAGTTCGTAAGCCGGGAAAGGATCCAGGGGCTGCGAAGTCAGAGAAATCCCCCCCCGTCGGAAACAAAATCTTAAAAAAATCTTGTACAATCATACTGAGGGAAAATTGTTTTATTTTTGTTGGACAAAGTGACAAAATTAGTTTGGTAAATATTAAAAATTGCCCTTTTTAATGTTTTGTTATAATGGAAAAGTGTATTTAAAAGACAAAAAAACCGGATTTTATTTTACATCACACGGGATAGAACTTTGTATCAGAAAAAGAAGAAATTAAGGAAAAGAGAACTTTTCTCATTTTTTGTTTGCCCTCCTCCAAAATACCTCTCCTGATCCACCGCTGCGTAAATTAAAATATTTATTTGTGTTCCTTCCGCATTTAATATTGTCAAAAATATTTACACGTTTTCTGTTAACACCTTTCAGGTTTCTTGTAACCAGTAGATAGATAGTTCATCAGCCCTGACCCAGTGTTTGATATATGTTCAGGAGATCAGGAAGGTTCAAACAATATGTGTAGGGCTTGCAGTAAGACGCGCACTACTTCCAATCTGGAAAGCTTCGCGTTTGGAGGACGCATGGTTTTACTGTTTAGAATGTTTTTGATAGCAACATCAGAACACGGTCATTTCCGATTTCAGTATAGCCTACTCGAATATGTAGGTCTATCTTACGTCCATATCCAGCAGCAAATGGGAATATTATGAGATGTATAAAATTGTTTTAGACATATCTGTAGGTTAGTAATCACACTCTTCAAAAGAAGAGTGAGTGTATAGTGGACGCCTTTCTATATGAAAAATTAAAAACTGTGCGGCGTTGAACGCATGACCAAATTATCATTTTTTTTTTAAATTTCCTTCTTTTGGTGAGCACGTTAACTTCTTATCGTTTGGTGAGAACAGCAGTTCATAACATTGACGTGTGTTTACAATATGTATGCAGATGTCTATAAACCATTTATGAGAAGAGTATCCCTCTTAACATAGTTGCGTCTTTCTTGTGGAGTTGTTTTGTTTCTTAAAATGAGCGCCGTGTTTGTTTTTGCCCTTAAAAAGGTTGATGCCATTGTCGTGGGTAAAAGAAAAGCGCATTTGTGTTTTTGTCTGAGAAAACGCTAAAAATAACCACACACACACACACACACACACACACACACACACACACACACACACACACACACACACACACACACACACACACACACACACACACACACACGAGTAAGTATACTTACATATAGGCCTACGGGTTACCGTTACGTACATACGTAGGTACGTTATCTTGTGATCCACATTCGTATGTCGTTATCGGTGTTATAGATTGTGTGTGTGTATGCGCGCGCGTACATGATATTATGATAGACTACATTTGAATGTAATTTAAAATACAATTTTTAGAGGAACCAAATTTGATTTGATAAACTTTAAGAGGCACAGGCTTTTCTAATATAACCAACATTATGTGTGTAAGATGTATGGAAGATCTATACGTTTTATTCTTTTCGACGTACGGTACATAATTGGCAGGAACAACAACAAAATTATTGCTTGCAGTACACTTTAACCACCGTTTCTTTTATAGCTGTATGTACCCGTATTTCTTTTAAATGAACTTACTAAGGTACACCGACTCGCAGTCCACTGCTTACGGTAGTCGACCGTTTTTGTAAATGCCAGGCCCGTGTTTGACATCAACAGCGCTTCCCTGGGCAAGCTGTGAGCTAGCCCCCCACCACAACAGGACCAATAACAACAATGCCATGTCAGTTTTGGTTCTCCCTTAACCCACCTTCGGAGAGCCTTCCACCTTTTGTGGACCCGGTGTGCCTCGGACTGGACAGGTTTACGTAAAAAATAAACCTGTACTGTTCGCGTAATGATAGCGAGAATATAGACTTAATTTTTTTACCTCCCCTCACCCTTTTTCTAAAAACTTACAATTCTAACTATTTCTAACGTAAGTTTAAAAAAAATATATAAACACTTGGTACGTCTCACAGTTTTTTTATTTAACTCTGACAGCTGTTTCGACTTCTTAAGCCAATGTCAAAGAGATGAGTGAACACTAAACAGAGGATGTAAGGGTGGTTGACATCTGTTTAGGGCGTGTATCGGAACATGTGTGAGGTGTGAAGATGGAGAGGGGTGTTGCAGGAGCTAAGGGAAGGTCAGGTGTCTGTAAAAACTAAATATAATCTGAATGCAAAATATAAAATTAACTAAATTAAATAACAGCTTCTAATAAAGGGGATACACAGAATTCAGTTTGTTCATTTGTTAAATTTTTGTTATTTTTTATTGCTTTTTTAATTTTTAGAATTTCTAACAAATCCATTTTTTTACCTTTTTGTATGTTGTGGAGTAGGCCTAGTGTTATGCTTTTTGTATCTATGAAGTGATTGTGTTGTAAGCAATGATCTGCAAAACCTGTATTGGCTGTATTGGTTAAAATCGCCTTCTTATGTTCAGAAATGCGATTCAAAGCACGGCCACATTGTCCGATATTTCTAACGTATCACATTATATATAATTTTTTGTATATCTTTATCACCTCAACAGTTGATACTTTTAACTTAATGTCTTTTTAAATGGGCTTCTTTCTTGTCTTAGCTCCAGCAAAATCATCCGTTAAATCGATAAAATTCATTTTCGATGTAATGTCTCGTGAGCAGCAATGTCAAACCGTTTAGGTTTCCTTCATCCATCGTTGATCTTTTTTTCAGATTTTATCCTCTTTAGGGACGAAAAGCTTCTTTCTTCCGTGCAATTTGTCGCGGACAGAGTCAAAATAAAGTCTCATGGCGACCTCTAAATTTAGGAAGTACTTTACAATTATTTTTCACGGTGTAAGGATAGATTTTTCGTATGTGTGTTATTTTTCCAACGTCAAAATTGAATTAAAATTGTTCACGGTTATTCTGACCAAGGATATGGATGGGTACGATACGCGAAGGAAAATAAAATTTTCCCATAATCATTATCTGTCAAACGACTTTTCAGTAGTCCTTTCTCAAGTGTTTACGTTTTAGTAATTGGGGGTGGGGGGGTGGAAGGGATGGGTGGTTGGGTAAAAAACTGGACAGTGAGAGGGGTGGCAAAACATGTATAGCCCGTAGACGGCAAAACATGAATACGCCTATGACTGGAGTGACTTACACTGTCGAGAGGTCTATTGACCGACTCCTATTGTAAAATATCGATTCGATCAGTCGATCACCTAAATGATTCGATCAAAATGATTCGTTCAATCCAGAACGACACATCTCTACCCTGTCCGTAGCAAGACTTACCCAGGAGGCTCGTCTGCTTTGTTTTTTTTCCCAGAATCAACATTTCACTTGTAGCAGATCTAGTACCCTGCCCGTTCCGTTGCTATATTGTCACTGTATTCCAATAATACAGACAAATACGAGTCACGCGCATCGTTCTTATTGCGTATGAGCCACTGTGACTACGTTTGCTTCAACTGGTCCTCCCTTGACTTTCCACCAAACTGGTTCCTCCCTTGACTTTCCACCAAACTGGTTCCTCCCTTGACTTTCCACCAAACTGGTTCCTCCCTTGACTTTCCACCAAATTGGTTCCTCCCTTGACTTTCCACCGTTGAACAAAGTTTAGGTTAGTAGTACTTCAGCTAATCCAAGATACAACCAAGACTGTTAGTCCTGGAGGTCCTATGCCGTTGACCATCCGCTGGCACTTCCGCCTTTAGGGACAGTTTCCTACTCCAAGGGCAAATGGGTGCCCTAAACTCTACCCGCTCATCCGCCCTCCTAGGAGGCCGTTGGCACTTGGTAGAGGGGGTCACCTTATACCGAGTGACCACTCGGTCGCCAGAGCCTCGTTAGTAGAAACAGGGGTCACCGCGAGAAGGTGAGGTTGGCATTTGAGGAAGCGAGGTTCCCCCTTGACCCCCTTCTTATTTATTATATTTTTTGTAAGTTTAGTGTTAGTTTTTAGGTTGAGGACGCTTTCTCATTTTCCCACATTTTTGTGTCCCTGGGTACGTGCCCAGTGTGCCCTTTTATAAAACCGGGACTGGTAAATGCCCTGCAGATCGCGCCGGCGATGCGTCGTGTCTAGCGGCTCCTTCCGCACTCGCGCACCTCTCTCCCCACTTAATTTCTCTATCGCCTTTGTGACTCAGTCACTAGACGCTATAGTAGTAGTGATTCATCTGACGTTGCGTCGATGCGGGCGCACGGTGAACACACGGGAGTACTGGACGCTGAAAAGGAACGAAAATTTATACAGGCTAGTTGCACACACGTCGATTTCGATCGTACGATATTTTAACGTATGTGCTTTGCTTGCACACACCACGGTATTTTTCCGTGTAGACTGCAGTCGTTTTAGCTCGAGATCACTCACAGTCAGGGCCGGCGAGAGCGATCACGGGCCCCGGGGCTAAACATTTTTGGCCCCCCCCCAAAGAAAAACTTACCAAAATCATTACTGTTGGATTGTTAATGGTTTAGGATTTATTAATTGACCCTACAATTCGTTATTCTTAACTTTAATCGTAAATAAATGGGTTTTACACTGTTAATAAACAGTCTTGTCATATATTTATATGCGCCGGGCCCGCTTCGAGACCCCGGGCCCCGGGGCTCTGCCCCCCTGCCCCCTCTCGCCGGCCCTGCTCACAGTTGTATGGAAAATGAACCCAAAACGTGTTGTTGCTGTGTGGTTGGTGTACCGTCGTCTCAGGCGTCGTAGGATTAAACGAACTTACTGGGTTCATCAAATTAACGAGAATAGGGAACAAGCAGGAACATTCCACACATTTTTAGAAGAACTTCGAAATGATGAGAACAAGTTCTTCAATTATTTTCGTATGTCAATACCATCGTTCGATGAACTGCATGAACCTTCTCATTATTAAAATAATAATATTAGTAAAGGATTTTAAGAGTTCGATTGAAATGTTTATAAAAAAAAAAAAAAACTAATATTATTGTTTTTTTGCTAATAATATTACTTACGTTTATGAAATAGATCCCAGTTTGGTCAGAAGCAACAAGTCAAATGAAGACGGATTTTTACCTTACGAATATAACTCGTGGAGTGTGCAAGCGTACATTGGACCACGTACGTCACAAAATTCACGGACACGGCACGGCGACCGTCTTTGCAGTGGCAGTGGACGGCAGCTACACGGCGATCGTGCCGTGCCGTGCGGAGGTCGAACTGTGTGCAAGCTCCCATGCTCTTCTTCGTTCTACTAAAAGAATTTGTCGTACGATATTTTTCCGTACGATCGAAATCGATGTGCGTGCAAGTAGCCTTATACTGACATGTATGGAATTAATTTAAATCTAATCTAGGTAATACTATTAATATTCGCACAGAATGGGAGTATTATGAGGGGAGGGGACGTAAATAAATATCTCAGTAAACTTAAATTTGTGGCAATTATTTCTTGTCGCTGGTTCAGGTATAATATAGTAATCGAGTAATATACGGAACAGGAACATACAGAGGTTACAGGACACCTGACAAAACAACAGCCTGTGCCTCCTCTCACACTAGTACCAGTAACAACGTATTATACTCCTGATTGTTTATTTTAATCTCCCTTTCTAAAATCACCACAACCATAAACAACAAAAGATAAAGTCTCATAAATTTAGGGTGTAAGGGTTAAGGTTTTAGTGCTTTCAACAACAGAAAAACCTCTTCACTTCAAACACTATCAGCCTAAAAATAAGGAAGATACGTGTGGAGGTGTGGAGCGTTGCCCTATACAGGAGTGAATCTTGGACGATTGGAGAAAGTGACAAGAAAAGACTTCAAGCATTTGAGACCTGGTGCTGCAGAAGAATATTCAATATAAGCGGGACAGAGAAGATGACGAATGAGGAAGTCTTTAGAAGAGCTCAGGAGGAGAAGAACTTTCTACAAAATTTAAAGGGCAAAAGAGTTAAGTTTATAGGGCATATACTACGACACAATGGGTTGGTTAAGAGAATAATAGAAGGAACAATTGAAGGGAAGAATCAAAGAGGTCGACCCCGTTTAGACTACATGAAACAGCTTATGGTCGATATGAACTACACATCATATTGTGAGTTGAAAAGAAAAGCAGAGAAGCGTGAAGAATGGCAAGCTGCTGCCAACCAGCCTATGGGCTGCTAACCTAGGAGAAGAGAGAGAAGGTTTAATTAATAAATACTGTGCTATACTTAAGACTGTAGACATTTTATTTCACATAAATTGTGTATAAAATTATTGAGCCCTTGTGGACATGCACTTGAAGACAGAGTTTTATTCTGTAGCCCAATGATTACAAGTCACATCCACCCCCAACTAGTACCCCAAACAGGCCTTTCTCGCCAACCCCTAAGTGACCCCGGTATCATCCAAATATAAAGATATCAAATCCACCCTCCAGCTGGTCCCCCTGACAGGGGTCTTTTTCTTGCCACCCCTAGGTGTGACCCTCGTATCCAAATATAAAAATATCAAAGGTATTGCATGCCAGGGGCTGGTCCACGTGTGAGGGATTCTCTCCAAAATCTAAAAACGGAAAAGTCTTTTTATACAACTCCATTGAGAGATAAGTACTGCATTTTTTTGGTAAGCTAATTTTTTTCTAATAAGGTAAAACTTTTACGTTTTTACCTATAAAAAACTTTGTGTTCCGAGTCAGTAGTGAATTAATTATATTTAAAAATATTTGAAAAACACTTTTTTAGAATAATCACAAACTATATTTAAAATCTGTGAAAAATTTGAGTTACCCTCCCTAGATATCTCTCCAAAAATGTACTCTGGATTCACCGCTGAACACAGTACTCAAGATTTGATTGTTTAAAATACTCTGCTTGTTTGGCAACATTTTTATCACAGATTTGTGTATGACAGGGGCGTATATAAGGGGGGCCCGGGCCCCCCCGAAATAATGAATATAAAGAAAAAATAAGTAACGTAATCTGAATTATTTTAATGAATCATGCGCGAAGACATCGCCGCGGCAAACAGTGATAATCCCCCGTATAGGTGAGGGAGTGGGGTGATAGTGGTGTGAAGTTCATGCCAGTTTGGGTTGATTCGGTCCAACTCAGGCTCCCGCCCGGCCATCTGCGCGTGCGGACAACTGAACAGTTCAGTGGCAGCCATTGTTTGTTGTTTACGTTTGTTCGACATCTGTTGTACTGAAGTATGGTGGTGTTTTAAGTGTTAATGTTTACGTACCTTATCAGTATATTGAAGTTGGCCGTAAGTGAACCACAATTGTAATGAAGAGGCAAGCTTCTATTCAAAACTTTTTCGCCAAAAAACCAAGTGTCAATAAGCCTGTTGGTGACAGTCGTGAAGTCGGTAGTGTTACAAAAGGACAAAGTGCAAATAGGCCTGACGGTGACAATGCTGAAGTCGGCTGCATTGGTAGAATTGCTTCTTGTGATGTCGCTACTTCGAGCTCAATTATACCCTGATTAACGAAAGAAAGTGACTGGCGGAGCGGCCGCGCGGCGACCGAGTTTGTAGTAAAAACATTCCACTTTATAACCTCGTGGAAACGTAAAATACAGGGCGAGAAATGTCTAATGAACTGTATTTTAATCATCAATTAAAGACGTTTTTAACAAACTTTTCTAATTTTTAAAATCTCTTTTCAATAAATTTACATTGTGAGTTAAAGAAAAAAATACACGAATTTGAATTAAAAAATTAGGGTTTATCGTTTTTATTACGTAAGAACTCAGAGGTTAAGCATCGGAAAAAAATTTCTTGTAGACAAATGGTAGTCCACCTTCTTTAGTACAATATATCAAAAATTGAGATTCCTACGATTAAAATTAACGACGTTATTAATTTTTTTCTAATGTCCTGTTAACTCAGTTGTTAAAAGTTGTACACGAATGAGATTTGCGTGACGCTCTCTTTAGATAACTAAATGTAGAAGACATATACAACTTACACCTTGTACGTGATAGGAATACTACAATGGATTAATATATAAAGTGAATTTCACAGAGAGCAATGCGTGGCGCTCTGCGGCGGAAGTACAGTCAGAACCTATTGGACCCATTTTATTCGCGCGCTACCGTCATTCCCGTACAGCGTCTCGGCCTCTCCTTTATGTCTACAAATAGCACACGCTTCCAGGAAAACTGAACCGTTATACGCACACTAAGGGTAAGGGAAATTTCCAGCTTTCAGTTTAGTTGATGTGGTGGTTGAGTGATGTCCGGTTGTTGGTTATCTTGATTTTAAGTGTTAGTTTCTTGTGCTTTCATTATAAATTGACGTGTTTTTAAGTTATTTTGTGTGAATATACTTCGGTGGCTGAGCATGGAGCAACGTAACGAGGCTGAACCAAGGAAACATAGGGGAAGACCTAGGACTCGAACTCCAAAGAAAAGACAAACTTCGGGCCGAGGCGTACCTATGAAAGGACAGTCAAGAGAAATTGTGTGCAAAGTGCGGGAATATTTTGATAGAGAAAAGGCGAACAAAGGTCCTTTGATTCCGGTTAATAATGCAATACAGCGAACTGCAGATGCTCTGAAAATACATAAAAATACAGTTCTGCGAGTTTGCAAGGAAAAAGAATTGAAAGAAATACAAGATGACAGTAATAGCCAACTTTCAACTCCGGGCAAACAGAGGAAACGGGAGAAAACTGTGACAAAACTTGACACTTTTCAGGAAGACGTTATACGAAGACATGTATATCAATATTACACAAGAAAAGAATATCCCACTTTGAAAAAACTTTTATCATCGTTGGAAAATGAAGAGCTGTTTAATGGCAGTCTGTCTTCGCTTAGAAACGTGCTAAAAGGTTTAGGATTTACGTGGAGAAAATTTTCGGGCAGAAAAGTGATTATGGAGAGAAGCGATGTCGCTGCCTGGAGGTGTCGTTTTCTTCGCCAAATCAAAGACGAGAATTTCGATAATATAATTTGGCTCGATGAGACCTGGGTCAATGCTGGGCATTGTTTGAAACAAGGATGGACTGATGAGTCACTTCAGGGGACAATGTTAACACCTATAGGGAAAGGTGAACGATTAATAATATGTCATGCAGGTTCTTCAAAAGGGTTTGTTCCAAATTCCCTTCTACTATTTAAATCGAAAAAAACCGGTGACTACCATGAAGATATGGATCACGACAAATTCTTCGGTTGGTGTTCTGAAACTTTGCTAAATAACCTAGAAGAGCCTGCAGTCATAGTCATGGACAATGCTCCCTACCATTCTAAGCAAATT
Organism: Magicicada septendecula; assembly: GCA_034769895.1. Classification (NCBI taxonomy): domain Eukaryota; kingdom Metazoa; phylum Arthropoda; class Insecta; order Hemiptera; family Cicadidae; genus Magicicada; species Magicicada septendecula. The sequence goes on along the minus strand of CM068374.1, from coordinate 462,071,947 downwards.
GATAAAGCTCCCACAAGCAAAGATAAAAAAGCTGACATACTTGCATGGCTGGATAGGAAAAATATTCAATCTACAACCGACTTGAAAAAATCAGAACTTTTGGAATTAGTGAAATGGCACAAGCCCCAGAACAAAAGGTATTTTGTTGATGAATTGATAGAGAGCAGAGGTCACAAAGTGATAAGGCTACCACCTTACCATTGCCATCTTAACGCCATTGAGCTTATATGGGCTCAGGTTAAGGGGTATGTTGCCGAAAACAACAAAATGTTTACTTTAAAAGAAGTTGAACGACTGACTAAAGACGGATTTAATCGAATTACTGCTGAGAGGTGGGAGCAAGTAGTGGACCACACCAAAAAAGTTATTATCGATGCATGGAATAACGAAGGACTAATGGAAGAAGCTGTGGAGGAAATGATTATATCCGTGGAAGACAGCAGTAGCTCCGAGGATGATAATTGTTCAGAAGATGATAATAGTGATGACGATCCAACGGAGGGTATCAGAGAACTTTCGTTTGAAGACTACTAACTCACAGCTATAAGTGTTTTTTATAGAGTGTTTTAATAGTGTATTTTTATGATTTATACACATATTTTATGAGCGGATTCCATAAAAGCTGAAGAACACTACAATACTTGTAAGTACCGTACTGTATTTATTATTTATTTGTCAATGCTAATAACAAGTAATTTACTAATTGTTTTTACATTTCAATTACATTATAACAGTAAAATACTGTTATAATTATGCAATATCTGGTAGACCGAGCTTTGCTCGGTAGTTTTAAACTGTAAACTATATTTCATAGTTAAATAATTAGTTATTGAGAAATTTGAATGGCATTAACAATTTCCCAGTAATTACATTGCACTTCAATTAGTAGTATTAAAGCTGATCACAAAACAAAAACAGTTTATTAACAAGAAAACAATAAATACCGTACCGCAAAAGAGTAATCATTCAAGACTGTTATAAAAAGCATGTAGTTCAACTAAACCACAAAAGTCTGGTCAGATGTACGTTTTTGACAGATCTCCAGGTAGAAGATTAGATTAAATAAGTAGACAGATAACTAAGTATATACTTATGAGAGATTGGTGACTCGTAGTAAGTTGGCTATGTGTCAATGTGTGAGCCGTGAGCGTATGCACCACTTTCTTTGGGCTGTTACTGTACCTTGACTCGATCGCGCGCCGTTGAGCGATGTTAGTTCTAATTTTCCTATATTAACTGATTGCGGTTATATTTCGTAATATTTGAAGGTTACATACCACTTTGTATTGATGAATACAATTTTGTTATGTTTATTGTGAAAAAACTGAAAAAAATTATTAATAACGGAGTTAACAGTACATTCGGAAAAAATTAATAACGTCGTTAATATTAATCGTAGGAATCTCAATTTTTGATATATTGTACTAAAGAAGGTGGACTACCATTTGTCTACAAGAAATTTTTTTCCGATGCTTAACCTCTGAGTTCTTACGTAATAAAAACGATAAACCCTAATTTTTTAATTCAAATTCGTGTATTTTTTTCTTTAACTCACAATGTAAATTTATTGAAAAGAGATTTTAAAAATTAGAAAAGTTTGTTAAAAACGTCTTTAATTGATGATTAAAATACAGTTCATTAGACATTTCTCGCCCTGTATTTTACGTTTCCACGAGGTTATAAAGTGGAATGTTTTTACTACAAACTCGGTCGCCGCGCGGCCGCTCCGCCAGTCACTTTCTTTCGTTAATCAGGGTATAATGTAGTTCCGGTTATGGAGGATAGTAGGCCTAATCAAGTAAGGAAAAATATCTATGATATTGGAAACTATTGTCAAAACAATTCCGTTCAGTCTTTCACAAACGAAAAAAAAATTTTTTTATTAGAAAATGTTTGGAAACCTCAGCGTGGATACAAATTTCCCTCAATTACTAGTTCAAACCATACTAGATATTTTCAAATGAAGTGGCTAGAAGAATTTATGTGGTTAGCTTATTCAGAGGAAAATCTGGATCTTTTTGCAAGTACGGCGTGTTATTTTCCCATACCGAAAATGTAGGGAAAGGAGATCACCAAGTAGCAGGGGCGTTGGTTACTCAGGCTTTTACCAATTTAAAAAAAGCCAGGGAAATGTTTAGCAAACATGAAAACTTATCCTATCATAAGAAATGTGTTTTGATCGCTGAAAACACAAAAGCTATAGTTAAGAAAAAGGCTGAAAGTGTTATCAATCAAGTAAATGCCCAAAGAAGACTGGATATTGAGAATAATAGAAAACGGCTAATCCCTATAATACAAACAATACGATTTTGTGGGAGGCAGCAAATAGCTCTAAGGGGTCATCGTGACTCTGGACGAATAAGCCCTGAAGAACTGGACCAAAATGATGGGAATTTTCGATCGTTGTTGAGATACCGAGCCAACAGTGGAGATAATATTCTTAAAGACCAATTAATGACTAGTGGTGGGAAGACGATGTACACACGTTCTTTCATTCAAAACGAACTTATTAACATTTCTTATTAATCTTTTTGTTTTGAGCCGGATGCTACCAACCACGCATAACTTATCTGAGCAGCTTCAAAACAAAAATATAGATCTTCCACAGGCCTTGACTAACGTTACGAGTGTCTTACACCTTCTGTCGAAGGAGAGGGCAAATGCTGATGACTCATTTAAAGCCTTGTATAATCAAGTAAAGTCATTCGCTGCCAAACTTGACATTAAGGAAGAGATTCCAAGAATTTGCCGCCTTCAAACAGCACGTAGCAACGTCCCTTACACCACAGAAGAAGAATACTATCGACGAGCTGTTTATGTGCCATACCTGGACGATTTTTGTAACTCACTGAAAGAACGCTTTGAATCTCACAAGGAAACAGTTGCATCCTTACAAAACATCCTTCCACAATTGTGTATCATAACAGATTTCGGTTCATTGGAGGCTGCTTTTGGTTTCTACGAAGATTTGTCACATAAAGAGATTGTGCAAAGTGAGTTTATGTTGTGGAAAGAAAAGTGGAGTCAGGAAAATCCTTCAAATCTTCCAAAAACGGCTATAAGTTCTCTAGAAAAATGTGACAAGACTTTCTTCCCCAACATTTATACCCTTCTGAAATTACTCGCAGTTCTTCCTGTTTCTGTCGCAACCGTAGAGAGAACTTTCTCCAGCCTGAGAAGACTGAAGACTTACCTAACGAACAGCACATCTGAAAGTAGGCTTAACGGGCTTGCTTTACTTTCTATCCACAGAGATATTATAGTTAGTGACGATGAAGTTCTTGATAAGTTTGCAAGTGTACCAAGAAACCTGGACTTTGTTTCGTAACCATTGGTCTATATAAAAAGTGGAGTTCCTTTTTATGTATTCTTTTTATTGTTAGTTGGATAAACGATTAATAAAACAAATTTTGTTGCATTGTCAAACAGTCACTTTATTAAACCTTCTTTTAAGGTCTCTCCAAAACAATACTGAAAACAGTCTTTTGAATGATAGTTGATAAAACACACATATGCGTGTAAACACAAAAAGAAAAAAATAGGGGTCTTGGCAATTTATACATACATGACAGAACAAAACAATATTTATAGCTATAAATAGATATATTTTTTATGATTTAATGTCAACAATAAAGAAGCGTGATCTCGGTAAAGTAAAAGGGGCATTCAGCGCAAATTACCCTCTGAATATGAGCAGCAAAACTGATACAAAGTATCATGGGGTGTCTACTTAAAATTACTTAACCTAACCTTACATTAATCTTGGCCCCCCCCCAAAAATATATTCTATATTCGCCACTGGTGTATGATATAACAACCAAATGATTATATTGTTTAATTAATTAAAAAACATATCAAATTCTTGGATTTCGTTGTCCATGACGTGTCCGTTACTTAACTAAATATCACTATAATATTGACGACTCGGAACACAAAGTTTTTTATAAGTAAAAACGTAAAGTTTTACCTTACAGCCTGAACCGGCTTTCACCTATAGAAGGCTTCATCAGAGGCTGTCGTTAGTAGCGCTGCTCGTCTTGTTGTTGGCGACGAGAAAGTGTTTCGAAAGATTGAAGCTGTGTGTGTGTGGTGAGATGTGTTCGAATAATGCGTGCGATTTGAATTGTGTCTGTTCGTTTAGGATGTCGTTTTTATTTGTTTTTGTGTGTTTGTATATTTCTAATTGTTCTAGAGTGTCTAGTTTTCGGCCTTTTGTGTGTACGTGTAGTATGTTCATGTTATTGTCGATGTTTTTATATGTGTGGTTTGCTTCAATGAGGTGGTTTGCGAAGGTAGATTCTGTAGTGGTGTGGAGTGCTTTTGTGTGTTCAATGTATCTCTGTTTGAAGCTACGTCCTGTCTGGCCTATGTAGAATTTACTGCAATTTGAACAATTTAGTTTATATACACCGGGTAGATCGAATTTGTTTTGTGCTTTGGGCATGCGTTTTGATAGTGTGTGTTCTGTTTTGTTAGTAGTTTTATAAGCGATTCTGTATCCTGCTTTTTTGAATTTGTGGGCAATTTTTTCTGTTTGTTTGTTGATGTATGTTAGTGTTATGAATTTGTTGTTTTCTGTCTTTGTCTGTTGTTTGTTTTGTGTTTTGTGTAGGAGTTTACTGACTATTGTTCTGTCATAACCGTTAGATTCTGCTAGATATTTTATCGTGTTTAGTTCGTCTTTGTAGTCTATTTCATCTAAGGGGATGTTGTTAAGTCTATGTATCATGGTTCTAAAAGCAGCTAGTTTGTGTTGTATTGGGTGATTGGAGGTGTTGTGTATTAGTGTGTCAGTTGTAGTTGGTTTTCTGTATATACTGAATTTGTGCCTGTGTTCTAGTTTTGTGATGGAGAGGTCTAAGAAGTTTATGGTATTGTTGTGTTCGTATTCGGCAGTGAAGGTTATGTTTTTATGTATTTTGTTTATGTGCGTTAGTAACTGTTCACATTGTCTTTTGTTTCCCCTGTATAGTATTAGAATGTCATCAACGTATCTGTGCCAATATAGTATTTTATGTGAGTGTCTGTCATTGTTTGTGAGTATTTTTGTTTTTTCTAAGTGTTGGAGGAAGACTTCTGCTAGAATGCTGGATATGGGGGAGCCCATGGGTAGGCCATCGTTCTGTGTGTAGTATTTATTGTTATAAGTAAAGTAGTTTTGTTTTGTGATAATGTTCAGAGTTTCTGTTATTTCATTGATAAGTTCGTCTGGTGTGTTGTTCTGTTTGAGTTTGTTTTGTAGGATGGTGATTGTTTCAGAGATGGGGATGTTTGTGTACAGGTTTTTAATGTCAAAGGAGGCTAATGTGGCGTTATGGGGGATGTGTATGTCTTTTATTTTTGTTACTAGGTCAGTGTTGTTTTTTACTGCAATGTTGTTGTCTATTTGTGTGTGTTGTCTAATAATTTTGTCTAGATATTTTGCCAGTTTGTGTGCAGGGGCATTACGGTAGTTGATAATGGGGCGGATCGGAATGTCTTCTTTATGGATTTTGGGAAGCGCTTGGAGTGTAGGTGCTGATGGTCGGATTTGTTTCATGTAGGGCTTTTGTTTATGTGTCATAATGTGTTTGGCTTTGTTGACTATTTGTTTTACTGAGTTTTGGTATCTGTCGGTGGGGTCGTGTTTTAGTTCTGTGATGTTGTTCTGTTCTATGAAGTCTTGTACTTTTTTGTGTAGGTTGTCTGTGGGGATAATTACAGTCGTGTTGCCTTTGTCAGCTTTTACAAATGTGATGTTGTGTTTGTGTGCCTTTTCCCTCAGTTTGATGGCTGTGTGTATTTCTGAGTTGTGGTTGTTGTTGTCTGGTGTCTTATGTACTCCTATTGTGTTGTTTATATTATGTCTTAATGTGTCTTGATGTTCTGGTGCTGTGTTTTGTATATTTGTTTCTGTGTCAATTATGAGCTTTGTTAGTGTTTGGTTGTTATGTTTGTAATGTATGTTATGTTTTAGGCCTTTATCAAGGAGTGTTTGTTCGTTTTTTGTGAGTGTGACGTTCGTGAGGTTTACTGTACGTCACACTCACAAAAAACGAACAAACACTCCTTGATAAAGGCCTAAAACATAACATACATTACAAACATAACAACCAAACACTAACAAAGCTCATAATTGACACAGAAACAAATATACAAAACACAGCACCAGAACATCAAGACACATTAAGACATAATATAAACAACACAATAGGAGTACATAAGACACCAGACAACAACAACCACAACTCAGAAATACACACAGCCATCAAACTGAGGGAAAAGGCACACAAACACAACATCACATTTGTAAAAGCTGACAAAGGCAACACGACTGTAATTATCCCCACAGACAACCTACACAAAAAAGTACAAGACTTCATAGAACAGAACAACATCACAGAACTAAAACACGACCCCACCGACAGATACCAAAACTCAGTAAAACAAATAGTCAACAAAGCCAAACACATTATGACACATAAACAAAAGCCCTACATGAAACAAATCCGACCATCAGCACCTACACTCCAAGCGCTTCCCAAAATCCATAAAGAAGACATTCCGATCCGCCCCATTATCAACTACCGTAATGCCCCTGCACACAAACTGGCAAAATATCTAGACAAAATTATTAGACAACACACACAAATAGACAACAACATTGCAGTAAAAAACAACACTGACCTAGTAACAAAAATAAAAGACATACACATCCCCCATAACGCCACATTAGCCTCCTTTGACATTAAAAACCTGTACACAAACATCCCCATCTCTGAAACAATCACCATCCTACAAAACAAACTCAAACAGAACAACACACCAGACGAACTTATCAATGAAATAACAGAAACTCTGAACATTATCACAAAACAAAACTACTTTACTTATAACAATAAATACTACACACAGAACGATGGCCTACCCATGGGCTCCCCCATATCCAGCATTCTAGCAGAAGTCTTCCTCCAACACTTAGAAAAAACAAAAATACTCACAAACAATGACAGACACTCACATAAAATACTATATTGGCACAGATACGTTGATGACATTCTAATACTATACAGGGGAAACAAAAGACAATGTGAACAGTTACTAACGCACATAAACAAAATACATAAAAACATAACCTTCACTGCCGAATACGAACACAACAATACCATAAACTTCTTAGACCTCTCCATCACAAAACTAGAACACAGGCACAAATTCAGTATATACAGAAAACCAACTACAACTGACACACTAATACACAACACCTCCAATCACCCAATACAACACAAACTAGCTGCTTTTAGAACCATGATACATAGACTTAACAACATCCCCTTAGATGAAATAGACTACAAAGACGAACTAAACACGATAAAATATCTAGCAGAATCTAACGGTTATGACAGAACAATAGTCAGTAAACTCCTACACAAAACACAAAACAAACAACAGACAAAGACAGAAAACAACAAATTCATAACACTAACATACATCAACAAACAAACAGAAAAAATTGCCCACAAATTCAAAAAAGCAGGATACAGAATCGCTTATAAAACTACTAACAAAACAGAACACACACTATCAAAACGCATGCCCAAAGCACAAAACAAATTCGATCTACCCGGTGTATATAAACTAAATTGTTCAAATTGCAGTAAATTCTACATAGGCCAGACAGGACGTAGCTTCAAACAGAGATACATTGAACACACAAAAGCACTCCACACCACTACAGAATCTACCTTCGCAAACCACCTCATTGAAGCAAACCACACATATAAAAACATCGACAATAACATGAACATACTACACGTACACACAAAAGGCCGAAAACTAGACACTCTAGAACAATTAGAAATATACAAACACACAAAAACAAATAAAAACGACATCCTAAACGAACAGACACAATTCAAATCGCACGCATTATTCGAACACATCTCACCACACACACACAGCTTCAATCTTTCGAAACACTTTCTCGTCGCCAACAACAAGACGAGCAGCGCTACTAACGACAGCCTCTGATGAAGCCTTCTATAGGTGAAAGCCGGTTCAGGCTGTAAGGTAAAACTTTACGTTTTTACTTATAAAAAACTTTGTGTTCCGAGTCGTCAATATTATAGTGATATTTAAACATATCAAATCTACTAAATTACAAAAGTGGTTAATGTAATATTTGGATAGCGTACATAAATATATTTCAAATTTAAGATTTCCAGACCATAACATTGTCATATAAATCATAGATACAAGCATGTACCATTGATATTCTATATCACATACTCGGTGCTTTATATTCACTGGTGAAATGTTTTTACACCAGCTATGAATTTTCATAAATTGTTAAATGGGATATTGTATATTTTTTTTTCAAATTTTAAACACAAACACAAATTAAAAGATATTTGTAAATACAAAACTTTGGCTGATTCACTTATAACCACAAAATAAAGTTTGCTACATGCAATGAGGACATTCGTCAAGATACTTATGGTCATGTGTTTCGTGAGTTCTTGGAGGAATATTATCACTTGTTTAGAAGCTTTTTTACTGTTAAACTATGTTTATGCACTTCCATTGGGCTTATTTTTAAATACTATGTTAAATAAATTGAAAATTGAAACAATCTTTAATACCTCTTCACTGTCTGTAGATCCTTTACTGGTATTCAACACTAATAGTTTAAAAATAACTGTTAATTGCCAGAATATTTTTCCATTACAGTGTTTTATCTATTTATATGCATTTTTGTATTACCATGGCTCTGTTCTTCAAAAGTATTTGAAACAATAATGGAATAATATTTTATTTGCTCAGGTTGGTTGAAGTTTTATATCTCATCTTCCGCTGTGTTACATGCACCCAAAATTAACACTATAGGGAAATTATGATTACTTTTTAGTATAGTATTGAAATCTTTACTAACCTTGTGGTGTATTTTATAACTAATTATTGTGTATTTAAGATGTATTTTATAACTTTACAAACAATGAATTTGATGCACAGCTATGCATAGGGTCATGGCTTCCAAGTAAAGAAACCGAACATGATATTGTGAAAATTGTATGCTCTCTTATGTTGTTTCCTGCCCTTTTAAGAATGCTGTAAATGCTGTCAGGTGGACAGAACAGTGATGCAAAACATTTTATGCAAACATGAAGGAAGCATAAGCATGATTAAGTAAATAATGAGCAAACATGTCTCACTTCCCCTTCATTCCACAAACTTTGCTGTGGCTGTACGCAAGCTGTTGTAGGGCTACAGCTTCTGAGAAACTACTGATTATACCAACTGCGCCCGTTGTACACCCCTAAGCATTCCCCTCATTCGCATCTAAAACTTCTTGATATATAGGTTGCAGATCTTGCAGTTGGCTGCTTGGCTGCCATCAGTCCAACTGCTCTAGGAACATGAATGTTATAATTATATTTTGTACTTTAGTGTGTGTGTGTGTGTGTGTGTGTGTGTTTAATTAATGGTATCACAAATGTAAACACAAACATGAATAAATAATTGTTCATCTTCTCAGTCAGTATGTAAATTAATATATAATGTTTATGTAGGACACCACTTATGCTGTCCAGTTGTCTAGTGATTCGTGATAAGCACTTCTGACTGATTTTGTTTATCATCAGGTTGAGCTGAAAGCCACAACTCCCTCTATAAGTGTTGTTTTTCATTACGAATCACTACAGGCCAGTTCCATAAATGTATGTAGTTCTGCTATACAATATAATGTTTTAGCTGTAGTTATTAATAAATTCTATAATTAATTTTATGTTTACTTATGTATATATCAACAAACTGTATACCAAAGAACAGACCGATGTGGCAGATTTATCTTATGTTGTCCAGGTTCCTCAGCACACAATCAACATGGGTTTGTCAAGCTGGCATAGTTTAGAAAATAATGTTCAGATACCAAAACCTGGCTCATGAATTTCCAGTAGCATACAGTATTTAAACAATTCTAAATGATGTAACTGGGTGAGCAGTATAGACAGACATAACCTATATGTTAAGAGTTGGACATGTATTTCAATTTTCAAGAAGAATACAAAAATTAGAGGTTAAAAAAATGGATAAAAATTAGAATTATTACTGTTACACATCACTTCAAACACAAATTTGTTTGTATATAATTTCAGGACTACAATTTGCAGAATTCATGGATAAACAAGTAGTTTCATTATCTATGTACATGTCTTGTGGTTGCCTGTATTTGTAACTGCACTGTTTATGACTGTCACTAGGTGTGGCATCATCGTTTGTGAGTATTAAGATATTATAATGTCTCAAGTGATGTGACTTGTGTTATCTGATATTGACTAGTTCTGGAAAGAATATTTTATATTTTTAGCTTGTTTTTTATAATGTACGGTATTATAAAACTCTGAATATTATTATGGTTAAATCTTGATGTCTCGTGAGTTAAATAATTTCTTTTACAGAATTATATGATATGTAAACGTGATGTGAACTGTTATAGCAAAATTTTCTCACAGGTCTGTTTTTTTTATATCACTGTATGCAGTATGAAATTTTACAAGAGCTTTCAGTTAAGTACATTGTGTACTCAGGTACTGATAGTGGCTGGCAAAATATAGATTTATGAGAATTATATTAATTTATAAACTATAAATTTCTGCTTTTAATTTCCCAAATCATTATAAAGATTTATATAGTTTGATGTATGATTTTACATAACTTGTTAGCCTAAATTAATATGACACAGCAGCAAAAAAAAAAAAAAAAACTCATAATATTAAGTAAATTTAAAATCTATATATATAAAAAGTCTGAGGATTTATGTGTATTGAATACAAATTCACACTGTTACACTGATTGCCACCAAATTTTGCACAGGTAACTTTTGACACAAGGTGAAAAACACTGTCTAACTTGGAATTTGATATTCCGCCTCATTTGCATGATTTAGACCCTTTTAATTATGCAGTGTATTCAGTCGATGTGTGACACGTATAAAGGTGTCAACAACGCCATGGAGATAAGAACTAATTACCATAGTAACAAGTAAATAAACAAATGCTATTTAGCGCCATCTTTGAACAGTCCGTGTGGCCACCCTCGTGTAAAATAAAATATACAAGTAGTAAATTATTTACAGGAAAAGAACATCTTAATTGAGTGTCAACTCCCACTGTGTAGACGTAAACAATTAATAATTATATTAAAATACTTATTAAAAATCAAATATTCGCATGCGAAGCCACGGATAAAAGCTAGTATGGTATAAGCACAGGGAACATTAATATGGCACATCATGTTAGTATAATATATGATATCGGTCTTAAATACAAATCAAAATAGGGTATTTAAGTAGAGCGAAAAGTGATGTAAAAGTCCTGGGTATGATTAACAGCAACACCACAATATCATTATCAAGGTGCCTTATTCTACTTCAGGTAAATTCACTCTGAAAATTGGTACTAGAATAACATCCTGGGCTTGTACTATCTATGCTACCTTGATTGTATGTTGTACCGCTCTATAAGCATGTTGTCTCTGCTAAACTACTTCAGTACTGGTGTAGGAGCCTACTACTAATTACAAATAGATAATTTAAAATTGCCACTCTTTGATAATTATCCTGCAAGTGAAGAAGAAGGATAAAGCTGGTGTGGTAGAAAGATTTGTTTCACCTCACAGAGGCATAGAAGCTCAAGAGGCTTAGTAAGACAAGTGGCAGCTCCAGCATTTCGAAGGAGGGAGGCCAAAGGTGGGCCAGACTGCTACTGGATGTGCCATACTATAAGAATTTTTGCATGGATAGGAGTTTACAAATGGAAGGGAAAGCTGTAACAAGAATTAATGTATTTCTGCAACAAGAATGAGCGATGTTCAGCCGTGCAACCACTCCACAATATTTAGTACATTATTTCTGTGCACCTATCTTGTTTAATTGTTTAGTCTTGCACTCTTCTACCTTAAAAATATGGAATTCAGAAGTGGAAATGTCAAATAAATAAAATGCATAAGTTTTTCGGGCAAAAGTGTTGAAAATGGAGGGAGTCCAGGGTAGGAGAGATAAGAACGCAGGTTCAAAGTGGACTGAAGACAGGAAGAATAGACACAGTGAGAAGATGAAAGAATATTGGAAACAAAGAAAAGGAACAAAGAGTAAATAACTAAAAGTGGCATGTGGTCCTTAGATGGTCGATACAAAAAAAAATGCATAATATAAAAACATATCAAAATATACACTATTTACACTGATGTCCAATAGAATCGTTTTTATTAAAATAGGTTAATTATGGATTAAAATCTATTATAATGGATGGAATTTGTCTACTCTACTAACCAGGTCAAGTTTTTGGCCAAGTTATAATTTCAAGACACGCTGTTAAGCCATGTATCGTACATTGTGTTCCTTAAGTAGGTTTCTGGTCTTCTGGTCTTTTAAAGCACAAAAAGACCTCTCACAGGATGTGGTTAATAAAGGAATAGTAATGAGTACTTGTGCTAACCTGAACATTTACTGCTAATTTGTACCTTTTCAGTAACTAAAGAAGAACAGATCAATTTTTGAGATAATTTTTCTTGTCATGCTGTAAATTAGACTCTTCAAGATTTTAATTTTCACATCCAAAGAATCTGTAAAACACATATAATGATCTGCTGGGTGCTTCATTCAATAAATCTGCACGTACAAAAGTTTCAATGATTAGAATTATACAACTTACACTATTGAAAATGGCCGAATTGTAATTGCAATGTCTTTGAAATCTCCTCTAATTAAACTTAAAGTTTATTAATAAACATTATACCTGAGTGTCAAGACCTATTCTCTGGCTTCCACAAAACTTGGAAAATGTGTTTTTTTTTTTAGTTTCTACTTGCACTTTAGGTCAAACAAGTAACAGACAACATGTATTGAAGACATTACTCATGTACAAAGAGAATAAAAGCCTATAATTTTTTTATTGTTTGTAACTTCCATATTAGTAGCTGAAGTATTGGAGTGTGGTGTGGCAACATCCGCTATAAAGACATGTTTGAATTCTCAGCTTAATGCATCACCACATTAGGAATAAAGGCGTGTTTGTTAGGTGATACAGTCATGTAATTATACCATCATGGGTCCACTTGCAAAGTCAAGTGTCACGTGAGCACAGAGACCTGGGTAGATGACCACATGGCAGTTTGGTAACTTGGGACCTCTACACTCAAAAGGGTAAACAGTAGCGGTGGCTCATCAGGCTAGGCCTCCCCAGTGAAATTTAGAAAAATATTAAAAACAAACAACTAGTAATAGGCTCTATATTTTATTATAAGTGAACCCGTAATTAATCTGTAATTACAATTTGGCTTTAAATTATCTGATTAATTATAAAAAACTTTTTAATTGAATTTTATCAATAGTGCAGAATAACAGCCGAGACAGGGATCTGAGTAGCCTCTGTAGTACTCATATGGCTACATGCCTGACAGGTGGTGGTGGTGGTGGGGGGGGGACACTAGTGCATCTGTAACCGTACTTGGGAGGCAACGAGTGAATTAGCCTCTCTGCACAGATTAATGTGGTTTGTGTTAATTTTACTCAGTCTTTATGTTCTCGTGCCTCTTGTGTGTGTATGTTTATTATTTATCTCTTCTTGGCGTGTATTTGTGATCTCTACTACAAGGATAAAATGGATTTAGTAGAAGAAAATGAAAGTGATATTGCAGTATCGAACAAATGCGTCATTATTATAACACTACTGAATAAACAGTTTTCCCGGTTGAGTGACTTTGAGCGAAATGAAATACTGAAAACTGGTCGACTACCGCAAAATTTTTATTTCTTAAAATGCACAAAAACAAATCTAGAACGTTCCAGTCGTCATTGTGCAACCAACATAAATGGCTATGTGCTAGTGGGGTTAATTTGAAGATATTATGCTGGCTCTGCTTACTGATAAGCACAAACAAGGCTATACAAGTCTGCTGAAGGCTTACAAGTAAATTCACACAGCTTTCAAACTCTGTTAAAATCAGATAGTTCTACCATACTTAAGAGTGAAATAACGTGTGTATGGGGGGGGGCTATGACTGACTGTTTTGTAGCCTCCCCTTCCTCAGGACATACCGGCCCCGCCACTGGTAGACAGAAGGAAATGATTACATTACATATTATTTTACATTGCTAGATGATACAAATTGGCAGCAATTTGTATGTTTCTACGGGAGACCTGTCCCATAGGAATATCAGCAATGAATGGCCAGTTCAAAGAACACCATGTTCCATTACACTTTCTATATCTCCAAATGTCTATATATGTATATACATCCATTATTCCTTTGTAAGTACGTAAGTAACTCACTTGAGTTTCCTGCAGGTCTCCCATGTAATATATTCAGATAATAAGTACTTCTGCAAGTAAGTTTATTTTTTATATATTATTATATATAAGATTATTTATTATTTACACCTTTATTAGGTGTAAATAAACTTACTTGCAGAAGTACTTATTATTTGAAGATATTTGTGTGTGTGTGTGTGTGTGTGTGTGTGTGTGTGTGTGTGTGTGTGTGTGTGTGTGTGTGTGTGATTTAATCTGTAAACAGATACACCACAGATTTACAAAGACGGGAGCCTACACTCGATTCGAGCATGAAACACTCAACAGTATCTTGACAGTATGTGAGAGACATTACTGGAAAATGATTAAAGCCAAAATAACAATGTGTAAGAAATAACTCAGATTAACAAAATAATTGAGTGTATGTGTTGAAAGAGGGACGTTGAAACAAATCTACAGAATGATTTTTTCCCTTCTCACAGCAGTACATTTTCTGAAAAGCTACCAAATAATTCATTTTGAGGATATCTAAGCAGACTTGCAAATTTGAGTTGTTTTTAGTACAGATACGTAAATGGTTGTAGCATATTTTAATGTAAAAAATGTTCTTATGTTTGAGAATTGTCCTCAATTCTGAGATTTATCTCCAGCCGAATATTACATGAATGATTTACAAAACTTCATTATAATACAATCAGTGTGTAAAAGTTTAACGAAACATAAAAGTTAAATTACAACACGCGCACGCGCGCACACACACACACAATTTCCCCCTTAAATGATTACGTCAATCATAAATCTTCACCTTCTTCTGCAACTTCATCTTTATCTTTTTTTCTATATTTTATTCCCATTTATAATATTAAAAATTATTATTTATAATCATAAGCTGAAAAATATGTATTAGTTCACAAATTTATAAACAATTTCTACCCAAACTCAAATAAACAATTTTTTATTGTTAAAATAAATTTGTATTCTGATTTATTTATATTTTATTGGATGATTCTGTATTTTGCCCAAATCAAATTTATTTTACACATACAAACTTTTGTTCTAAAGAAAGTGCGGTCAGAGTATAATACAATTAAAAACTGGCAAATATTTGTACTAAAAAAATCATATAAGAATAAAATATTGACAATTTTTGTTAAATTGTCTTGTCAAAAAATATATAGTATATATATAATTATAATATTACAGTAAATAGAAAACAAAACATATTATATATTGCATCTGTAATATATGTAATTGAATTTAGATTCTTTAGTTACTGTGGAAGGGAAATATTTTTAAAGCATTCTGTTACCATATGATATATAAATTGAATTTTATGCGTAATGAACTGTTCAGGTAGAAGCATTAATTCAAAGACATGTAGTTCTGCTCCTAGAAGTAAACATAATTTGTAATAACATATATAATTGTATATATGTTAGTATATGCTATTACAATAACATGATTGACTTTTAATTTGAAGGATGAGTGAATTGTATTGTATAAGCCCCCTCCCCCTTTTGCTTGCTCATTTTTCCTCTAATGTCTCTCTCTCTCTCTCTCTCTCTCTCTCTCTCTCTCTCTCTCTCTCTCTCTCTCTCACACACACACACACACACACACACACACACACACACACACACACACACACACACACACACACACACACACACACACACACACACACACACACACACACACACACACACACACACACACACACAGACCTAGTCAGTAGAGTGAGGTATTAAATGTAAAAAAACTAATAATGCAATTTGTTTTGTAGGTATTATGTTAATGAGAAAATGGAAACACATAAGGGACTGCTTCACAAGAAGCCTACGAAAAATTGAAAAGTCTTCAGAAGGCAGTCGACCTACAAAACAGTATATCTATGCTCGAAAGTTAGCCTTCTTGCTGAATTCTGGAGAAGTCATGGCAGCTACAGAAAGCGATGACACCATTTTACCTACAACATCAGCTGTAACAACAAACACAGGGACTTCACAGAAACTACCCAGTACAAACCCCAAACGGCTTCAGAAAGCCACAACTGTTCAGCAACCGAGTGAACCTCCTCCAACTAAACGCCAAAAGCACACAGAGACTGTAGGAACTGAGCATGTCCGGACAATAATTCCAACCGCCACAAGTAGTGTTGTTCATGAAGTTGATGACGACAAATCCTTTTTCGATTCAATAATGTCAACGATAAAAACATTTAACATTGACCAGAAACTAGAATTTAGGACTGAAGTGTTGAAATTGTTGAGAAAAATTCGGATGACTGAACGCCACCAGTCTGCTGTTCTCCCTCCACTTTATCCTTATCCTTCTTATTATACTCAAAATCAGTTTATTGCTTCATCTCCATTTCATTCTGTTCCACAGTCACAGAGCCGTTCTCAAGGCTCATCCACTCCACCCCAGTGTGACTCCCAGAGAACCCCAGACTCCCAGCCTGTGTCACCAGCAAGTTCTTGTGAAGATAGCAAAGAGTCAATAGATCTTTTTACACTGTATTAATGCTGTACTGTTAAATAAATGAACTTTATATATTTGTACTTTATGTTTTTTAGTTTTATGAATACCAATTTTTTCCAAACCTAACCTCTGCAGTAAGCAGCTTTATAATAAAGAGCACTCCTGAGAAAAACAGATACAGTAGAGCATAAATTATTCAGATTTCTTGGAATGAGGGCCCGTTCGGATAATCGATATTTCGGTTAAGAGAGTGTAAATTATTTCAGATCGTTAATAGATAGATAAACATTATTTCTCTTTACAAAAACAAAAGTTTTTATTACAAAATCATTTCTAACATATTGTTATATAATTACAGCAACCTGTATACTGTACTGTAATATATTACTAAGGCTAAAAATCATTGAATTAAAACTGAATGTAGTTAATAAAAACCAAAAGTTAATTTAAACAAAATTGGAGTTTAATGACAAACGCTGTATATAAAATTAATTAAAAATTGAAAAACAAAACAAAACATACGCTGCCATGGATGTACACTTTTTTGAAGAATTGTTCTATCGCTGTCTGCTTCAAACTGATTCCCCGTTTTCTCACTGCTAAAGACTGAAGTTGTTTAAGATTCATAAGCTGAATACAATCTATCTCGTCTTAATAATTTATAGTATACAATTTTTTATGATCAATAAATATCCAATATGCCTACACATGTCCAATACATTACTGTACAGTACAGTAGGCCTCTATAATTGTACTTCTTATTGAGTTTGGATAATAGATCGTTCGGTTAATGGATGTTCGGATAATCGACGCTCTACTGTATGTGCCTACTGTTATAGCAGCATACTTAGTAGTCATACTTGGAACTTGGAAGTCATACTTAGTAGTCATACACTAATACACTGGAATGTGATTGAATATCCCTTGAAAATGGATTCTGTTTGGAAAATTTCTAGACCCGTGTTATTCCCATGTTGGGAAAATTTATTTCCATTTCAGCATTATTTCTATTCTACAAAAAATTATAATATAATATCACGTTATCATAATTTTATAAATGAATCATATATATCTTCATACACCCATGTTTTGTTATACTGATTGTTAAAAATCAGTGTAAACACAAAATGAGCTTACTAGTGAAACCATACTCATGTTCCAGAATAAACAACTACAGAATAAATATTTCAATAAAAAAAATAACTGTTTAGTAACCAAAGAAAATTAAGTATTTTCATATCATTGGTATTCCGAGTTATTTTTACTTTATAAGTGGCCTATTAAATAAAATGGTATATCAAACTCTCAAAATTAAAATGTAGATCCATATCATTATGCATGTGAAAAATATGTAACCCCTTGTTCTTGTAATACAATAACTTATTGACTACTCTTTCTTGTACATATTAGGGTTGTTCAATAGAAACGTGTTTGATCTGCACAACCATGACTTTGTCGCCATGGAACAGAAGTATTTGTTTATATTGTCTGTTTAAGTACTATGATGCGTCTGTCAAAAATATTTGCAGTTTGCTCTTTTCAAAACATTGTGACTGGGTTGAAAAATGGCATCTATGATAGCAAATCCATCCAAAGATAATCTGCTTGCCATTATTCAGTTTTTGACCACTCAGGGGCGTCAGCCAATGGAAATTTATATGAGAATGAAAGCTGTATATGGTGAGTACAGTTATTCTCATACGGCAGTGGTTGAATGGTGCAATAAATTTTAACAAGGAAGAGAATCCACTAAAGATCTGGCCCATCCTGGACCTCCACGTGTTGCAGCATCAGATGAAAATGCTTGAAACTTGACAGCTGGAAACTGGTTTACGCACAAATAGGCGCATCAAATAATCGTATGAAGTGGGAAGTCTTACAACATCCACCTTACAGTACCAACTTGTCCCCATGCGATTATCATGTTTTTGGCCCATTAAAGAAGTCACTAAAAGGATGGCGGTTCAAATCGGATGCTGGGGTAGAATTTGCTGTTACCGAATGTTTCTGCAAACAGCTGCAAGAATTTTACCAGCTGGGAATTTACAGATTAGTGCAACAGTGAGACTCATGCCTTAATGATAATGGAGACTTCTTTTAAAATCGTTGAATAAAAAATGCTTTTGTTTGTGTCAAAATGTGTAATATCAATACATGTTATGCAAGCTTATTATAACAGTTATTCAAGTCATCAAGTCATCCTCCACAGATTTTGAGCCAGATTTTCATCACCAAGGGAAAGTGTTTGTTTTGAGGCATAACATAATTAATTTTATAGGTTCTTTGGTTTGTATTCTGCCTTGTTTCAATAACATAGTTGACATATGCCATATTAAAAAGCATGAGTGACATAGAATTCTGTTAAAGTTGGCATTAATTAACTGACAAAGGTTTTGTAAAATATATAAAATATATAAAATTTATATATTTTTTATATATTTTACAAAACCTTTGTATTAATATGTTTCACCAAGTGCCCAACGAGTCATCAATTAATATCGTTAATTAACTGAAGTGATCTTGCTCATGCCAGATCCCAAAATGGTATAAGTTTGTTTCATACTATGCACTAATAGTGTGATGAACAAGTTCCATAGGTTAAGGTACTTCCTTCTGTCTTATACGTCTATATAAAATTTGATATATATTAAGAAAAAGAAATAAGTGGGTGTAACTATTTTTTTTTACACGAACATGCCAGCTGTGGACCACGTGAATATCATTTCCTTTTCTTCTCCCGCCAGAAGGCCCTCATTCGCACACTATGCGCCACCTTCCTTTCCACTGTCCACCCCTTTCTCGTCTTCTTCTCACCACAGAGAACCTCAAGATTTTGAATTTTGTTTCTGTGTGTATTTCTATCCACACAGTCGTTTAAAGAGATACACAGTTTCATCATTTCCTCCTTGAGTTGTTTGGTGTATCCGTGCAGACCGAAAAATTGCCAAATATATTTGAAAATTTGTTTACTTCATCTGGACCCATCCATCTGAACCATATGTCCAAGGAATCTCAGTATTTTCCTTCAGAAAGGCGTTTCCAGATCCCTGTACAGCTCTTCTTTGGGTATACGCCTGTACCCATCTTCAGTTTTCTTGGGGCTGTAAATTTTCTGATGAATTCTTCGTTCAATTTTAAGAAGAGGTTCAAAATTTTGAAAGCACATTGTTTCCACTCAATACATGATCACCGGTCTGATCACAGTGCTATAATGCTGGACTTTCGCACTTCTGGAAAAGTTTTTCTTTCTGTACAGTTCCCAGGTTAGAGTAAAGGCCTTTGCTAATTTGAGTTTCCTTATCTTAAAGGATTAATAAATTACCTTATTTAAATCCGTCGTGTGACTTCGTCGTGTAGTTTACTACGAATCCGTCGTGTGACTTCGTCGCGTAGTTTACTACACGACGAAGTCACACGACGGATTTAAATAAGGTAATTTATTAAACAGAACGTGACTTGGACCATATTTAACAATGTTTAAACTTAAAGGATTCTTTGTCTGAGGCATTTTTGGATATGTTTCCCCAAGATATTTAAAATTGTTAGTATATGGTGTAACTATTTTATTATATACAATAAAATTAAATAATTTTAAATTGTTAGATTTATTTAGAAGATAATGAATAAAAAAATTTAAGATTTTGTAACCATATGTATCTTCTAAAAGAGTCTACAGAAATCAGTTGGGACTGCCTAAACCTTAGAGTAGGAGATGAATCATGCCGCCATTCAGGACTGTGATCAGTTTGTAAGGGATTTTGACAGAGGATGTCAAGCTGGCATTTATGAAGCAATAAAATCAAGAATACTCCAGGATCACAAGCTTGCAGATTTTATATCGTTTGCAGTCCAGTCACTGACTTTAGTTGGAGTACATTCTGTAGAAGTATTGCATGAATCAGGAAACATTGCATTGCCTGTCCTTGAGTGTTTTTTTTAACATCGTCTTCAGGTTGGGAATTTTTAAAATACATATACCGATTTCCTTCAATTTCCAAAGTAAAATCAATTGGTAAGCCAGGGTGGAATCTGTTGAGGTTGTATGTAAACGTTTGGAGAAAATGAAGAAAGCCATGGAGAAACCATCAACAAGCACTCACCGTAACGTTTGGCAACTGGTGGCAGAAAAAGTTGTGGGGCATTGGTTTAAATGTGACCTATTACATTATTGCTATCGGTCGCACGGTGTGCAATCGATTGCAAAACAGTTCCAAGCCATGCATTGCACGTGCAACTATTAGTTTTACACACTCAATGTAGGGAATTGATTCAAATGTAGCCTGTTACACTATGCAACCGATTGCATGTAATTCAGCTGCGCATGCATTCTGTGGACAATGAAGAAATTTCATGACATGGGACCGACACAACATATACAATATTTCACAAAACCACCAATATTTTGAAAACAAAAAGTAGGGTTTTATTGAAACAAAAACCAAAATAACATTTGTAATTTTTTTACATTTCATTTGCTAACATAGCTACCTTTTACAGAATGAAAGTTTGCCACATGCCAAAAACTTCAGTGTGCACAAATTAACAAAGAAATTTCATGACATGGAACCATTTTAAGGCTCTGTTCTAGAAAATTATTAAAGTTATGTTTATAACCATCCCCAAACTTCAAGGAACATGGTGGTGAAAGAATTTTTTATCGGATTAGTAGTTTCTGAGATTAGCCTGGACAACAAAACAAACAAATTTTACATCTTTATAATAGTAGTATAGACGACATGCTTACACTGCACCTGATTGCAGAGCAGTTGCAGCCTGTTTTTACTACCCTGGAACTAGTTTCACATAGCCTTGAAATCTGTTGTATGCAATCAGTTGTGTAGTGTAATAGAGGCCTAAGACAAAGTCTGAGATTACTTCTTTGTTAAGAAACATTATGAAGTGTGAACTTATAGTTTTTATTTATTCCTAGTCATGAACAAAATTGACCATGCAAACCAGTTTCTCCAAAGGGGTGATATGACAGTTGATAAGTCGGTCAGAAACATTTAATTGTCTTTAAGGCGTGTTGAGTCACCCAGGAACCATACTCCATCCAAAAATAATTGGCGAAACAATGATTGCTGCTCCATCCAATGCTGAAGCTGAAATAACAATTTACCAGCTGATTTAAAAGGAAAGACAGAAGAAAAAAGAAAATATTTGATGAAGTCTATGGAAGAAATTATATCTTTCTATATGGTGTTGAAATACAGAAGACAGAAGTGAAATGCTTTAATGTGAAAGCACATGAGCTCAAACATACATAAAAAGATAATAAAAATGAACACGAATTTCCTTAAGAAGTTAAAACTTTAAATACCATGCCCCCGCATTGTCCTTCTTGAACTTTATTTACAAAAATGGACTTGATGAAGGATACCCAACGTAAAGACAGTAGCCTTTAATATATTCCCTACTCATCATGTAATGGTTACTTTATTTTCTTGGATTTTGTTGTCCATGACGTGTCCGTTACTTAACTAAATATAATTATTTCACTACCAACTCGGAACACAAAGTTTTTTATGGGTAAAATTGAAAAAGTTTTATCTTATTTTCTTGGATTTCGTTATCCATGACGTGTCCGTTACTTAACTAAATATCACTATAATATTGACGACTCAGAACACTAAGTTTTTTATAAGTAAAAACGTAAAGTTTTACCTTACAGCCTAAACTGGCTTTCACCTATAGAAGGCTTCATCAGAGCTTTACGTTTTTACTTATAAAAAACTTAGTGTTCCGAGTCGTCAATATTATAGTGATATTTTATCTTATACCCTGAATCAGTTTTCGCTTTTGAACAGCTTCTTCAGAGGCTGCCACTGGGAGCACTGTCCATCTTGTTGTTGGCGATGGTATCGACTTTTGAAAGATCAATATTGTGTGTGTGGGGTGAGATATGTTGGAATAATGTGTGTGATTGGAATTGTGTCTGTTCGTTTAAGATATCATTTTTATGTGTTTTCGTGTGTTTGTTTATTTCCAATTGTTCTAGAGTGTATAGTTTTCGGTCTTTTGTGTGTACATGGAGAATGTCCATGATATTGTCAAAGTTTTTGTATGTGTGGTTTGCTTCAATGAGGTGGTTTGCAAAGGTGGATTCTGTAGTGGAGTGTAGTGCCTTTGTGTGTTGAATGTATCTTTGTTTGAAGCTACGTCCTGTCTGGCCTATGTAGAATTTGTTGCAATCTGAGCAATTTAGTTTGCAAACACCAGGTAGATAGAATTTGTTTTGTGCTTTGTGTGTGTGTTTTGATAGCGTGTGTTCTGTTTTGTTAGTAGTTTTGTATGCGATTCTGTATCCTGCTTTTTTGAATTCGTGGGCTATTTTTTCAGTTTGGTTGTTGATGTATGTTAGTGTTATGAATTTGTTGTTTTCTCTCTTTGTCTGTTGTTTGTTTTGTGTCCAACGGATCCGACAGAACAATAGTCAATAAACTCCTACACACAACACAGATCCTCATAGCTAATGAGAAAACCCTGTAGCAATCAAGTACTGTTTACTGTTGATAACAGTTGTAGTAATTCAGTACAGAATATCAGTGGTTATTATTTTAGGCAATTAAATCAGGAGTTGATATTATTGATTTGTAAGTCCATAATGCTATTGAATTTAATGATATTATGACACAATTTAGGGTTTCCTTCCCTTCCCTAATTATGTTACAACTGTGAAATTTTGGATCTATAGTTAGAACAAGATTGTTTAGGCAGTTGACTGTTTAATATGTTTAAAACCTACTTGTTTTACTTGTTTTTTGTTGTTGTTATAGGCCAGACGCTTATATACAGCTCACACCAATGAATAGGTAATGGAAATATAGTGATACTTATTATCAAAGCACAGGTTGGGCATTTGTAAAGAATAAGTGGTAAAAGATCAATAAAAAGAAGTATACAATGGAGATACACCGTTGTAGACAAGAGAAAAACCAAGAAAAGTGGATGATTGGTGTTTTGAAAAATATAACCGTGGATATGGCTTTTCAAAGCCATGCTTTACCTACAATGTCAGAATAGACTAATGAGGAAAGCCAAGGCCCACAAAGGGATGTACTGCTGGAGGAAGAAGTCAGTTTGTGCTGGATAAGGTTCTCTTTTCCAACACTAGTGATAATTTTACATCCATAATCAATTGGAAATGGGACTTTTGATGGAAAAACAACATTCCCTACAACTGCACATTTAATCTAAGCCCTTCAGATTATAAAAAGTGGTTTTCTGAATTACTATTTATGAATCTTTAGAATAAATAAGAAACACTGCTTGTCTATAACATTTAAACAGGTAAATGTCGTTTTATATTCTTCTTAAAATCTACTGTCCCTTTAAAGTGGTTTTAATCTGTTGATTAGTTCAGAAGTAATACTATGATTCTTGCTATTTACTATAAACTCTTAACTGCAGCATTAATATTAATTTGTGAATATAATTTTTTTACTCATCCAATATAGTGTTTTATAATACCTAGTAACTGGTATTAAAAGCATGTTTCTTCTTGAACTTGATTTTTCACGTAAGTCTAATTATTATGTAATATATAACACAGTATTTGTGGCTATGGGATAGTAATTTTTAGATAAACTTTCATTTAAAATTGTGTCTAAATTTTATGTTCCAACATCAGAAATAGTAATTTGTATCATGTATTTCTTTATAAAAATTGATATAATACCGTGCACAAAGCCTTGTCACCAAGAAGATTAAATTTATTTTTATTATTCAAGTCATATGGCATGTGTCTTCAATATCCACTGCTATGACAATCTGATTGTCAGTGAACAGTAATGTGTATAGAGTTATGTCCCAAATTATTAGCCCATACAAGTAAATTTTCTCATTCATCATTTTTAACACCTCTTTCATATAAATTTAAAAAGTATAGTACTGTACTATACAGCTTCACTGTTGAAGTCCCTTATTAACAATAAAACTTGCTGATAGTACTGGTTCTGTCTGTACTCCAAGATAAACCTGTTGGACAGCAGCTGTGTATGTATGACTTATTCCTTGTTTAACATAGTATCCCACAATTTATTTGATGAAATATTGTCATACGCCTTCTACAAGTTGGTGAAGGTTAGTTCTATCACCAGATTACTATCACTTAGTAAATAATTGCGTTGAGAACAAAAATATTGTTAACACAAGAACATTCCACACAAAAACTAATCTGCTCTTCCAATTCTTCCACTTTCAGCCTTTTTTCTCCCAAGTCAATTCTTAAATTCTCACATAGCCGTCTTATGAATTTTAGGACACTTATTTGCTTATAATTATTATATTATTATTAGGTGTTATGCCCTAAGGCAGGTAATCAAATGGTAATAGCTCTCCAAGCTGTCCTATTGCATGCCAGTCTTTTCGCTTCTTTGTAACACCCTCTGATTTTAATGCTATCAGTTAACTTCATTCTTCTACGCCCTCTTCTTTTTCTCCTTTTATGACACCCTCCATGGCAGTTGTAAGCAAGCAGTCTCTTCTTAAACAACAACCTAACCAATTCCTTTTCCTATTACCTTCAGGATTCTTCTCTCTTCCCATATTCTTCTTAAAACTGCATCATTCCTTACTTTATCAAACCACCTCACTTTTTCCATCGCTCGCTAAACCCACATCTCAAATGCTTCTAATCTTTTCTCATCCTTCTTCCTCAGTGTCCATGTCTCTGCACCATATAAAGCAACGCTCCACACATAACATTTGGCCAACCTTTTTCTTAAATTCTTATTAATTTTGCCACACAGCAGTCTTTTCTTCCCATTAAATGTCTGTTTCACTGTTGAGGAATGTTTCTTCTTCTCTAATGCGACTGTTTCATTTCTGAGCTTCAATAAAATCTCTTTCTAATGGACACCCCGTAAGTGGACAACTCCCTATAACAGAAATTTTTGAAATTACCATTATAATCCTTAAGTACTTTTAATTTCTGGGACTTTCCAAGTACCATACTCTTTCAGATATGGACAAGGATAGCTCACAAAATATAATTTATGAACTGTCATTTCCATACTAGGATTTACTAGGATACTTTTCTAGGATTAAAATAAATTTGGAACACTTACTTCAATACGTAGTTTTTAATGTAATTTTAAAGTAGGCCTATATTTAAAAAAAAACTATATTACAAAATAATATCGAAAGTACACTTTAGTAAGCTTGGAATCTTCTATTAAGTGCCAGTTTACAAATTACGCCATAAATAGAAGAAACTATAAAACATAAGTATATTTTGAACCCAAAGTTAGGGCCGTGGCCCAGGCGCAGATTTGTAGAGGGCGCCAAAATAACGGATAAAACAAATCAAGTTTTCCTTCCCTTTATGATTGTTAATAAATGAAGTTGTTCTCTCGATCAGGTTAACACGTTGGCTGCTATCCGTCTGAAGTGTATGACATCCTGAAGCGAATTTTGTTTCTTCCTGTTTTACTCTTTCTATACATTCATCTTTATAAAAACATTAATTGTTATCACTGATATCATAAAAATACGGAAATAACCACGGTGTGCGTCTCCTGCCGCTGATTATGCAACCCGCATGACACACATAGCTCTTTTTGATAGTTCGCTTTTTGGGCTTTACAAATAAAGAACACATTTTGAAATGCATCATTTATTTATAAAAAAGATCAAATCCAAGAATTTAAAAAAGATCATATCTTCTGTCGTTTTAACACTTTTACGACCACGGTAAATTTTATTTTTCTTCTCTGGGGACAAAGTCTATTTTTTAACAGGAACACCCTTGTAATCAAGGATAAAATAATATTTAGTCACACATTTTCCTTTGTGAGTCTAGTAATATAAGAAAACGTGTAGCGATCGTATACGGCTGCTGGTTTCGCGTAGCGGGTTGATATAGCTTTAGTCTTGTATGAACCGCAGTGGGCGTGAAGACAGCTTCGTTTGTGCCGAATGGCTCCGCGATGTCTAATGGCTCCAGTCGCGAGAACCTACTGAAGGAAACTTGAGTCTGCAGACTGACAGCGTGAAGCCACTCGGGCAACTTCGTTACTGTTCGTCCGCCGCTATTGTCTTGTCTACTCTCTCGTCAACCCACACTCCACACTTACGTGTATAATGAAATCCACGTATATTTTTATCCAAATCGGGGTTTTCCTGTGTGCATAGCGGATGAATTGAATATTAAAATGAATATTGATTGTGGTCACAGTTAAATATTAAAACATAATATAGAATTAATTTAACCATATCGTTGTAGGCTACTCCATTTATTACCCTGAATTGTAGTTTTTGTTTTAACCTTTGTTTCCTCCAGAAACAAACACAATTTCACTGGCTCCCCAGATAAATATGAACCTTTTGACTACATCGTCGCATTAGTAGCCTATATGAAATATACGTTTATTAAGAAAATTTATTTTATACTGTTTTGCCGGTTTTTGAGTTCAGTTTTTTCTACTCACAATGTTGGTTTTGATATATATTGCTGTAATAAGTTGTGGTAAAACTCTTCTTTACCTGTGCACTAACTTCGCAGGTTGGTTTCGTATTTATCTGGAGTCAATTTAATAAATTATTTTTGTTTCTGGAGTGATAAACGCTGAAACAAATATACAATTAAGTTCTTGGATTTCGTTGTCCATGACGTGTCCGTTACTTAACTAAATACAACTATTTCACTAACGACTCGGAAAGTTTTGTGTTCCGAGTCGTTAGTGAAATAGTTGTATTTATACAATTAAGGTTATAAATGTAAGAAATGATATATGAATTTATTCTCAATTTTGTTTATTATTTATCTTCGAGTATACTTACAGCGCGTGTACCTAATAAAAACTGTTACACTAAAAATAAAATGAAAAAACTTTAAAATGAAACATCGAAATGCTTACAGGACATGTATAGGTAGGGTATACACGAATAAAACATTACACGAATACACACAGACACACGAATAATTTACTCTTGAGTTTATGTATTTGAAGCCGTGAACTTAATAAAATTATTGTGCTAAAATAAATACACAAACTTTAACCAAACGTTTACCTAACTCACATCTGACAACAGAATATAGGCGGGCATAGATAAGAACGAATGTTGCCGAAGTTGCCCGAGTGGCTTCACGCTGTCAGTCTGCAGACTCAAGTCTGAAGGAATATGCAGTGAATAATATTTTATTACGCATAGTTTCCTCTGTGTGTGTGTGATGTTTGCCTCACGTAGGCCTATAGCCTTTTGATAAACGATCTGCAGCGGCGGATGTCGCCTGATATAAATTAGTCTAACTCAATATCAGTAACTTGTAACTCTTATTGACAACAAACTGTTCACAGTGCGGTTAAAAAAAATTAATACAGCCATTTCCTCTTTCATGTTTCCTTTCAGCATACGTTTACAATGTTATCGCGTTCACTTTGTTGTTGAAAACAATGTGCTCTCTTAGTAGCGAAATATGTGTAATCATGTTTAATAATATATATAAACTTTCACTAATGAACTTACTGTTGTCACTTCCCAAACGTTTCGAGATGTTGTTTCTCTTCTTCAGTGGGTGTATACTGATTTTCGATTACAGATCTAAATTATTTTTGACAGTGGTGTTGTTTGTTAAATTTATGCTATTTCTGATCAATTTATCTAAATGTCTAGCTATTTTGTGTGCAGGTGCTTGTGTGTTGTTTATAAGTGGTCTGATGGGAATATTATTTAGATCTAGTGAATAAAACTCAACATGTACACATTCCCCACAATTCCACACTTGCTTCATTCGACATAACAAACCTATACACCAATGTTCCCATAAAAGAAACCATAATTACATTAGAACAATTACTAAAAATAAATAACACACCTGAAACACACATAAAAGAGATCATCCATCTAACTAAAATTATCACAGATCAAAATTATTTCGCACACAATAGCATGTATTACACACAAACAGATGGACTACCCATGGGCTCCCCTATATCAGGTATACTAGCCGAAATATTTATACACACCATAGAACAGCAACACATACTGAACAACAACAAATACACCGATAAAATAATATATTGGCACAGGTATGTTGACGACATTTTACTCCTTTACAACGGCAACAAAAGACAAATAGAAAATTTCCACAAATACATTAACACTATACACCATAAATTAAAATTCACACTTGAAATAGAATTAAATAACAGCATACACTTCTTAGACCTTACAATCACCAAAACAAACAACACACACATACAAAATTTACAGAAAACCCACCACATCAGACATGGTCATACACAACACATCCAACCACCCAACTCAACATAAACATGCAGCTTTCAACTACATGCTCCATGGGCTCACTTCAATACCCCTAAACACACATGACTACCAAGATGAATTAAACACAATTAAATACATAGCAGTCAAAAATGGATACAACCCCGAATTAATAAATAAACTACACAAACGAATCCTCAACACAAAAAGTAAAACTCATCTGACCAACAGCACACAACCCAGCAAATACATAACACTTACATACTACAATTCCAATACACATAAAATAGCAAACACATTTAGGAAACACAATTATAAAGTAGCCTACAGAACCAACAACACCATTAGAAAACACATAAATAATACTAACAAAGACATTGACACATACAGCAAAACGGGGGTTTATAAATTAAACTGTAATGATTGCCAACAATTCTACATCGGCCAGACGGGAAGATCTTTTTCTTCCAGATTTTCTGAACATTTAAAAGCCCTCACCACAAACTACATATATTCCACATTTGCCACACATTTACATAACGAAAACCACAGTTACACAAACATAGAACACAACATGGAAATATTACACTACTTACCTAAAAGTAGAAAACTAAACACAGCTGAACAATTTGAAATATACAGATATCACACACTACAACCAAACAACATATTAAATGAACAAATACATTATAAATCACATACACTATTCGATACACTGATCCACACACACAATTCGAACCTCAGCGCCAATCCCTTCCCACCATCAACCCCCACCACTCACACAATTTTTCCGTAACGGTTATTCTGTAATCGACAATCAGTATACACCCACTGAAGAAGAGAAACAACATCTCGAAACGTTTGGGAAGTGACAACAGTAAGTTCATTAGTGAAAGTTTATATATATTATTAAATTAATAAAGTGAACAAAGAGGATGCAACAACAAGATAATTTGTAATCATGTATAATTTCAGTTATTACATCATCGATAAAAACTGTCAAACGTTTATCTTCATTATAGTTTGTTGTTTTCCTAGTGTAGTGTTTATAAATTACACCGACGAATTTATCTTTTCGTATAGACTGATACGTCTGGCTTTAGAGACAGAGGAAATCGCTTTCAATTTCAGATAAAGCTATTGCATTACTTATGATTTTTAAAAGTTATAAAAATATGACTTGATAATTAGAGTTAAAGTAATGAAGGCATGACGGGTCTTTTGCGTTATACGACCACAAAGCGTTGACATTGGCATTTTGTTCATCTTTCATTAAAGTGAGTATAGTTCTCAGAATTTTCTATCTCTGTTTACTGATTAGTTAAAATGATATTCTCTCATTTACAGACTGTCGTACACTACACAAGAATAATTATAAGTTATCTTATCGCTCCACCGTCGTCAGCCAAGCGTCGAAATAGGAAAGAGTGCGGAACTCAGGGAAATGTTAGACTCTTACCTGTGTGAGTTTATGTGGCGGAAGCGACATGCAGGCACTGACTTATTTGAACAAATTATACAGGACATCAAGGCCTTTTGGCCTCCTGAATTATTAACAATAACTTTCCAGTTCGTGAAATTAGGTTAGGTGTTTTTGGTGTATAAAATTTGTGTTTTTGATGAATAAAATATAAAACTACTTCAAAGTCTTCTATGCAGATCTACATCATTATTTTGGTAAGTTTTCACTATTATGATATTGTTACAAAACAGAAAAGACCCGCTGACTGCCTTTACCATTACTCGCTTTTGTTTCTATAATCAACTCGTATAAATCACACACGCACACACACACACACACACACACACAGAGGCGTGACTGGACGCAGCTTTTAACTAATCAGTAAACAGAGATAGCAAATTCTGAGAACTATACTCAGTTTAATGAAAGATGAACAAAATGCCAATGCCAACGCTTTGTGGTCGTATAACGCAAAAGACCCTGACCATTATACTCAAAGATATTTATATTGTGGAACAAAGAAAATAAAAGAGATAAAAAGTTCACTAAAATTCTTCGAAAACAGAAACGACCGCATGGTGCGTCATCCGCAGCCAACGTGTTAAACTGTTTACTCTTATGCCACTGTTTGGTACATACTGTTTAATGAATGCCACTGTTTGGTACATAATAAGACAATCAATATAAATCTTCACAAAGCGGTATTATTTGACGTAATATTCGGCAGCTCCCCCGCCTCCTCCACGCGAACATCGTACCCTTCACCCTTCTTTTGTTTCAGTTGTTTCTTTTGTTGTGACTTAATGACTTATCACCGTGCAACAGTGGTGCGAATAACAGTGTAAAGATTTTTAAGTGCGCGTTAAGTGTTCGATGTTTCTTATGTTATCTAGGTACTGTCTGCCCGCGACTGGATGATAGAAGCTGCTCTCCCCCACCACGCGGCCGCTTGAAAGCGAGGTAGGGTGAAATATGTGTACTAGCCGTTTGGTTTACCCCCACTTAGCCTACCGTAGTACCCGGCCATGCTTCTCCCACCTTACGCAATGTTCGATCATCGAATCGTGGCCAGACAGTATGCTCTTTATTGTTTTCATTTTGTTTTGTTAGTAAGCTGCCTTAATTAGAAATTCAAAGCAAGAAGAGAAAATGTTTTTAAATGGCAGGCAGTGAAAGTCAACTTATTTTATGATTTTAAACAAACTAAAAAAATTTATACAGTTTAATTATTAGCATGTACAACATTCGAGATGGCCATTCGATCGATGGTTTGGTTTAGGTCTTTCGTCTTTTAAATCGTTTTGTAAGCCCAAAAAAAAAAAAAAAAAAACGGTAGAGCCTAAAAAAAAATAAAAATAAAATAAACAATGCTGTTTGTTTTAACTCGGTTTGTAAAATTTCGTTGAATTTTCGTTTCAGTACTCTGAATATTTTTGACATATACGAGTGCAGTTTATGATTTCAAAGACTTTTAAAAATGGCTTCAAACCACAAACTTTCAGGAGCTCAAAACAGAAAGAGAAAGAATAAAATATTCAATGAAAAATAAACAAGGTGCTAGGTTCATGCGTGGTTTTCTTTCTCAAAGTTTAGAAATAGAAACTGATCAAAATAGTCCAAAAGAAGATGTAACCAAAATTGATTTTTCAAATGCTAGAGAGTCAGAACAAGTTTTTGATGACAATGTTCAAGACACTAATGATGAGACTGAGATGAAGGAAACTGAACAATCTGGGACAAGCCGCCAAGGAAACGATTTTTCCCTTGACAAAGATGTTAAGATTAATTCACCAAACCGTATAACGGACGGACATGAAGATGAAGGTTACCC
Source organism: Magicicada septendecula (assembly GCA_034769895.1). Lineage (NCBI taxonomy): Eukaryota > Metazoa > Arthropoda > Insecta > Hemiptera > Cicadidae > Magicicada > Magicicada septendecula. The sequence goes on along the minus strand of CM068374.1, from coordinate 462,039,657 downwards.
TTTATCCCACAGCGACGTTACCTCGTGTAATTTGGACGATATCGGCGAATGGCCTACCTTGAATTCGTCACATAAGGGATCAAATAATTAAAAATGGCCCAAAAAAATTGAGGGTCCGGATTCAAGATTTCCTGTTGACTTAACAAAATCCGATTCAAAAGGATCGAGAAACAGAAAATTCTCACTGTTTCACTGCAATAGGAAACTGCCCAATAATGAAAAATTGTATCGGAGATATTTGCAATATTCTGAGTCAAAGAACAAAGTCTATTGTTTTAGTTGTCAGTTGTTTGGGAATACCCGTTCGCAATTAGGGCAGAACGGTATCAACAACTGGAAACATATAGAGGATTATTTAAAAGGTCATGAACTTCAAGTGAGCACTACACATGTTACAGCAAATGGGTTGATGCCGAAAAAAATATTCGTTGTCAAACCGTATTGATAGTGAAGTTGAAAAATTGTTACAAAAAGAGGTAGATCACTGGAAAAAAGTTTTAGAACGCCTAATTGCAATAACGGTATTTTTGTCTGAACATAACCTGGCATTCCGAGGAAGTAATAACCAGTTATTTGCAAAAAGTAATGGAAATTTTTTGGGACTAGTTGAGTTACTTGGAAATGTGTAGGGCTTAACCGCCACCACTAGTATAAAATAGTCATGATAAAACTTTTAAAGTATAATGTTATTAAATTAGTACTGATAAGAAAATAAGCATCACCCTTTGGGGGGGGGGGGGGCAAAATTGTGTCTCGACCCGGTCAGGCTTAAAGGTTTGGGCCGGCCCTGCCCAAAGTACATAACTTTCTACACCAAAAATTAAACAAAAATTCTTACCTACCAAATAAAATGTTTTTCTTTTAAATTACAAATTTATGAAAGTAATTTCTTTTCTTTAGTTACGTAAAAAAAAAAAAAATACTTGCCTGCCTTTATTTCTGTTATTTTATTACTGTCATATAACTGATATTATCTGTTATCTGTTTATTACTTATCTGTTTCTGGCACACTTCAGTAAATTTATGAACTAAAAATATGTTAGCCTTGATAGAACTTCCCTTGTGTAAAATAGAAGCTAGTACATAGTATAGTATGGCAGTCTACTGACACGCAAGATAAAAACTATGTAATAACTGATGTTGTGGAAATACCGACTTGTATGATCTCATGTGTATACACTGAATTGAATGTTTTACAATACTGTCTGACTGATATTATGATGAAATTGTGGGTAGGAGTTCACTTATGCTGCCTGGTAATACACAAAGTCGTGAAAACCGGTTCAGGTTGTAAGGTAAAGCTTTTACGTTTTTACCCATAAAAAGTTTTGTGTTTGGAGTCGTAGTAAAATAATTATATTTAGTTAAGAAACGGACATGTCACGGACAACGAAATCCAAAAATGTTTAATTGTGTTATGTCTTTATTATAGGCGTATACTTTTTGTTCTATTTTGTGTATTGACTTTATGCTATAACCTTTTTCATTTTCTGTTTGCTAAGTGATTTTCCTTTGCTTATTTCTATCTTGTGCATTATGTGGAATTGTTTTATACTCTGTAGAAATGAATTCAAATTGTGTTTTGAGTTGGTTATAGGAATAGCTGCTGTTTTCTGATAATAAGTTAGATAGTGCTTGTTTACTGCATGCACTCCAATTATTTTATTATTAAATATTTTAATGTCAATCTAGGTGATGTATTCTCTCTGTTGTGTTCTATTTCCATTGTATTTTTATGTAATTGATTTATTATTTCTTGCAAGATATTTTGGGGTTTGTGTTGTTTTGCCTGTATAACACAAGGACAGGATGTCTGAGTGGGTGGCTTTTTTTTTTTTTTTTTTTTAGAATGTTGAATCCTTTAAATCAATTTTTAGAACAAGATTTTTAATTTATGGTATTTGTAGGGAACCCATTATGAAGCTATTGTTGCAAATGGTAGAGCCTAACACTACAGGTAAAACAGGTTTGTTCTCTTATTACTTTCATTGTTTTTAATTGTGATTTTTGTTTGTTATCTTTCAGTATATTCAGTTCTGTTAAGGGCTTCCATTGTCCAGTATTGCTGTAGGCTGTAGGCCTACATATGGTTTTTGGTACATAACAGTTCTGTGTAATATTTATAATGATAAATTGTGTAATATGTAATCATATTTGTAAAGTAACTAAATTTTGTGTTAATATTTTTATCTTTGTATTATACCCTATTTATATTATATTATTACCAAGTACTAAAATAGACTGGTCCTCGAAGTATTTTGTAAAATTAAAGTAAGTTTTCAAAAAATGGTTTATTACATTAATATCATAATTTGCATAAATGACAGTAAATAATGTCGTAAAAACCCGGGAACTGTCCCAATATTCCATACCTGCACTACATTTTCAACATTTTGAACATATCTTCAATTAACTTCTAAAGTTCTTTCTTATGGAATTCTAGATACATTGAGATATAATCAATATTTTGATTAGAAGATGTTAGAGTATATTCTTTAAAATATTATTGTTTTGATTTTTTCACCTCAACATTTATAATTTCTTCTTAAGATTTTATAACATCGATATTTTTAATTTTCTTTTCAGTCTCTTCTATAAGCTTATTTCTAGATTTATTAGTTATATCTATAGAATACTTAGTAGCTAGATCTTGAATATATTTTAAATCTCTCAATCCTAAATTTGATGGTTTAGCAGACATTTTATTCAATCTATTTATAAGCTGATCTCTAGTTGGTCATCTAGATTTCTTACAGATAATTTCTTACCGATTTCTCTTAATTTCTTCTTGTTATATAAAGTGTAATTATTTTTCTTCTTATTAAATGAACTCTTTAACTCTTTATGTTGCTCATTAAGTTTTTCGTAATTGTAGATATCATTATTATTAGCGCAAGTTTTTAATTCATTAAACTCTTTAAGCTTAATATTACAATTCTTAATATGTTTCTGAGATTGAAAATGTCTATCATAATGTTTCCTAGTGATTTCAATATCTCATAATACACAATGAACTTTATAATTTGCCATTTAAAATTTTTGAAAGCATCTTTTTAATAGAAATATTTTTTAACGATAAAAAGTAAACTTATGGAGCTTTTAAAATCAACTTAAATTTTCCTCATTTTGAATTAAAAATTTATCAATTTTTGTAATTAAATGTTTAGAGAGATAAGAGTTAGTTTCAATTAATTTTTTCACAATCACACATAATTGGGTTTCCCAATTTCTTATGAGTGCAATTCCTCAATTTATCTTTATAATATTTATCTCTAGTAAAGTTGGAAATATCTTTTTCCTCTTTACATGTAGTGCATATTTCATGATCTTTAATATTAATTGGATCTGGATTCTGACAATATTTTATTCTATATTATTATTTGTAACAGTCCTTACAATAATAATTGAATCCATCCTTATAGTTCTTGTTTTTATGAAAATTGGTTATATCCATGAGAGATTTTCACCGATTTCAAGATTTCTTAATATTGTTCTCCATAGTTTTTTCCATATACTATTTATATAATGAAAACTTTAGTTATAAAATAGTTTTCTTTAATTCGTACTCATAAAAGCTTCCTTTAATCTCTTCATTATTTAAATCTTTTATGTGATAGGCAACTGGATCTGTATTATTTACTCAATCAATTATAAAAATTTCTCTTGACCAATTATTTTTATATTTATTAGAAAATCATCTTTCTTATTTGCAATTCGAACTCTATCTCCAATTTTCAATTTAGATTTCTTTACAAAGTCTGGAGTAATATACTTAAAGACTGTCTCTAATAACTCTTTCTCTCTTTCTTTATTAACTTCTATAGGTTTCATTCCAATAGTTCTGTGAATAGAAGTGTTATAATCCTTAACAATACTTTCTAAAATATCTGTCCACTTGTAATTCTTATTAATCTCGAAAATCACATTCATATGCTCATTCTGAGTTCTATTGTAACATTCTATTATAGAGCACTTTTCCTCATTCTCTGTATGATATAACTTTACATTATATTTCTTAATTAAAGAATTGAACTCTTTATTTTTAAACTCTAAACCCTTATCAGTGTGTAACAGGTTAGGTGATTTATGCCCCACTTTAATGGAATCCTTTATAATATTCTCAAAAGCTCTAGAAATGTCAATTCCACTTTTCTTTTTTAATGGTCTTGATCATGTGTCTATAACGTTTGACATAGATTTACGTTCATCATTTTTATTAGAATAATTTGACATTACTACTATATCAGCAGCCCTTAAATCTTCTATAGTAAGTGTTATTATTTTTCTCTTGGGAAACTTTTTTCTAATACGAGCATGAATTTCCTTTGCTTCAATTATAGTTTCCCTATATGCTTTTTAATAAACGTACTTTTGTTGGTTTTACAAATAGATCATCCAATGGATACTTTATGGAGTCCATTAATAGTTGGAACTCTTTTTTAATCTCTATTTTTAGTTTCTTTTTACATTTATGACAGTGAATCAGATCATTAAACAACAAATTCATTTATTTAATATAATTATACATTTTGCAGAATGCAAAAAATTATATTACATTTTTATTCAATTTTTTAATACATTTTTTAGTTACATTTTTTCCTATATAAATAATGGCTTCCTCAATCGCTGTATTTAATCTGATTGGAGAATGTGTTTTTAAAGAATTTAAGAGTATTAAAGACTTGTAATTAAATAAAGAATATAAGATGGAAAGATTTGCGAGAGTTAAAACTAAATTTGGACCTTCAATATTATGTCATCTAGAACAATATAAGGTTCATTTGCCTAAAAGATTTATCAATAAATTAGATGAAAAAATTATTAAAGATCTAAATAAAAATTGACAAGTTGAAATTGATCTATAAGGGACTGAAAGATGATAAATATCCAGTTGTAGAAATTAAAGCTGATTAAACTTTTTAATAGATTTGTTTATTCAGAATATCCTTTTTGAATAAATTTCATAAGTCCATAAAAATATCATAAAGAGAGCTCTGAGTGAATTAAAAATAATGCCCATGAATGTGATTTTTTGTTAATTCTGGAGTAAATTTCAGATGTCCCTGAAAATATGTTAGCTAAGGAGAGCTCTGATATAAAATTTGTAAAGTTTATTTTATATAATGTTTAATGTTTTTTAAATTTCTTTCTGAAGGTGAGCTAAAGAGAGCTCTGATATAAAATTTTTAAACTTACTTTTATAAGACATTTTAATGTTTTTCTAGGATTTTTAGCAATTTGATTTGTTTTCTGAGGATAGAGGAGTCTATCCTCAACCCCCAACCTGGAGGACCGGGAACTCTTCTTTTAGGGTTGTCATACCTTAGCTGGTCTGTTCCAGTTAATTAAAGAGCACTGGAAACTTACCCTTCATCCTCTCTCGTCTGCTACATAACATACACCTATTGCATGCCGTGTACCCAGGAGCCACACGACTAAAGTCTTCGAGGACGTGAGAGTAGGATTTGTTGGCAGAGCTGAGTTCCATTTCTCGAACTTCTGATTCATTTATCAGAAATCAGTGGGCTTTTCTCTGAAATTTATTATTATATATACAACCTCAGAGACCCTTTACCAACCTTTGGCCACCGATGGCTAAGGAAGGTGTCGGACTGGACTCCACTCTCTAGAAGAAAAAAAAGAAAGAGCTAAACATTCATGGAAAATGGACGTCGAAGATGCAATGAATGCAAGAGGATTTACAGAACAGGTCTGTTTAGACCGGCGCCAGTGGAAGCTAGGATGCGAGAGGGGGCGTCAGCCGTAATTAAATCGCATAAAAAAAAATTAATATTTTTTCTATAAAACTGTATTAAATTTCTAATGGCCCCAAAAGTGGAGTAGGATCGGCATCTACTTATATATAATAATTACATTATTATTAAGTAGGCCTATACAATTTCGGACACGCGGTGTTTTTAACTTTACGCAACGTCAAGATCTCTGTGACTGTCTTCAAGTGTGTTCATAAGGTACAAAATATTGAAAAAAATTATCTATCTAAAAACATTAAAATATGGTGAAATTTATTATAATCACAGAAAAAGTGATCATGAACTAAGTAGGTTCAGGTAAATCTATACCTTGCTTTCTAACTCATAATATGGTTACGGCATTACAGAAAAATCTACGCGTTTCTTGAATGTTCGAGTGGAACCGGCTGTAATGTTGTGTGCGTCTGTGATTCTCAACGCATTAGCTAGACTGTGCAGAAATCGCGCGGCCTCGCTCACTGTGTCAAGGCCGCAATGAATTACACTCTAATGTTTTCCTTTATTGCTGATGCGTATTATCGACTGTTCTGGAACAATTCTGCTATCTATTTAAACGACGACAGCTGCGCTTAGCAGTCAGTTTGAGATGCGATTTATTGGAGTGCGGTTTGTAGTATTGTGACGAAGTATCATGTGTTTATATAATTGTGCGGGACAATTGTAATACAATTGTGTTTTATATTAGTAGACATTTTCATTGCGTGTGGACAATTTTTATTTAATTTGTTGTCAGAAACTTCTTGTTGATTACAAACTGTGTAATTGTGATAATTAAAGTTAGTGATTAGTGACGTAATTGGTGTCTTGTATTTTGTTTTCCACTGTACCGAACGACGATCAGTCAGACCAGTCGTAACAATATAAATGTGCAAATATTGTATGGTAAATGACGAAGGAGACGAGAGAGATTCTTCTTCATTCTACTCTTCTAGGGGAAGCATCGGTTACTTGTGTACCTACTTGCACTTGTACTTGTGTAGTGTTTTACACCATCTAAGAAGACCAGCCTGCAGACTGCCAGACTACTTTCAGGGACTGGGCCTGGGCAGCTACCGGATAGACTCCTCCACTTTCTTGTTAGAACTGCCTCGAAGGTTCCGTAAAAAAAACACACCAGTGTCCGTGACTGACCATGGAGTAAATATTTCAGGTTGTTCGGTACTCAACGAAGCCGTGCATTACCCAGCTCAAATGCGTTTTGTTTCCGAAACCCGCCTCTAGAGATGGAATCTCCAACTCTCAAAATTCCAACGCTCCTTGGATACCGCTTGTGGTACCCAAGCACACGCCATTGCCCTTCGTCCTGAACGGTCGTCAGAACTCTTCCATGGGGGTGGACTCGGCGGCCAGCCTGCCTATCCGTTCCTGCTCTTTTTTGGACCGACCTGGTTCCGAGAAAACCAACCCAGATGATGGCGCTCTCGTTTGGAAAAGATGAAGAGCCGGGCACTGACCGTACCCACTTCCTCAGGCGGACTGCGTCTCTGCAATCAGGAAGTCAGGGGAGATGCTCAGCCGCAGCCACTCCCGTCTTAATCCATGCCCACTCAGGATGCTCCTAAGACGAATGACGCCCCTCGATATCGTCATCTAGCCATCTTCTCCTCAGCAAAACATTAAGCGATACTGCAAAGCTTCGTAAGCCCGGTGTACTTCTACAATCCAATGTAGTCTATCATGCCTAGCATGAATTACCACATGGCGTTTGTCGAACTCCTGATTAACTACAACTACCACAACTTCATTCGTTGTAGGTGCATTATTGTGGCCCGGTGCTCCGTACTATTTGCTTTTCGTTCAGCATGAGTTACAATATTATATACATTATCTTTTGAAAAAGCTACAAATTCAAAAGTACTTTTCAGTTTACGAACGTACGGCTTCGTAAAGTAAATTTTGAAGCTGCGTTACTAATGTTCGATATAAACGACTAGTATGATCCATTCTTGTTTTAGCCTATTACAAATAATCTGCGACAAAGTACACTTGAAAAAATTTAGGAACGTCGTTGTAATGACCCTGTGCATGACATACTTATTTGTCTTAGTCGTTGTTTACGGGTTGTAATGACCCTGTGCACGACACACTTGTCTTAGTCGTTGTTTACGGGTTGTAATGACCCTGTGCACGTCACACTTGTCTCAGTCGTTGTTTACGGGTTGTAATGACCCTGTGCACGACACACTTGTCTCAGTCGTTGTTTACGGGTTGTAATGACCCTGTGCACGACACACTTGTCTCAGTCGTTGTTTACGGGTTGTAATGACCCTGTGCACGACACACTTGTCTCAGTCGTTGTTTACGGGTTGTAATGACCCTGTGCACGACACACTTGTCATAGTCATTGTTTACGGGTTGTAATGACCTTATGCACGACATACTTGTCTTAGTCGTTGTTTACGGGTTGTAATGACCCTGTGCACGACACACTTGTCTTAGTCGTTGTTTACGGGTTGTAATGACCCTGTGCACGACACACTTGTCTTAGTCGTTGTTTACGGGTTGTAATGACCCTGTGCACGACACACTTGTCTCAGTCGTTGTTTACGGGTTGTAATGACCCTGTGCACGACACACTTGTCTCAGTCGTTGTTTACGGGTTGCAATGACCCTGTGCACGACACACTTGTCTCAGTCGTTGTTTACGGGTTGTAATGACCCTGTGCACGACACATTTGTCTCAGTCGTTGTTTACGGGTTGTAATGACCCTGTGCACGGCACACTTGTCTCAGTCGTTGTTTACGGGTTGTAATGACTCTGTGCACGACATACTTGTCATAGTCATTGTTTACGGGTTGTAACGACCCTGTGCACGACACACTTGTCTCAGTCGTTGTTTACGGGTTGTAACGACCCTGTGCACGACATACTTGTCTCAGTCGTTGTTTACGGGTTGTAATGACCCTGTGCACGACACACTTGTCTCAGTCGTTGTTTACGGGTTGTAATGTCCCTGTGCACGACATACTTGTCTTAAATTTTTAAAAGCAGGCATGCAATTTCCTTGGAATATTTCATTTGCTCTGAATGACATAAATCGTAAAGGTGAACTGTAAGACCATAATGCATCTAACATTGCTTTTGTAAAGTATGTCATCTACAAAATAATAATTTTATAGTTTCTGGTGTGGAAGTGTGTAATCTAATCGCTGTTTTCCTTAAGAACTACATAAACTGACCGATCACCTTTCATTTCAAAGCTTTACCGTGAGGACAAACAATATTTATTGATCCCATGTCAGTTACATTTGCGTTGTCAATGATTGGATTACAATTAAAAACCACTATTTAATTTATTTCACCTCTGCAAAAAAATTTGTTCAACCCTTACAGTAACTCTAACATTTGTTTACTTACTTTGTTGACCTGTAAGCCTTCCGTCACGTTATTCGCCCCTAAGACATCATTCGCTAAATCCCTCAAGGGTGCCGCGTCTTTCCTTATTGATATCTACCAAGGAAAGCTCCTTCTGATGAATTTCGCTTCATCCAACAAGGATTATTAATTATGGTATTCCGTACCATCTAAATTCAAAAGTGTCCATGCAAGAATGTGGTCAGTGCTTCTGGCATTCCCGAGGAGTTAGAAAACCTTAGTTTTTATAGTTTTCGTCAACAACTGCCTGCATTCCGTTAAAGACAGGAAGAAGAGTGAGGTGAATGTCTTCAAATTTAAGAGTGTAGAAGATCGCCTTTGTTCTCTCTCGGAGGTTCTTTGTCTCCGGATAGACATTTCGAAATACAATTCCCCCATCGGCTCTCCACCACAGGTGAGTCTTATGACACCTATAACTATGGTATGACCCCGACGTGCTGCACTGCGGATGAATACCCACTTGCTTACTTGTTAATTGTGTTCCCGTAATACTCGTAGTACTCGTTTACTTGTTATTACTTGTGTACTTGTTCACTCGTTAGTTGCGTAGGGGGGGTGAATCGGAACAGGTATTTCAACTTTTCAGTCACTGTTATATCCATCCCACCAAAAATATCTGTTCCAAAATACCTGTTATAGGGATATCGGCCCACCTCTAATAAGAACGATTTCTATTCACTCGTCAGATGACACGGCCGAGTTCACCGTCTCGTCAGGTGTAAATTAGGCCTAACACAGAGCAGTCTGTAGCAGTACAGGGTGACACGTCGAACTCGTCAGCTGAAAACTTTATGGCTGTATAACTTTTCACCCAAGCGTAGGTAAAGAATATAACGGTATCAAACGATAATATAAATTTTGTAAATACCCTTGAGCAATTAAGTTTCCGTGCAACAATCTTTTTTGTTACACATCCATAAGTTGGAGTTTTCGGGCAGACGCTGGGTGATGCAATCGCATTGCTTATCTCGAAGCAGAATGTGCTTATTTTATAAAAATTCAAGGGCACTGGCAGTGGCGAATTATCCATAACGCTAGGGTATGCTGCAGCACCGGACACCAGGGCTTCAGCTGTAAGAGGGGGCACCATCCAGCTGAACTGAGTAAGCGAAGCAAAGCTTATGATCACATTACGCAATTGTTTGGTTTTCTTACGAAGTTACCAAACAATGGAGTGTGTCGAGTTGGAACATCAAGTGAAAGCTCTTAATACTGTCTGGCCACGATTCGATGATCGAGCATTGTGTAAGGTGGGAGAAGCACTACGGTAGGCGAAGTGGGGGTAAATCAAACGGCTATATAGTACATATATTTCACCCTACCTCGCTTACAAGCAGCCGGGTGGTGGAGGAGACCAGTTTCAATCATCCAGTCGCGGCCAGACTGTAGAAGTTTACTCGAACGATTTGAATAACGATCTTCTAATAGAATTGAACCACTTTGTCCTGTGGGTAAAATTGCAAGAAAGAGTTTTTTTTCAAATTGTTCGAATGAAGATGATATATTTCATGATACTACAGTTTGTCCGCTCAAAGTATTAAACTGGCTTACTGAATGTAAAAAGATTGACTTATTTCCGTATATATATATATATATATATATATATATATATATATATATATATATATTGCTTATCGTCTGCTTTTAACGATTCTAATAGCTAACTGCGAATCTGAAAGATAATATTCTGTATTAGAACGGATTAAAGATATGTTGAGTTCAACTATGGGAAATGAGATATTATCTTCGTTAGCAAGGTTGAATATTGAAAGCGAGATACTTGAGTCGCTCGATTTAGAAGAAATTATACAAGACTTTGTTAAGGGGACCATGTACCCGAAATTTTTTAAAAATTTCCCTTTTTCTGTTTTTCAAATTTTCAGAAACTACAGTTAATTCTGAAAAAAATTATATAAAATTTGTTAACCTATGAGAAATAAAAGTTACAAAAATAAATAAATAGAAAGTACACAATTTTGTGTTGAGCGCTTGCATTTTCAGGCTTGGAAACTTTTAATATATTTGTTTTTTTTTTCACATACAAAAGGGAATTTTTGTGTTATAGGTTAGGTTGGCTACTCTGTCATTATTACAGGTGAGGAATACAAACATGAGCATTCACTGCCTTTACCTGAGCTTCATAAAATAAAATATATTCAGGGACCTAAGCAATGAAACTTTACTGAGCAAGTGCCTTTTTGGTAAAACACAAAACCCGAATGAATCGTTCAATGCCCTAATTTGGAAAAGGTTACCAAAGACAATTTATGTTGGGATAAATACAATTAAAGTGGGAGTGTATGATGCAGTGCTTGCTTTCAACAGCGGAGCTTACAGCAAATGTACTGTGATGGAGAAACTGGGACTGAAAATAAGTGAGTCTTGTCGGGCACGGATGAGACGAATCGATGAGAGGAGAGTAAAAGAAGCTGATATGAAAATGACAGAGCAAAGTAAGGTAGAAGGTAAAATAAAAAGGCAAGAAAACAAGAAGAAATCAGAAGAAAATGAGGAAGACCCACAGTACGGCGCAGGACTATTTTAAATGTAGCTTTGTTGTGTAACTATGGTAACATTGACAATAAAGTAAGTTTTCTCAAAAAATGACTTTTTACCATATTTATGTACCTTTTTCTCAGCTTCTGTAAAAGATAGAAACACGATTCTTTTTTTAAGTTGTAGGGCTAATTACAGTGTATCTACTGAACCTCAAAAACAGAAGAAGAAAGTAACCAAAAAATTATAAAAAATTATTAACTCTTAAAAAAAATTAAAATATTTAGACAATTTTTCAAAAAATTAATTAAATAAATGTGAGATAATAAAATGTAATTTTTTTGGTTCAGATGGTTAAAATACCTTCCCAGAATATGCTGACCAAACCTCAAGTTTGTACCTTGAACAGGTGTTGAGAAAAAGGTACATAAAGTTGATTAATTTAACATGGGGAAGATAGGCGGGTACATGGTCCCCTTAAGGAAAAATCAAGAATAAACGGATCGATTAGTATTTTCTAAACTAAAGTACTACTACAATGCTAATTGTGTTCACTATTTAGTTAAATATTTTTTACAATTTGAGAGTTTAATAAAATAATTGTTAACTTTTGAAACTGTGTATGCCATTTATCATTGTAAATAATGGATAAAAGGTTGAATTTTGAATCGGGAGGTGGGGGCACTAGTCTGATGGCAGCATAGGACTTCTAATCCGCTCCTGGGCACTGGCTTTGTCAGGAATATCACAAACTAACGTTAACAACGACATTCCAAAACTACAATAGTTGAAACAGAACTTAGGTATAAATTTCTGTTATTTAAAATGTTACTTAAGAACCTGTATGGACCCGTTATTTTCTGAGGTACAATTAATTACAGGAGGCGGTAGGTAGAGGTATTTAAAGCTACTACAGTTGTCGACGACACGAAGATGTTTAATACAGGTGGCTAATGATGCGGTACTAGAAAATAATTAAACCGAGTGAAATTGTTGTAATATAGACAGTTTAATGTAAGATGAATAAAATGCGTGGATTAAGTGTAAAAGATCCAAAGAATTGAGTTGGGATATCAAGTATTTAAAATAATGTAGACTAATAAAAATTTAATATACGTATATTTAACATTTGTGTCCACATTTTTTATATTTACTTTTATACACTTTGTATATCACTTTTCTGAAGTAAAGGAATAAATATATGAAAGTTTTCCTTTTTTTTGTTATGCTTTTTTGCACTTCAAAAATTGTTAGATAGTTTTCCCTTTCTAAAATTTATTTACATTAAATAGAATATTTGACAATGGAATCATACAGAATAGTAATTGAAAAATTATTTCAAAATTTTATATATATAGTCTTTCTTAATAAGTTGTGGATATTCCTCTTCATTACGTACGCCGATCCAGTTTGGAGTTTGGTCATCACATCATTTAGATATAGAACAAGCACGATTAAAATTTGTAATTGTAAATGCACTCGCAACTTGGTACACACGTGGTTGTGCGCAGGGACGCGCACATACATGGAATATATGTGCGCACACACCGTGCGTGTGTATGGTTGCATGTATTATGTGTGCTGGAGTTGCATGCCGGTTGGTCGTCATGAGGTTAGAAGCACGTGACTGCGTTGAAGTAACATTTCCAGTAGACTCGGCCGCCTTTCTGCTGTCCCCGTCTCTGCAGGTCCATCTGAAAACAAAGGTAACACGAATCAGAGATTGGTATCTTAGGCCTTTACGCCCGACGTCATCAACTCTCCAGACTATTAGGTTGTGGTCCACTACTGTCACATAAAACAAACGTTCCGGGCCCACCGTTGGAAGCCATCTTCCAGTGCCGGCTCGTCCATAAAGTTAAAATTTTCATTGAATCCCCTAAATAATTTAAATATTTTTAAGAATTTGTTTCGATTTTTAAGTCATTACGAGATTTGTGAGATTAATCGTGTTGACTGACCAATAATCGTTTCGCGTAATAAGCGAATTGCTCGCTACTACTGCTCGAGGTGCAAAGCACCTCCTAGGCTATGTAGAGACCTTTGGTGGGGGAACTCACTATACGCAAAATTACATTGAACTGTCGCTAACATTCCAGTTTAGCGACAGAGACGAATAGTTCCAACGAGGGTCGAACCGCCCCGACCGCGAATGTCAACATTTTCATACCGCCATCATTAAGATTTTTACCACATATGATTTGTCCGTTTACTTTCAGTTTTGTTTCGGATTTCTCTATTTCATACACTCTGCAATGAAAATGTGTGCAGTGAAGTCCTAAAGTCAAAAAAATAGTGCTATACTGTCAATGGAGTAGGAAGTTGTTTGCCAACTTGTAGATATCAGTGAAAGTATTATTTATAAATTTGGTGCTAAAAAGGAAAGAAGGGCGGTTTTTTTACATAGACATTTAGCAACATCAACAATAAAAATGCAAATTTTAAAGAGTTTAAAAGATGCTGGGAGCACCGTACCAATTGGACCTTTATCCACAAAATAGGTGATTCCAAAATGAGATAGGCATGTAACTAGCCTACTATTTTAACTATATATTTTTAGAATAATTTATAAATAGTACAAACACAACCTAATATTACTAATATTTCATGTACACTAATATTACTAATATAACCTAATATTACATGTTGCGACCCACCCAGTGTGTTACTTGGAATGGGGTAAATTGCTCTTACTTTACTAGAAACATTCAGACATTGAACCCGCTCACTGTCAGAACCATGGACCGCCACTGTCATCTTCATTGTAACGCCACTCGAGTATCTTTTGCCACAGTACTGTGGATAACTGGTGAAGAACGTACCAGTTACTCGAGTCGTTACACTGAAGATGGTCTGCGACTGTGGGGCCGAAACGCCTGTTTTATGTGGCAGTAGCGGACCACGGAGAGTTGTCAAACGAATCAGAGAACTTGTTATTCCTTTACTTTGACTGTCAAACGAAGACATTTAACTTCTTATTTATTTGTATTTAGTCTATGATTGTTGTAATCGCAATTTGTAAGTTGTTTAGGTAAGTATCGCATGCAAGTTACTGTGGAATGAAAGTAATATAGAAGTCTCTAAATTATCGGTCACACGCGAATTAAATTATTTCATAAGACGACTGTCTGACATAAGATGACCGCTGATGACTGTTATTTTCTAATCTCAGAGTTCAGCACATCAGACCGTACCCAGTGAACCTCCATTACACTATCCAACTGTTGACCTCCACGAGTCTTTTCTCCTTTTATTCTGACGCAGTCAGCTTCTTTTTTTTCTTTTTGTATCGACCATCTAAGGACCACATGCCAATTTCAATTCTTTATTCATTGTTTTTTATTTTTCTCCAATATTCTTTCATCTTTTCACTATGTCTTTTCTTCCTGTCTTCAGTCCACTTTGAACCTGCGTTTTTCTCTCTCCTACCCTGGACTCCTTCCATTTTTAACACTTTTGCCCGAAAACTTTATTTCAATTACTTCTTCTGCGTGTATATTATTTTTTTCTAAATACTTTTGGACTTCTTTAATCCAATTTGATATTGACTTCTTCCCCCACAGATATTTGAAGATTTGCATTGTTAACCTATTGTCGTCCATTCTATATAAATGTCCAAAAAATAATAGTTTTCTTTATCTCATCGTTTCTGTTATATTTTCTATACTTTGATATATTTCATCATTACTTCTTAATTTCCAGTCTTCTGAAGTTTTTCGTGGGCCTAATATTTTCCTAATAATTCGTCTTTCCAATATTTCTAGTTTGTCTAAATTATAATTCAATGGTAGACTTTCACTTGCATATAGGAATTCTGGCCTCACTACTCTAGTGTAATGCCTTATTTTCGCATTTTTAGATATGCACTTTTTATTGTAAATATCTTTAGTTACACAATATGCTCTTTCCATTTTATGAATCCTTTCTTCTATAGCAGATTTTTCTAAACCTACTTCTTTTTATTTTAGCCAATTTCCTTGTTTGTCTCATTGTTCTGTTCTATTAATTTTTCCGAGTTTTCTTTAGATCAAATTTTCTCATAACGTTTTATTTCTCCACAGCATCATTTTTATTTTTAATATAATGATCGATTTTTTGTACGATTGTATTTCTAATTATAAAATAAATCAGATTGTTGTTCAAATTGTTTATCGTACACAATATTTATCAATTTTCTCTACCATTTCATCCACTCGTACACTCTTGTGTGTAAGATCGAACGGCACAAATCTTCGCCTATTATAGTTGTGCGGATCGTTTATTGCTTTAATGTACGGCCTACATTTAATTTTCTCATTTCGTAGTTTTGTTCTCCACCTCTACTCAGCGTCCTTCTTAACAACTAGTGTTTGTCTTGTTAGATGTAAAATCGATATGCCTTCAGCTACGAGTACGGTGGGCCGCACACTGGAGCGACATTTTGTTTCGCGACAGAACCTGTTTGGCGCATCGTGTCACAAAGCGTCGCAGATGACTACTGCCATCAGGATCTATAAAGGTTCACGCACTAGCTGCGACATTGTCTAGAGGTGTCGCGAGAGGCTCCTTCAACAAAACAGCTTGCAACATTTGAACTGCGCATCCGCTGAATTCCAACCAAACAAGGTGGGGAATTTGTACGTTCAGTTAGTCCTACGTGGAAAGTGTATGCATTGTCCTTTCTATCTGATTCTCGCAGACTGTTGTGTATTTATTATTGTTACTATTATTAATTTCTATACATAGTTTACAAAAACTTCTTTAAATACAATTTTGCAGCAGTATCGAATTCATTTCAATGCTGGACGATGACCAACTTTCAACCAGACACGACTTGTCCAATATCCTTTTCTGTGGCACTTTATAAGATTCAGTGTGAAACACTGTGATCTACAAAAAGGATGTTAATTCAGATGGCCTTTAAAGGTTAAATTACAGCACAGCACATATTGGTAAGTAGATAGTCATGATGTTTTCGGGTACATTGATTTCAATTATTCTACACTGTGCTTTGTAAGATCTGAGTTCATGGTACTGAATGTTTTTTGTAGGCCTATCTCTGGAAATTCTGGTAGAATTAAAATACGTTGTGTGGTCATAAATATTGAAATTCTCTCTCAACAGAGCATATTTTAACCAATACACTAGGCGGCAGTAGTGCTACCTACAGTAGTGCCAGTATTAGTGGCGGTGCCGAAAAGTGAGAATAAAGGGGAGAAATCAGCAAATCACGAAGGCGTGTTTGTATTTACGTATATTAGCTTTCAGAATTGTCTTAACTTAGTCATTTAGCTGTACAGCAATTTAATATGAAATGTTTATGCATTTCCATTTTTAAAAAATGACTTAAAATGAAACAAACTTATAGTATTTAAGCTTTTGCCAATCTCAGTCTCAGTCTATATATATATATATATATATATTATAACGGAACCAAATATTAACTATTTGGGGTTATATGTTTACCGCATACTGAAAGCAGATTTAAATAAAAAGTAACAGTCAAAACTCCATTTGAATGTAGCGCATTGAAAATAATGCTTTGAAAAGCAACGCACACGTGGTCATTATGTAATCAGTTCGCTGTACAAGGAAGCGACCACACCCAAACTGTTAATTATTAATATCTCGGAAACTAATAAATAAAGGCGAAATCCAATATAGCCAAAATGTTTGCCGAGATATTAATAATGACGTGTGCAAATTTGATGCAATATAATTAACGAAAGTAAGAGTTAATTAAAATAATTAAATAACTTCTGTTAAAATAGAGTTACAGTAAAGAGATTTTACTATGTTATAAAGATAATAATTTGTGACAGATTGTATATTTTAGATTTCACACAAATTGATTTGCAACCAAGTTATTGCAAAATTAAATAAGTACAGGATATCCTGAGCGACAAATTGGTTCCGCCGGATAATTATGTTACATAATAATTCTATTCTCCGTCTGTGGGAACCAGACTTCATTCTCACGGACCGAGGGAATTCTAAATTTTATGTAGTAGGGAGAGTGTTTCGACCAATGAAATCATTTCATGCAGCCCCGGCCAGTGCGGTGTTTTCTGGTGGAAAAATCACTCTTCTGTCAGTACTCACGAAGTTAAGACGTAGTCCTTCGATCGTCTAGTAGCCAAAGTGGTGAAGATCAACAAGAAGACTCTACGTGGTCAACACACACGCAATTACGAACACACTAACTACAGATCATCTGTATAGCTCGTAATTGTTGCGTAAAGGCGAGATACTCTTCAAGACATCAACCAAGCTTATTGTGTACTATCAGATAGTCATAAGCACGCAAGAGATCCACCAGACTTCAAGACCAGACTTCAAGAATACAGCAGAGAGGCCGTCTAAATCATTGGTTAACAGCTGACGAGCAGAGCGACCGCCCGAACGAAGCACACACACACACGCTGACGTGCAACGTGCGAATCGACGAGGGACAGGAAGCACTTCCAGCAGACAACAGCAGACGTTAAAATATTCAAAAACAGCAAGGAAGCAGAGTGTTGCCGAATTTTGAACTCCACGACCGAATCCAGCCGTTCTAAGCAGATTACTTTCTCTAACCAAGGACTCGAATCGACGAGGGACAAATCGGAACGACATCCTCTTCAGTAACAGGAAAGCAAAATCTATTTATTTATTTTTCAGATCAAATTTTCTATTTTTCAATTAAAACATTGTAATTCAAATAATTCAGGTGCCAAACAAAAAGCAAAGACTCTAGTAATTAAAAAGTAAATTCGTTGTGATAATCTGTATAGCAGTTTAAGGCTTTAGTAAGTTATAGTTAAGAAATAGAAGTAGTATAAAAGCGCTATACAAATCTTAACTGACTATCTAATCTTAGATCATACTGCAGTAGATCAGAAGTAGAATCACTAGAAATGAAATAACGTGAACTAGACTGTCACGTCTAATTTATTTTAATTAATTATTCTAATTAATTTCAGAGTTTTATATTTTGTTTCATGAACACTTAGATTCAAATTAATTAAATAAATTTAATTAAATTCAAATCAATTAATAAAGTCATATTTAAATTGCAATTAACTCGCAAAGAACGAGTTCAGTTTCTTTCAACTATTAAACAATCGAAAAACATCGATTCATTGTATAGACTATAAGAAAATTCATAAGATTATAACCATTCTATTCTTGTGTGTTGTTGGTGTAATAAACAACGTTTTATTACCCCATATAACAGTGTTTTATTGTTGTACGATAAAGCCTACCAGTCTCACAAAACTCTCCCCCTTTAAAGTAACCCATTATGTGTGTTGTTGTAATAATTTGAGATTACTAGCTTGCGAACTTCAAATCCAAAATCCACACGCCCTAGTCGGAAGAATCTGCAAGATCAGACAGCAGGTGGGTACTCACACACAACATTACATTACAATAACGCATAGTAGTGTAGTTATAATATATATATATATATATATATATATATATATATATAAAATTACAGTACTTTATATATTTTTAAGTAGACCGGTGATAAAGGCCTTGAATTTGCAACAGGCCTCCATGTAGTAGTAAAGTGCACTTCACACTGTAATGTACTTATTGAATATTACATAATTAATTATAATGAATCCATTGGTGTGTTTGTGGTGCTTTTTTTTTTAATTTTCCTAATGTCTAAAGCATTTGTGTCTATTTTTACATTTAATTTCATGAGTAAAGCATGAACATGATCAGGGTTAAATTAAATTCAAATTACATAATTTTAAATATTACCGTATACAAAAAGCGCGCGCGCACACACACACACACACACACACACACTGTTTGGTTTAGTGTCGCCTAGTGCAAATTCCTTAAAATATGGTATGTTTCTCAATAAATTCTACATACAAAATTTGGCTGACAAAACCATATATAGGCCTATACATGACATGTAGGCCTATATATTAAAATACATACAATTTTATCAGACAAATTTATAAATAACGAAGAGGTCATAAACAAAGTCCGGCATGGTTCTTTCTGAACGCCAATTGGTTTCTGTCCTAATCTTTAAGCCTTGATTATCAAACAATATTAAAGTCGTCACGTCACAATAAAAAGGCTTTTGTAAATGTACCACTTTTATAAAGTTTTGTTAAATCAGGAAAGAGAAAACGAGAACTTTTATTGTAGAGATAGAATAAATACCAAGAACAAGACGGTCAGAGCTCCCAGTGGCAGCCTCTGACGAAGCTTATAATAAGCGATAATTGGTTCAGGCTGTAAGGTAAAACCTTTATGTTTCTACCAATAAAAACCATTGTGTTCGAGTCGGTAGTGACATAATTATATTTAGAATATACAGTATATAATACTTTAAATATTTTTAGTTTGTCAGTTTCCCAAGACAAAAGTAAAAATTTACAGGCATTGCACAAATGCAATGCACAGAGAATGGCATTGAAAATGCTTCAATAAATCTAAAAAATATATATATTTATGTTCATTCACCAATCAATGAATTCATTCTTCATTCACCAATCAATGAATTAATTCTTCATTTACCAATGTACAGATTATAATTTAAATGTAGTCGCATTCATAAGCGAAGTTTTATATGTGTACTACGTTATTGACAACAAAGAAGTAGTTTCTATGGAAACTCACCGGTTCCCATTTTCGATCACGCACCAGCGATCGGCCGCAAATGTGCGACACGTCCTTGTAAACATTTTCAATGTTAAAAGAAAATTATGTCCAGCTGTAAAAATTATGAAGTAATTGCGTATTAAAAAACACTTGGCACTCCCTTCTTAATAATCCTAACTAATGTCATGAATATTTTATTGCAATATTTTAACACTTGTTTATCCATAACACAGGGCGGTATCTTGTTGCAGTTTGAATACAACACATAGTCATACTCGCAGTGTAGTGATCAATGATTGATTAATTTCTATACTGTTTGTGACCTTACCGTGTCCTCTGTAAGCGGAAGTCTGTCCTTTCCTGGTCCGATTCCAGCGTCTTCGTCTACTGCCTTTTGTAAAGCGATCATTATCCTGTCGAGTAGCATCGCCGCTCTCTTAGGTACGACAACCTGCCAACAATACAATAATTGATTATAAACAGCAGTTTTAATGCACATGCTAGTTACCACACTGAAACAATTTTTCTATTAGTCTACTTTATGAGAGTTTCAAACTCTGTCAGTGATATCTTTTAATTTAATAATTCACACATAACCTCCAACAACCTTCGAAGGGAGTCAAATTCCCGGCCCATTATTGCTCATTTATTATTTCGATATCCACACGTAAGCTTTTCGTGGAACTGATCCCGTACGGGCAAAAATTGTTATAGGTGGTACTGTCCTGGAACAAGTTAGCAATTTTATATACCTGGGCTACAGTGTGTCTTATAATGCAAGCAACGACGTTGTGAATAAGTTGCATAAGTTCAACCTTATGCGCAGGAGCATTAGGCGAACCCTTAAGTCAGCAAGTAAAGGAACACGCCTAAAATTCTACAAGGTGATGGCTCTTCCCACACTTCTTTATGTGTTAGAGAATTGGACTTTAACGAAAGGCAGGTCAGTCGCATCCAAGCGGCTGAAATGAGACTTCTCAGTCACGTGGCAGGGTATACTCTCCATGATTATAGAAGAAACACAGATATACGGTAGGAAATTAATATTATGAGTATACTCAACAGGATCGCCCAGTATCGGCTGAATTGTTGGGAACATCTTTGCCGAATGGATGACTGCCGCATCCCCAAACAACTCTGGAACTACAAGCCGAGGGGACGGAGAGGTGTGGGACAACCGAGGAAGCGCTGGAGTAGGTAGCTCTAATCTTTGCCTATTTGAGACCGGAAAAAACCATCCTTCGTTTAATCCGTGACGATGATGATTATTTCGATAATGGATTACACTCAAACAATCCATCGTGTTTGATGTTGAATGCATAACGCAAGATCAAGACATAAGCGTTTTCATTTCTAAATATTGAAATATCCGATCATTTCTTTACGAAGTTGCACACGTAAAACAGCGATCGTGTCAATATTAAAAAGTATTTACTAGAGTCAGCGAAATCTTACTTAAAACCTTTCCTACTATAGACATTAAAGAAAATAAAAGGATCACTAGGGTACGTTTACTCTCTAGTGATAACCATATTCTAGTGGTATTCTAGTTTTATTCTAGTAGTAACCATATTCTAGTTAATTACACGGTTAATCGGTAGTCGTTACAGTTATCTAGTCATAAGAATCACAAGAGATTTCAATCTAACTTGAACCAATTCCTATGTATTTACAGTATACATAGGCCTAATAGTTTTGTATTAATACCGCTTAACTTAATTTGTAAATATTGCATACGCTTCTGCCTTGAGCGTCACACAGCTCTGTTCTGCTTTCACAAGGATTTACTACATCCGAGTTTTTCGTTGAGATGAGCGTTGACAACTACTGACAACGACGTAAAATACCTTTTGCTTGCTTTTGTCTTTTTCAATCCTGGTAGTAAGTTATCTGCCCCCTCAATATAACCGCTTGTTGCAAATTGCAATGAGTAGCATATGCATATAAATATTCCTGGGACTCAAATCATATGATAGCACGTTTAAATGAAAATTTGTGTAAGCAAAGACTGTAGGTGTGGACATTGTATGTTAGTCGATACGAAACATCTTCAAATTGTTAGTTTTACGTATTTTTAGACAGTAAAAAAAAAAACTGTTAGTGTTGTGAAATGGTGTGAAAAGATGGGTAGAGGAGTGGTGACTGCGCGTGTGCGAGAATATTTAATTATTTTACGGGATAATAATAAAAAACACATTAAATTGAATAACTTTTGTTATATGTGGAATTATGAGATGAGACTTGTACCAGAATACGCCTAATGAAATTACTCATCAAATGTCAGTAATTGTTAGCAATTTAAAGAACAGAATATATGAGTTTTTTTAACAAAACAAAGAAAGAAAGCCAATGTTAATCTTTCTCTCTCTCCCCCTACACACACGCGCGCGCGCGCATAAAGAATTTCGATGAAACCGAAACATGGAAGCATGATAATGTTTTGTAAACAAAAGATTTCTAGACTGTGGGGAATCGAAAGTGTAGAAGCGTCACATTTTTCGATGACGCATCACGCACTTTGTGGAATGACCCCCAGCCTAAAAACACTATCATGTTAAAAAGTTTTATTGCCCATTAAATAAGTTGTAAAATTATACTGTTTTTTGGACTCGCCGAAAATTGCTTTCAAACAGTCTTAAGCAAGTGTAGTGTTATCTTAGCCACAGAAGCAAGAAAGAATTACGTATTAACCAATTAGGGCAAATTTTCATTTGAAATCCAATTTCGTGTTGAACAGGCAGTCTCTCAATAAACTCGAAAGCGTGTGGATGTGTGTACTAGTCTAGACCTTCGGTCTACTTGGCGTACGAACACAGCTTAAGAAGTTCGCTAGTTGCTGAAATCGTAAATTTTAAAAGTGCTAATCCGGGAAAGATTTCCGTATAGCGATTAAAGACAATTCAAGTCTGTTGGATTTATGTGTATGTCAAATACACAAAATTGCAGTAGAAAAAATCAACACGGTGAAAATTAATTGACTACGATTTATGTAATTGTTTTAAGCCGAGAACGATACTAAACGCCGCACACCGGAAAGAACGCACATCGCTATCCAGAGCGAATCAACGCGTCTGTATTCAGAGCAAGCAACCCGCACCTGTATCCAGATTGAATAACCTTTTAATTCATCGTGTGTGCCTGTATACTTATTTTATGTGCTTAACTTTGAAAAAAAACGGACGTTACCAGCAATGATGTAATGTTTTCATCTTCTTCTTCTTCTGCACTACAAGGATTAGGCATTTACCTGTTCCGTCCTCACAAACATACGACCACCGTTTTCGTGGTCTTCTTATATCTCTTTTTAGTTAAGAATTTTTTTGGGTATTCTCCCATTTCCCATTCTATTTACGTGTTGTTTCCATCTTTAGTTACATTCAGTTATTTTTTCATTTATTGCTTATACATTTAGTTCATTTCGCACGTCTTCATTGCTTACTAAATCTCTTCTTGTGCAGCCTTTGATCCGTCTCAAAAATCTCATTTCTGCTACCTGTATTTTGCTGTCTCCTTTTTTGGTATTTATCCAACTTTCACTCCCATACATAAGTACAGGTACAGCTATCGTTTTATAAAATGTTATCCTTGTGTCTTTTCGTGTTTTGTTATTTAATGTTCTATTTTTGTGCCACATATTGCCTGAAACTTATTTATTTTATTTTCCATGTCATTGTCATAATTGTAGATTTTTTTTTTACAGCAACTTTTGGCCTACAGCAGGAATGGTTAGCGTCCAGTGATTCTAAAACATTCGACCGAGACTATTTTGATAAGTGTCGATGAATGAAGGCATAATTTTTAAAATAAATAAGAACTGCCTGAGCTTTTTGATCAAATCTCGCATGTTTTTGAATTAGTCTGAATACCGCTACCAATTTGTAGTGTAAGCGAAACGTCGCTTTTTCAAGATATATTAGATCAATGACTAACGTCCGTTTCTATATTTCAACACAAACACTGCATCACGGTTGACGTTTGAGTTTTATGATTTAAAATATCAAAAACTCTAATTAAGTGAAATTTTAATCTGAAGAAACGGCTTTGAGCCAAAACGCATAGCTTCACTCAAACACTACCAAATTACCTCACATAATCATGTTCTAATCACGTATATAGTTCATGTTTATAAAATAGAAAAAAAGAACGTTTTTAGTTCACATTTTAGTCGCTTTACAGAGCAACGTTTTTGTGAGTCATTTATATTGAGGTTGTTGTCGCGACGGTCACACTGACTTCGTAGCACGAACAAAAATATAGCGTTTTTTCAATATAACGACGGTTTTTAAGTGGAAGAGGTGTGTCGTGACGGACGGGGAGAAGGGCTTACAGAGTGACAAGACAGAAAACTAAAAATTGTTGAGACGTCTTTTTAATTAAATGTTTACCTACAGAATGACAGCCACCGAGTGAAAGCAAAAAAGAAAAAAAATGCAAAAAATCAGTTGACGCGATCAAGTTGGCACATAAAAAACTTTGTAGCTTTGTTGTACAGTGTATTTGGTAATTAGCAAGACGTCTAGTGATCTGCCGCGCAGTGCGACATTTGTCTCGTATAAAGACGCGATGATCAACGATAATCAACGACTGATTGATTATGTTTGTTCTGCGACTTTGTACGTTTTTGTACAACACGCAACTGACTGGAGGTGGGACGATATACCTATAACAGGTATTTTGTAACGATATTTTTGTGGAACGGATATAACAGTGACTGAAAAGTTGAAATACCTGTTCCGATTCAACCCCCCTACACAACTAACGAGTGAACAAGTAACAGCAAGTAAACGAGTATTAGGAGTATTACGGGTACACAAGTACCAACAAGTAAAAGAGTACTACAAGTATTAGGAGTATTACGAGTACACGAGTACGAAACTACTTTTTGGTGCTGAATACTTTGGTGCGCATGTGCCGATTGCCATAAAAGTATTGTTACGAGGGTCTACTTGATCGTCGTAGGTACAGTGGAAAACAAATTACAAGACACCAATTACGTCACTAATCACCGGCTTTAATTTTCACAGTTAAACAGTTCGTAATTAACAACACAGTCTCTTACAACAAATCAAATAAAAATTGTTCACACGCAATAAAATGTCAATTAATATTAAAATATTGTCTATTGTATTACACTATACCGCCTGATTATAAAACGCAACACTTCACTAATAACCACTTGAACGCACATAGTATCATAGGCGTGCGCAGGATTTTGCTATTGTGGGTGCCAACGATGAAAATGCCGCCTTCTGCCCTTGCCCCCTTCACGGAGACAGGTTACCTTTTTTTTTCTTCTGAAAGACACCGGGGTGGGGTGGGGGGGATTTTTACCGACTAAAACCACCTTCGTTTTTTCGACATTTTCACGCAGTTAAATCACGTATTGTATTAGTTAATAAAAGATGTGTTACTTATAATTTTAGGAAAGAAGTATTAAATAATTCTGATTCCAATAACAGAAACCGTCGATAAACGCAAACGGCGCAGTATCGATATGTTTATATATGAAAATAAAAATCAAAAAATAAATAATTAATAATAAATAATGTTTTTTTAAATCTGTATAAATCTGTATTCGCACGCACGCAAACTTCGCTGAATACTGAACAAACAGCTGTTTCCCGCGTTGTAACTCGTAGTTGTTACAAGGATTAGTACGTGTGGTAAAGAATGAGCGAGCAGTTTTGTAGACGGTGTAATTAAAACGGTAACTGATATGAGTTCTAGGAAGGCTGTAAGAATGGACAAAGGGGAAACACTCAACATACACAAAGTGTCTGTACTCCGTTGTTGTTGTTGTTACACAAGGAATCTTATCGCAAAGCGACACTATGTTATCGCTTGCTTACTCACCAGTACACTGCACACTCACACTCACAGTACCTAAGGTTTAGGGCTTAGGCGATTTTTGCGGAAAATGACACCTAGCCCAATCGATTTGTAGGACTCTCTTTCCCCCAAATTTTGTGTTCGATCCAAATTTGGCGCCTCTCCAAAGTTTTTTGTGGGTGCCGTGGCACCCGCTGTGCGCACCCCTATGCATAGTATCGCCTGACAATAAACTCGAACCGCAATGTAATATATCGCAACTATAACTGAACTGACAATAACACAACTGGGGGTTGCGCGGGTCGCGAGTAGAGCAGTGTCCCGAGTCTCAGAAAGGACTCCTGCCACTGGGTCGTTTGGAGTTCTATTTATATCGTTTTACTATTTAGGGGGGTCTGAAGCGACCTGTGATTGGTGGATTATACCACCGGGACTAATAGACGAGGTCGCTTCCAGGACTCACCTGGTCGCGGGGTGTATTTACCAAGTCCGGCAATGAGGGAATTGTGGGTCACTCTGTCGGAACGAACATAGAAT
This sequence comes from Magicicada septendecula, assembly GCA_034769895.1. NCBI lineage: Eukaryota > Metazoa > Arthropoda > Insecta > Hemiptera > Cicadidae > Magicicada > Magicicada septendecula. Next base: position 462,013,053 of record CM068374.1, on the reverse strand, counting down.
CTACGCGCCAGGCGTCTCACGGTGTCATCAAGAGAGCGGACACCGAGTCCTCTCCTCAAAAGACGGGAAGAGTACCTCCGGGGGACTTTGCACGCGAGCTTCAGTCCCCGGTCGAGTACGCGCTGGAGCGTTGTTCTATGACCACGAGTCAGGTATCCCCAAACAGGACAGGCGTAGGTAATCACGGGCAACACGTACGAGTTGACTATGAGCTTACCTAGCCGGGGGGTCATTGCCGGATTAGATAGCACGGGCCAGAGTCTACTGAGTTACGCCGAAGCGCGTTGTCGGATGTAATTTGTATGGGTTCGCTAGGTGAGTCGGCAATCCACGTGGAGCCCGAGGTACTTGACGCTATTGGTCCAGGGCACTTCGACGGGGCCTACTTTAAGCGGCCGAGGCCGCTTACGTTTGTGCGAGAATATTACCGCGGCGCTCTTGGAAGCGTTAACGGCAACTCTCCAGTCATCGGTCCACCCGACATACGCGTCGAGTTGACGCTGGAGCTTAATTGCCGCATAACTCGCGTTCGGCTCTGAGGCAAAAGCCGCAGTGTCGTCCGCGAACAGCGACAACTTTACTCCAGGAACTCGGGGCGTGTCGTTGACAAACAGCGAGAACAGGAGAGGCCCAAGGACACTTCCCTGAGGGACGCCAGCGGTAATACGCCTGTCCGAAGAGAGAGCGTGGTCTATTCTCACTCGGAAGCTACGGCCTCGCAGAAAGCTGCCGATCAAGTGAACGTAGCAGTCTGGGAGAAGGACTTCCGTCAGTTTGTAAAGGACACCCTCGTGCCACACGCGGTCAAAGGCTTTCTCTACGTCTAGGAGGATCGCAGTCGTCTGTTTGCCCTGGCAGCCAGCCTCGGTAATGCATTTCACGAGTCTCATCAGCTGATGAGTCGAGGAGTGCAGCTCACGAAGGCCGAACTGTTCGGGGATCAGCACGTCTAGTCTTTCTAGATGGTCACGGATCCTACGCTGGATCAGTCGCTCGAAAACCTTGGACGTCGCGGACAAGAGGCTGATGGGCCTGAGGTTTTCCACGCGAGAAGAATTCTTTCCCGGCTTGGGTATCACTATGACGGTAGCCGTTTTCCATTTCACCGGAAAGTAGGCCAGTCTGAGGCATGAATTGAACAGGTCAGAGAGGAACTGGGTTCCTCGCAACTGAACTGACAATCCGGCTGCTGTGGCTTTATATAGGCCCCGCAGAGGTGCAGAACAGCTTTGCCTCCTTACTGCACGCCAGCGGCTTAATGCGTATCTCTCACTAGAACCACCTACGTGAATGACGCAACACAAGCCACACAGGACCGGGGGGGGGGAGTGGAGAATGTTCTGGATTGTTCGGTACGCTTCTCGTAACAGTACGAAACGAAGCAAAACAGCGAGGTTCAGATATCTCTATGCCAAAGAGACGAAGCTGTTTTTAACCAATGAAAACAATTCATACTGATGTTACTATATTCTCGTGTGTTATGCAGATATAGGCCTATAATACAGATTATAATAACAAATTATATATTATACTTACTAATCACCAGCTTGATAAATTTTGAAAAAGCGAATTATATTGTGTTATAACCTACAGAGTGGCTGACAGGCCATATAGTACATTTTGTTAATGTGATTTCGGAGATGATTTTTAACTTCACTGCACATCTCACGTAATTTTTTTTGACATTATTTGTTGTGTTATTACGTGCACTCTAAATTTCATTGCCTGTGTTTCGCAACTGATTTGTCTAACCAAAATGGAATCAATAATTTAATGTTAAATCTATCTCAGTTTGTTTACTTCTAGTGAAAACTTAAATTAGTATTTCCAAAGGGAGATAGGCTTATAAATTATCTTGTTTCTTATTTTCTTTTAAACAGTAACAGCTTAACAAAGTCACAGTGTAAAGTAACACTGTTAATACTTTTAGTTTCAATTTATTTCTTATAACAAATTATGTAATACAGGTATATGTATAATAAATATATAATAACAGGTATTTGCATGTGTTATTTTTTTGGAACGGTATCGTTCATACCTGTTATTTTCAAATATTAGTTTAGCACAATTAGTTTAGTACCTCTACAACTGACGCCAATGCTGTGGTGGTTCATCGATAAATGAGTCGTGTAGTTCCAAAATCGGTCACCTCAATTTTTTTAATTTTTCAGAAAATAAAAAAAATGTCAAATAACCGGTTTTAGATCTGTTCGACCTAAATTGTCTTTGAAACGTTTGTACAAGAACGTTCTCCACAATGTGAAAGAGATTTTCCGCTTTAGCACCTACAGTTTCGCTCATGATGGATATGTCGCACGTCTTGTTGACCATAACAAGATACCCTGATGGAAACTGCAGCTTGATTTGGAAATTCCAGTATCTTGATTTCCAAAATTACAGAATGAAGAACGTTTTGTTTTACCTAAACGAAAGGGTAAAGCAATATACAGAATTGGACATATCATGTTGAAAGGATGCATAAGAACTGGATACCAAAACAAATTTTGGTTTATAATCCGAAAGGACGGCGGAATATTGGAAGACCAAAGAAAAGATGATCGGACTAAGGAATGCTCAGCGGATCGTAAGGTCCACAGTCTGAAGAAGAAGAAGAAGAAGAAGAAGAAGAAGAAGAAGAAGAAGAAGAAGAAGAAGAAGAAGATTTTCTCCCAATATCTTAAGTATTTAATTTTGGACGTTATCGGAGAGCTACTTTACTCTAAACGCACCTGTGCCTTCGTTGAGCTCGGGAACATCAGCTTTCCTCAGTTTCAGCAAGAGAAAGAAACCTTAAGCTTAGTTAGTCCGTGTCTCCATAACGGTAATCTCAGGCGCCAAAGGTACCCACTGGTGAAGATAGTCATGACGTCCGAGCGTACAATTTTCATCTCGTCGTTAATTTTATCGTTTGACTGAACGGCCACCTCCGATCTGGATAAAGAGACAGTTACACCGTCTTGTGGGTTTGGATATTCTCACGTTCACGAACTTCTCAAAACGTTTCTTCCACTTCGAGAATACTACAGAGGTGAAAGTGTTCTCTTTTTTCGCGATCGACAGTAGCAGTCCTTGAGTTGCTGTTTATCTGTAGGTTTTGCAAAACACATTGTCATTAGTGTTGTCCCACTCTAGGTTCCAGCCAGTCGAATGATGGCATCCACCATTTAATTTATAAATTTGTATTCTTAATCAAACTTGTGAAAATTCGTCTTTCCGAAAATGTTCTGAAAAACCCGGTTTTATCACTTCTTAGCAGTTTTATTTAAGGATGTTGCCCCAGTAATGTTTTAAGCGACTTACTGTTCGTGTTATGTTTTACAACCAGAATTATCACTGTTGCACACCACTATAGAAAAATTATTCCGATTAGCGCTTTCAAGTTTCACAGCTCCTCGTCAGATCGGATTTTTCCGAGCTGTGATGCTTGAAAGCGCTAATCGGAATAATTTTTCTATAGTGGTGTGCAACAGTGATAATGCTGGTTGTGATTATAACCACTAACACAACCTTCTTAATTAAATTTCTGTTATGTTTTATATAAACACTAAAATTAAAATTTTCTCGTTTTTTTCTAATTAAGGTAAAGTAATATGCCGAACGTTAATTTACTTATGCAAAGACGCCAGTTCAAACCATAGAGATATTAGACTAGATTATGGCATAGACAATCCTGTAAAAGGAAATGTGTTTCAGCGGAAAAAATAAAAGGTTAATTAGCTGTGCCTTCGTTGTCTGACGCAAGCCTTAATTGTTTCTTAAGGCTGCAAATTCGTACATTGTTTACCATGTGTTGAGTGGTTGTCATTATTAAGAACAAAGCCCTAACTTTATTTAATTAATTTACAAATATTCCTTTGATCTCTACAGTTGTTTATAAACTTATTTTAACACAAGCAAATGCCTTAGAAATAGCTCTATCCGAAGTGATTATGGAATTCTGCTAAAATTTTTAATAGCTCTGGTGGGGTGGGGGGGATTGACCCTCCTGTTCCCTCGCCCCGTAGTTTCGCCACTAAGCTGGATACCCCTTGTTGTTGGATACCCCTATGATAATGGATGACAAGTCAAAGGGTACATGACTAGAGCCTATGATGGCATTGAAAAAATCTATCACCCAGGCGACTGATTTGTTGTGATGTTCGTTGAGTTTCCATGTCTGCTGGCAGATCACCAGACCCTGGTGTGCTTTAGCACTTTTCACGCTGCTGATAAAATTTTCGACTTCTTTCATGGTGATGCACGGAAGTGGTCCAGCTATAGCCGTGGCATCTGTTATTGGTGGATATCTGGTATCATGGTTATTATTTGATGTTTCATCGAAATATTCTTGCCACCTAGTTAGGATCATTCCACTGTCATAGAGCCATCGTCCATACTTACCTTTTACATAGACGTAGTGCTCAATATCGTGCCCTGCCTTGTTCGTAAGTACTGTTGTTTGCAGACATCTTGTTATTTGCTAGCGTGATTCAGACATTAATGAATTATAGACATGGAGATGAATAAAATACGAAAACTTCTACAACTGGCTAACGGTGTAGAAAGGAAGGTAACTTCCGTAAGGAAATGGAAGTATGGTGATTGCGAAAAAATCGTGTTCGACATAAGGGCTGATTCTGATTATACTTAATTTTGATAAATAAAGTATCCTGAAAAGTAGGTCATAATAATCTACTGTAGAAAGGTAGATGAAATATCTACAAATGAAAAATGTATTTGTAGGAAAAGGGGGTAGTTTATATAAATGAAAATGGTAGTTAAAGGGGAGGGGGTAATTTTTTGAAAATTACCTTTCTGATGTTGAATAAAGTACTTCATTTTGAAGGATAAGATACCTTAGTAATTACATATAATGAAACTATTACTCAATAAAAGTGTAAATATTAAAAATGGGGGTTTTCGGTTAAGGGGAGGGGTAGTTTATCTGCATTGTTTTGTTTTTTAACAAGAGTAAAGTACTTAATTTTGATAAATAACAGCCTCGAAAATAAAGTCATATTAATCCACTGTAAAATGGTAAATGAGATATCTATAAATGAAGAGGGTAGTTGAAGGAGGCGGGTTTTTTTTTTTGAAAATTACTTTGCTGACATCAAGTAAAGTACGAGTATTTAATTTTGAAGGATAATACCTTAACAATTATATATGATAAAACTATTACTTTATGAAATTGTAAATATTATTAGTGGTGGTGATCGGTTGAGGAGGAGGAATGATTATCTGCGTAGCTCAGTTTCTTTATAAGAATACAGTACCTAATTTTTATAGATAAAATGACTCGAAAATAACATTATATTAAACGACTACCCTATAATAACAAAACTGTCTGTAAATATTGAAAACAATTTGAGGTTGGGCGATATTATTTTAGAAATTATCGAACCGAATTCAAGAAAATGATTTTAAATATAAATCTTAGAACATGGAAGTCATGTATGGTCTTCCATATCGATATTTAAAATGTTTTTGGAATATATATTTTACGGAAGATTAAATTATACAGTTTTGGTTATATTTACTTTTAATCGAATAAACATTTTAACAAAATATTGCGGATGGAGGTGTTAGTTTATTTAACTTAGCTGGGTAAACCTAGCAATTTCTTGTATATTCTTCATTGCTGTTCTTTAACGAAATTGTCTTGAAAATAATATACTCCATTTGTATCAGTATATGTATTATTATTCCTATTACGCGTGTGCACCTACATTAATACTATTCCTACCCCCGTTTATGAAATATTGCAGTGAGCAGGATTCTCAGAAACTACGAGTCTGTGAGTGAAATATTACCCACATGTCTCGTTAACTAAGCCTTCTCGATCATTAATACTAGCGGTGCACGTATCCCACTTCTTTGTCACGTCTATTACAGACGTCGCAGGCCTGTTATTTATTTTATTTTGTTTCTTTCTCGTTTTCCCTCGTGCTTATTGGTTTTCTGTTTCACAGTGAGTACGGTAATTTAAATGCTACTAATGACGCGCGTTTCAAATTCCCGTAGACGCGCACGCAATTGTAGTATGTAGTACAGCAGTCTGTAACGACTCCCGGGCGTCTTTTTATAATGTCTTTCCAATACTGGGAAATAAGCATGCAAATAAAATATGTTGAAAATTTACCGAGTATAATGTGTAAAATATTTCTCTTTTTCTCACTAGTCAGTATACAACCTCACTGAAGCTTCTTGTTTCTGCGGTTAGGTCCCAGGTAGGGTAATAAAAATATTGTAATATTGTATTTTACTAAATCATTATTCTGTAATCAACAGCTGTTAATTTCGCCTTTTAATGAAATCAGATCTAATATTGTAGAGATGGTTATATCAAAGCACTGCTGCTCCACTTTGACATGGAATCGAAATTCGTTCGGGGCCTGATAATAATCCGAGAAAAAAGATACATATGCGATAAAACACTTTTGGCAAGTAAACAGAAATTATATACGTTTTGAAGTATACTTCAAAAACGTATACTTACTTCATACTTCAGAAACGTACTGGCTGTTTAAATATGGCATTATTAACTGTTTTGTTTTATAATACAGATTACTAAAATAGCTGTAGGAGTTTTAAGGAGTGACGGAGAAAATGTTACAGGATTATGACCTTGAGCGAGATTAGAAAATTTTTGAACTATTGAGAACCGAGAACAGTGTACTAAATGCGTTAGTACCATGTCCCATAACTTTGGATAATATTTTAATGAAGAAAGTTGTGTTGGTGGTTATAATCACAAACAGAATTATCACTGTTGCACACCACTATAGAAAAATTATTCCGATTAGGTGACGAATTCCGATCTGACGATGAGCTGAGAAGCTTGAAAGCACTAATCGGAATAATTTTTCTACAGGGGTGTGCAACAGTGATAATTCTGTTTTAGATAATATGGTTTAATCTTACCACCACATTCCTCAAAGCCTCGTCAGTGATGTTTTCTAACACAAATAACTTAGAAGAAACATAATTGAATGGTTTCAACTAATACGTTTTAATTTACTGTATTTATGTTATAAAACAAGGCTCTCCTTAAATATTGTTAAGAAAAAAATGTAAAAAAGTTATTTTGCTAGAACAAAAAAAGAAAGATAACGAATTTGTGAATGGAGTTTTTCGTAACTTAGACACGCTTTCTAAACTTAGTCTTCTCCAACGTAACTCGCTTTGTTGGAGTTTTGAGCCATCTATTTTATGCGGTGCGGTCTCTTATCGACATTGTATTTGTTCTCCGTTCTGATTTTCTTCGAGGCTGGTTCTCGAATGTTGTTTTCTCATATTGTCCTGGGTCTTCCTTTATATCTTCCACCTTCACATTTTATTTCAAACACTTACTTCGTATTTCCTGTGCCGTCCGTCCACTCTCTGTGGCCCCTTACCTTGGGAGTTTTTCTAATTCTGTGTTTGTTTTCTGACCCTATCTCTTCTTCTGTTAGTTTTCTTAAGCACTTCATTACACCTGAAGATTCTGCGTATTCTATGTATAATTTCATACGTAGTATTAATAAACTATTCACGATTGCCAGTTGTTCACTTTGTAGGTACCTACATACAGGGTGATCTAATCAGTGAGCCATTACTCCCGTCATTTTGTACCGATTGCCAGTTGTTCACTTTGTAGGTACCTACATACAGGGTGATCTAATCAGTGAGCCATTACTCCCGTCATTTTGTACCGATTGCCAGTTGTTCACTTTGTAGGTACCTACGATCTAATCAGTGAGCCATTACTCCCGTCATTTTGTACCGATTGCCAGTTGTTCACTTTGTAGGTACCTACATACAGGGTGATCTAATCAGTGAGCCATTACTCCCGTCATTTTGTACCGATTGCCAGTTGTTCACTTTGTAGGTACCTACGATCTAATCAGTGAGCCATTACTCCCGTCATTTTGTACCGATTGCCAGTTGTTCACTTTGTAAGTACCTACATACAGGGTGATCTAATCAGTGAGCCATTACTCCCGTCATTTTGTACCGATTGCCAGTTGTTCACTTTGTAGGTACCTACATACAGGGTGATCTAATCAGTGAGCCATTACTCCCGTCATTTTGTACCGTAACAAATTAAGATCAGTAACTAAAGAAAACTCGTTTACTACGCACAAAAAAATAAAAATTTCCGTCTTCTGAACATAAAAAAAATAATTACAGATGAAAATTTTAAATTATTTGTGTCGACGTTTCCACAATATTTATTGTCATCATCAGAACAATTGTTGCTGAGTTGTTACGACGCCAAACACAACACAGTTAAAATTTAAAATAATTTTGTGCCGACGTCGACACAAATAATATAAAATTTGTGTTATACTTTTCTGACCGATCTTCGAAAACCCTTCATCGGTAAAATTCACTAATTGACGGTCACTACAAATGTAAGGATAAAAAAATTCTTGGATTTCGTTGTCCATGACGTGTCCGTTACTTAACTAAATATAATTAATTCACTACCGACTCAGAACACAAAGTTTTTTATGGGTAAAAACGTAAAAGTTTTACCTTATAGCCTGAACCGGTTTTCGATTTTAAAAAGCTTCTTCAGAGGCTGCCGTTGGGAGCACTGCCCGTCTTGTTCTTGGCGACGGTATAGACTTTTAGAAATATACGAACACACTAAAACACATAAAAACTACATCCTAAACGAACAGACACAATTCAAATCACACGCATTATTCGAGCATATCACACCCCACACGCACAATATCGATCCTTCAAAAGTCGATACCGTCGACAAGAACAAGACGGACAGTGCTCCCAGCGGCAGCCTCTGAAGAAGCTTTTTAAAAGCGAAAACTGGTTCAGGCTATAAGGTAAAACTTTTACGTTTTTACCAACAAAAAAAAATTGTGTTCCGAGTCGGTAGTGAATTAATTATTTAGATTTAAACAAATTGTGCATTTGGTTCCTTTCGCTGTTACAAAAGTACAGGTTGCCGATAATATGGTAAAACTAATATCCCAGTGCCAAAAAAGTAGCAGTAAACCGCATATCCACAAGTCTGATGAGTGCATTCATTATGCAAACGGACTGATCACGCTTGAATAGAGTATAAATATTTCTTCTTCTTATCTCAGTAGAGGTTGTTAGATTAGTTTCAAAAATGTCTCCTAGAGCGCAGTTCACTGGTTTCAATATTGGCTGTTGCTGTTGAGGTACGTTTACATTATGTGGTTTTTGCAGTGTTATAATTATAACACTGGTAGGGAATAGGAAAAGAAAAATGTTACTACCAAGGAACGTTATTACCAATTTTTCTTGCTATTAGCGGAAATTATGCTATCCGCAAGTTATCGATAAAGATCAAACAATGTTACAGACATTTGCTAATAGCAATGTTAAAGCGCTTTATAGTTGCTAATAACATCCCCATGCAGGGCCGTCGCGTGGGCGGGGCGACCGCCGGGAGCCTATGCCGGGGGGGGGGCTTAAAAAAAGTTAAAAATCAACAAACCATAAGGAATTCAGGTTTTGAGGTCTTTTCAAGAAATTGTCTACGAACAGCTCTCGCAGCGTCACGAGCCCGCCAAGCTCCCCCACCAACCCTCCCAGCTCCGCCAGTCCCTTCTCCTACAGTAGCGGTGTGAAGGAGGAGTGATTAGCATACATTACACACATTCATATGACGCACGCACACACGCTTCAATTCTATTCTTTTTATTTTGTTTCAGTTTTTTGTTTTTTATTTTTATTTATATTTTATTAAACACACGCACGCCCCTCAATTCTTTTCATTTTGTTTCTTTTTTTTAAATTTTTTAGTTTATTTTCACGATTATTTATATTACATTAATTACATAATCTAGGATTGTGAATTAATCCTTTGTTTTGAAAAAAAAAAACGAACGGCATTTTCCTCATTTCAGGCGACAGTTAGCAACTCTATCAGATTCATTTTGAATAAAGCAATATAAAGAATAAAAGTATATAGCAATAACGTAAATAATAAACACGAAAGGAATGTAAAGAATTTAAAAATAAACGTATGAAAGAATGAGCGTATGTAAGAAGAAAAGATTGTAAATAACTAACGAAAGAGTAACTTTGAAAAATAAAACAATGTAACTAACTGCACAGCGTAAAGGTAGAATCGTAGACTCCAAACAGAAACGATAAATGTGTTAGTAGTAGTGACCCCTCCTTCACACCGCTACTGTAGTAGTAGGGACTGGCGGGCGCGTGACGCTGCGAGAGTTGTTTGTAGTCACTTTCTTGAAAAGACCCAGGTTTTGTTGGTAAATGAAATTTCAAAAAATGAATGTTTTGTTGATTCAGATATTTTAATGAATATGGTTATTTTTTATAACATGTGATCCTCAAGTTTTCTTCTATTGTAGTGAAAAGGGACGTATACTGACAATAATATGAGAGAGTAGACTACGACCGGCCGTCGTTTGGAGGGGGGGGGCTGGTAAAATCTCGACCCGGGCGTCTACAACCCTCGCGACGGCCCTGTCCCCATCGTTCATTCTTCATACAGTCTGTAACAGTCTCACACTGTCCTCTTTTTTGCTATCGGTTGTTTAGACTCTTCTGATTTATTATACTTTTTATTTCGTAGAATTTATTTGATTTTTTAATTCGTTTTATATTCTTTTTGTGGTATGTTTATGTGATGAAAAATGTCTTACAGGAAATAAAATTGAAGAAAGATTAAATTATAATGTTAATTGAATTATTTAGTGAAAACCCGGCTCTCTGAGACCAGCGTGTTCTGATTTTAAATACAGAAACAAAATGAATTATGAATGGATGTGTGTTCTGCTTCACGATTTTAGGTCAACCATCACTATTCAGTATTCAAAATCGCGGCTTCTCATTCTTAGAAAGGTTTTAGCACTGACATCACTTTGAATTTCCACCCGTTAGCGGATTACTGTCATCTCCATTCAGATCAATCATTAGATCACTTCCACTGTACCGTTGTCTGGCTTGTTGTGCCGGTCGCACCCAGTATCTTCTCTTTTTCATTTGTTCTGACAAAATAAGAAGTAACCTACAATGTCCTCTACGTTACACGGGCTGAAGGTAAATTGCCACACCGTCGTAGTATCTAGAAACATCCGTATTGCGACACCGTAAAGCAGATAGGAAAAGTGTCAGATCGTAAAGGATGAACATAAGTAAATTATCACACCACGACAGCGCAGGACTGCTGGTCACCTTTAATAAAGTAAAAACCCTTTTCGTATGAGTTGTTTCAATTGATTTCCCACTGAAGAATTTCTGAGGATACATGTTTGATAAGTAATGATAGACATTTGCTGTAAATTGGTAGAAAATAATATCGGTGCAGTAAAAATTTCATTCGTAATCATATCTGCAAAATAAATGCTCAACATACCAATCAAATTAAATACTAAATTTTGACATGTGTTTTTGGTTTTATTAGGTTAGGTTGAACGTTTTTAAAAATTGTAATAAAGTATAAAATAATAATCAACTTGACACATTTTTGGACACGATAAATAATACTTTGTGTGTGTACAGAAATGATTTATAGTCAAATATTTATAAAATTATATGGTGAGAATCTTTCTACTAGTAATTTTATACAAACCACTATGTTGTCTTTGGTATTGACGAGCGCTTTCGGCAGTCAAGCCATCTTCAGGTCATTTACCAATAGAGAAATATGAAACCGTTCACTTCTTATTACCGTTTTACCGGACCTATCTAGCCCCGCCGCCTGACGAAGTAACGTCTTACTTAGCTCCACCCATAGTGGGTTGTCTTACATTACCAATTTTGTAGCCGTTACAATTTACGTTAACTTACTCTTTTTTGTTGTCTAATAAGCTGCTAAATATTTCTTCATTTTCAAATGTGGTTTTTATATTCATTAGTCGTTTTTCATCTTTATTTCTTATTTTTAATATTTCCACTTCTTCCTTTAATTTCCTTTCTCTTTCTTTACTCATCACTTTTATTATCTTATAATTTATGACTGGGTCTATGAATTTATGTCCTTCTTCTATAAAATGCCTAGCGTATAATGAATTCTTCGTTAACTCTCCTTCACCCCTCCTATGTTCTTTAAATCTCTGGCAAAACTGACGACCCGTTTCGCCCAGATACACTTTGTCACATTCCCCACAACTAAGCATATATACTCCACTTTTCTTCAATATGTCTTCTTCTTCAAAATTCGTAGTTTTTATTACATCAAACACGGTTTTTTCGATTTTTTAACCGCTACCACTATATTATATTTTCTAAAACATTTTTGTATCTTTACATTACAATACATTTTTGTATATGGTGAGAATCGTAGATTTCTCTTTTTCCGTGAGGAAAATGACGGGATCCAACCTTGAAGCCAGTCTTATCCCACCCACTAGGATCCTAGTTACGCCACTGTGTTTAATATTAATTAATATTTTTGTTTACGAATATTACTTAGTACGACTTTGTGTCTGAGTTAGTGAAAAATATTTTCAGAAATGTTTATAGTTTGATTAAAGACTCTGACAATCTTAAATGTAGTGCAAAACATACTATACAAACAGCAATTACTATTTCAAATGTTTCGCAGATTAAAATGCTAACTTTTGAAGGGTTGTCGCGTAGAATACGATGGTACTATAGCTCTTGATACTTACTGTGTGAAAATGTATGTGACGCATTAAACCGAGAGGTAAGTTTTAGCAGGATAGCAGTTATTTTAATATCTAAAACTAAATCAGGTGACAAGTCTTTTGAACGGCACGTAACGGTAGCATAACGCAAACAAAACATACGAACAGTCCTGCGCGGTCGTGGTGTGGCGGTACACTTACGTTTCATCCTTTGCTATCTGACACCTGACACTTTTCTTATCTGCTTTACGGTGGTAGGTGTTTTATAATTCGTATGTTTTTCTAGACACTAAAACGGTGTGGGAATCAACCTCCACGCACACTTCACATATTGCAGGCCAACTTTGGTTCAGTGAGTTTTTTTTTTAATAGAATAATGTACGTAAAATGATAATGCGTAAAATCTTAATGGCATGTTTCAAACACGTTGATTGAAAATGTTATTAGTACACGCTTCTAACAGCTGTTATTAATACTTGCTTCTAGCAACTGTTATAAACATTTGGTAGATGTTATTTAATGGCAACAAATATCTGGGAATAAATTTTAACAAGGAAGGGACAGACGATACAGAAATAAAGTGTAGAGTAAACAAAGCAAGAACAATAATTAAGTCTCTAAAAGGAATACTGTGGAGCACTGAAATAGGAAAACAAAGGAAAATGAGAATATACAACACAATGATTAAGAGCACATTAGTATATGGGTCTGAGACATGGAGTATGAAAGAACATCTGAAAAGAAAGATAGAAGCCACAGAAATGGATGCCTTATGAAGAATATGTAGAAAATCAACATTAGACCGGGTCAGAAACGAAACAATTAAGCAACAAACGAATATAAAACAAACTGTTTTAGAACACATCGAGAAAAAACAATTAATTTGGTATGGGCACGTGTAGAGAATGGGGGAGGAGAGGTTGCCAAAGAGAGTGATGAAATGGATACCACAGGAAAAGAGAAAAAAGGGAAGACCAAAAATAACATGGATACAGGGTGTAAGGAGATCAATGAGTGTACGAGGTCTAACCGAAGAAAACTGTAACGACAGGAGATATTAGCAATTAGGCATCGGACAACTTCACAGGACGTTTTAACCCGAATATATACATATATATTTAATGCAAATGCATCTTTAAGCTGTCACAGTCAATGGCGTAATAAGGGGGGCTCAAGCGCCCCCCAACCACAAAAATGTAATATGCACTTCTTTAATTAAAATTACAAAATTGCATATTTCTGCCTATTTGGACGGGGATATAAATACTAACAAAATAAGTAGTTTATAATAACAATTATTACTTCAGTTATAATTAATAGTTCATTGAGCGGTGTATTACGCTGAGTGTAACGATCAGTGCTACCTGTTCTCTATCTCTCTCTCTCTCTATCTCTCTCTCTCTCTCTCTCTCTCTCTCGCTCTCATTTGAAGGAGCGTCTATACGCACGCCACACCGGCCACCGGCCACTACTACCAGTGATCCCTAAGAATTTTTACTTAAGTATTAAATAATGTTTTTATGATACTTAAATAAGTACATAAACTTTATTCCCAGTGCTACTGACATTATTATACAAAATATTATAGTCCAATTGAAGTATAATGAATCTATTGTTAAATATTATAATGAACATAAAAAATCAATTACAAATATTTAGTTTTTGAAAGAAAAAAGTAATGTTTTTAAAATTACTGATTGAAAAACAGAATGAGACATAAGTCCCCCAATCACGAATAATACATTTTTAATAAAGAAAATGTGAAACCTACTGAAAATAATACGGCTACTAATGAATGTTAACCATTAACTGGCATATGTATTCCCCCCCCCCCCCCGATTGATTTCTGCGTACGCCACTGGTCACAGTATTCTATGAATCAGATACGCCAGAATCATTTATAAATATTTCTTCTTCTTATCCGAGTTTAGGTAGTTAGAGTAGTTTCGAAAGTATCTCCTAGAGCGCAGTCCATTGCTTTGAATGTTCACTGTCAAGCTGTCATTATCTATTATTTATTATCATTATGTATTATCTAAATCTGCCAACACAGGTAAATCTATTGTCAGGATTTAAAAAATGTACGAAACGTAACTATCATTTTTACTTCCATATTCCTTAAGGAATGGAAGTATGGTGATGGCAAAAAAAATCGTGTTCGAGATTATTGCAGATTCTGATTCTACTACACTCAAAACATGAAAAAAAGTCGTTTTCCGAAAAGTGTCTGTGTGTCTGTCTGTCTGTCTGTCTGTCTGTCTGTCTGTCTGTCTGTCTGTCTGTCTGTCTGTCTGTCTGTCTGTCTGTCTGTGTGTCTGTAGATTTTTTTCTATGGCAAACGATAACTGCCGCAAATTCAAACAGAATCAAATAATGTTTTGCATACAGCTCTGATTTGCAGAGTACTCGCGACCTATTGTTTTTGGTGAAGATCGGTTGAGGGAAAGGGGTAGTTTACCTGCAACGGTTTTTTTTTAGCAAGGGTAATTTTGTTTGTTTGGCAAACGATAACAGCCGCAAATTCAAACAGAATCAAATAATGTTTCGCATACAGCCCTGAATTATAGAGTTCTCAAGATCTGTTGATTTTGGTGAAGATCGGTTAAGGGAAAGGGGTAGTTTACCTGTAACGTTTTATGTTTTAACAAGGGTATTTCCTATGGCAAACGATAACAGCCGCAAATTCAAACAGAATCAAAAGATTATTTGCATACATCCCTAAATTGTAGAGTTCTCAAGACCTATTGTTTTTGGTGAAAATCGGTTGAGGGAAAGGGGTAGTTTACCTGCAACGTTTTTTTAACAAGGGTATTTTTTATGGCAAACGATAACAGCCGCAAATTCAAACAGAATGAACTAATGTTTTGCATACAGCCCTGATTTGTAGAGTACTCAAGACCTATTGTTTTTGGTGAAGATCGGTTAAGGGGAAGGGGTAGTTTACCTGCAACGTTTTTTTATCAAGCGTATTTTCTATGGCAAACGATAACAGCCGCAAATTCCAACAGAATCAAATAATTTTTTGCATACGTCCCTGAATTGTAGAGGTCTCAATGACTTTCGATTTTGGTGAAGATCGGTTAAGGGGAAGGGGTAGTTTACCTGCAACCTTTTACGTTTTAACAAGAGTAAAGTACTTGAAAATTTATTTAAACTTTTTGAAACAATGGTAATTGTTAAAAATAAAATAATTTTGTTGCCAGGCAATAAAATTATAATTTTTTCATTTTAATGTAATATAATATTTTTCATTTAATACAGCAATAAAAAGGCAGGTAAGACACAGCCTGGCTGTTTGGCTGAAAATGATTTTAAATATAAATCTTAGAATATGGAAGTCATGTATGGTTCTCCATACCGATATTTTATTATTTTATATTGTATTATATATAGAGCCTCGAAATTTCGGGTAAACTAACATTTTTCCATTATAATTATGGAAATGAAACACGACTAAATTACAATTTACAAGTTAGGAAATGTTAAGGTGTTATCGTGTAAACTATGGTTTTCTCAACTAATGATAATGTGATGTATTTTTATATACTTACACTTATTGTTTTATTAATGGTACCTATAATTCAATTTCTTACTTCCATGTTCCTTAAGGAAATGGAAGTATGGTGATGGCAAAAAAAATCGTGTTCGAGATTATTGCAGATTCTGATTGTACTACACTCAAAACATGAAAAAAAAGTCGTTTTTCGAAAAGTGTGTGTGTGTGTGTGTGTCTGTGTGTCTATCTGTCTATCTTAGATTTTTTTTCTATGGCAAACGATAACAGCCGCAAATTCAAACAGAATCAAATAATTTTTTGCATACAGCTCTGATTTGTAGAGTACTCAAGACCTATTGTTTTTGGTGAAGATCGGTTAAGGGAATAGGGTAGTTTACCTGCAACATTTTATGTTTTAACAAGGGTAAATGTTTTATGACGAACGATAACTGCCGTACATTAAAACAGAATCAACTACTCTTCTGCATACCTTTTTGAATTATACAGAACTCAAGGTCTGTTTATTTTGTTGAAGATCGGTTAAGGGAAAGGGGTAGTTTACCTGCAACGTTTTATGTTCTAACAAGGGTATTTTCTATGGCAAACGATAACAGCCGCAAATTCAAACAGAATCAAATGATTATTTGCATACAGCCCTAAATTGTAGAGTTCTCAAGGTCTGTTGATTTTGTTGAAGATCGGTTAAGGGAAAGGGGTAGTTTACCTGCAACATTTTATGTTTTAACAAGGGCATTTTCTATGGCAAACGATAACAGCCGCAAATTCAAACAGAATCAAATAATTTTTTGCATACAGCTCTGATTTGTAGAGTACTCAAGACCTGTTGTTTTAGGTGAAGATCGGTTAAGGGAAAGGGGTAGTTTACCTGCAATAGTTTTTTATCAAGGGTAATTTGTTTCTATGGCAAACGATAACAGCCGCAAATTCAAACAGAATCAAATGATGTTTTGCATACAGCCCTGTATTGTAGAGTTCTCAATACCTATTGGTGTTGGTGAAGATCGGTTAAGGGAAAGGGGTAGTTTACCTGCAACGGTTTTTTATCAAGGGTAATTTTTTTCTATGGCAAACGATAACAGCCGCAAATTCAAACAGAATCAAATGATGTTTTGCATACAGCCCTGTATTATAGAGTTCTCAATACCTATTGGTGTTGGTGAAGATCGGTTAAGGGAAAGGGGTAGTTTACGAGCAACATTTTATGTTTTGACAAGGGTAATTTTTTATATGACGAACGATAACTGCCGTAAATTAAAATAGAATCAACTACGTTTTTGCATACCTTTTTGAACTAAGGAGAACTCAAGGTCTGTTGATTTTGTTGAAGATCGGTTAAGGGAAAGGGATAGTTTATCAGCAACGTTTTATGTTTTAAAAAGGTTAATTTTTGTATGACGAACGATAACTGCCGAAAATTCAAAGAGAATCAAATAATTTTTTACACATTTTCCTGAGTTTTAGAGAACTCAAGGTCTGTTGATTTTGGTGAAGATCGGTTAAGGGAAAGGGGTAGTTTACCTGCAACATTTTAAGTTGTAACAAGAGAAATGTTTCCATGACGAACGATAACTGCCGCACATTCAAACAGAATCAAATATTTTTTTGCATGCATCCCTGAATTGTAGAGGACTGAAGGTCTATTGATTTTGGAGAAGATCGGTTAAGATAAAGGGGTAGTTTACCTGAAACATTTTATGATTTAACAAGAGTAAAGTACTTAATTTTTATAAATAAAGTATCCTGATAAGAAGCTCATAATAATCCACTGTAGAAACGTAGATGAAATATCTATAAATGAAGAGGTTAGGTGAACGGGGTGGGGGTAATTTTCTATTATTAAAAATTATAGTTGAAGGTGGAGGGGAGAATTTTTTATACGTGTACTACGTTATCGGCAACAAAGAAGTAGTTTTTTGTTAAAATTGCTTCCCGGGCTGTTTAGCCGTAGTCCAATGTTTTCTGTAAAACCAGACTTTTCGGCAGTGCCATCGACTGCCATCATCAGTGAAAATCGAGTGCGAAAACGTGAGGTGGTATACGTTAGTGACCACAGTACTGTGGTTAATGCTGAAGCAATAAGTAGAAAGACGTAGTTTCTATGCAAATATTTCATTTCAATAAAATCATATTCCAAATATGATTTTAAATATAAATCTTAGAACATGGAAGTCATGTATGGTTCTCCATACCGATTTTTTATATTTATTATTGTTTTCTTTTTTTATACAGCCTAAAGGCACCATATGATGTTATTATAAAGCGATCGATTTCGGTCAATAGACCATCTTCAGGTTATCACAATATTATAAAACATTATAGCACATTTGTGTTCACAATATTATAAAACATTATTATTTATAAAAAAAACGAATTTCGTTTTTTTTTCGTAAAAAAAAAGGTTTTAACGTTGGGGAAATTTTACCAGAATCTGCCTTTCTCACCGATGCCGAAATCGGATACTGTTTTATTGTTGTTTTATTAGTTGTCTTTTAAGTTACTATATTGTGGAAATTTTTCTCTTTAAAAATACTGTCCAGAAGCCGCTGGTAAAAGAACGCGTGACATCACAAAAGAACGGTTATTGGATATCACAACTCTACTAACTGGAAACCCTTTTGGTTTTTACTAACACTTGTAAATTACGTTCAAATTTTTACAGTTGTAGTGAAAACAACACACACACATCCTTCTCCGGTGCATTTAGAGTGTCCCTGTCTTTTATCCCCATTAAAAGCTTTTAATGATATTCTGTGCTTTTAAGAGAAAAAGTTGATTTTTCTGCCGAAAATACAATTCAGTCATCTAATACTGGATGTGACAGTTTTTTTGGTCGCTTATCTTTGTGCCCGATGCTGCTTTGAGTACTACAAGTATTATAAAGTTTTACATGAACAGGTTACTGGCCTGTTGCACAACCCCCTACCGGGAGGACCAGAGACTCTTCTGTCAGCGTTACCATACCTTAGCTGAAAGGCTCCTGTTTTGGGGGGCAGGAGATCCGCCCTCCTTCCTCGAAATAGAGGACATAAATGAAATTATTTCAGCTTACAGAAAACAATGGTGGGATCATTTGCAAAGGATGACAGAGGATCGATTGCCGACGGCACTGAACTATAAAGCCATTGGTAGAAGAGACGTGGATTGTCCGAGGATGAGATGGGTGCCGGAACAGGTTTGTATAACCTAATCCTTGAAGAGGAGAAGATGATCTTTGTGTCCACCTATATTAGCAATGTGGTAGGAATTCTCTTCGTTGTTAGTAGCACTATCTGTCTTTTCTATTACGGGATCCAGTCCATTTTCCTCGAGTCATGAGGTTACACATTTTATGACATGATTGGGGCTTGTCTGAGCCACATACAACAGCAGCTACGATATCATTCATACACCTAATTAAGAAAGTGTATTCTGGCGTCTCCGTATGCTGTACAAGGCAGAGTAGGGGACGCTCCGTAAGTCAGAATCGACTGGTTTGCGGTTCCAACGGTGACACTGTCCTGAGACATAGCGTAGTGCTACCTAGTTGCGTATTATACTTATTAGGTAGTGCGGCATTTGTGTTAATACCTGGTTCCAGCTAATTGAATTGAAGATATTTTGCACCTATATAATTTACACTGTAATTTAATTAATTCACCCCCACAACGGCCATCTTATGTTCTCTCCCATTTGGTTTTATCATGGAGACTTTACCTTTCCTTCAAGTTCCTTACGATTTCGTTCTAGTGTTGCTGTGAGAGTTTCGAAGTTTCTAATGGCTCTGAGAAACATAACGGCCCGCGCTTCTTCCAAGGTACTCTTTAGCACATTACTGAAGGTTTTATAATTCTAAAAGATTCAACTGTCAGGCTTAGTTGATTGACCTTATGCCTGTCTTCGCTTCCTTTGGTTTTAATTTTTGTTCAATTTCACCAAGTGTTTCTGCCTCTGCAGTGTTACAAGAATTGCCTCTGAGCATTATTTGCTACTTTTCTATTTACATTTCCTCTAGGTGCGGACTCTCGTCATCCGGGAGCCCTTGTATTTTCCATCTGTTTTGGCAAACTTTTTACCACCTTATTTTTCACTCGCCGCACTTCCGTCTTGATCGTGTCCGTCTAGTATTGATCCACCTGGATCTTTATTATCCTTTATTGTTTTATTAGTCGACTGTCTGCTGGTCTTATCTTCTGGTCTAGAATGGGCTTGGATTTGCCCTTTACATTAGTGTAATTCGTGTTATGTGAATAGTCGTAGGGGGGGGGGGCTTTGTCAAGTCCTGACTTTGTTTTACTTTCTTCCAGACGTTCCTGTTTATTTGGATCAATTATATTGCCTCCCCCGTGTTTTTGTAGCCTATTCTTTTGTTTAAGCACACGTTTTTACTGCTTGGTCGGGGCAAGCAACATGATACAAATTATGGATTGTATGGCCTGGAGCTTTCCATCTGCCTTTACGTCACCTTCTTCCATTTATTTCTCGTTTTCACTGTGTCTAATTTCAGGAATAGTTCCTTCAACCAGAATTGGTCTGGGAAATGGGCTAGTAATTCTGGTCGCTTTGACTATTGCTGATAGGTTCATAGGATTTAATGGGGACAAGGTAATGGGGAGAAAGTAGGGACCCTTAGTCCTCGAATATTCTAATAACACTGGGATCGGAGAAACGAGAATTGACCAAGGAATTCCGACAGGATAGATTGAAGTAAGGGACTTCACTCAGAACAAGTTAAAGCAAGCAACGACTCAGCCACGCTTTTAGTAATAATAAAATATTATTATTATGAAAATGGTATTCTCCTATTGTAAAAGTAGTAATGTAAAACTGCATATTTGGAAAAAATAAATGCTCTTAAAAGATCAACACTAAACATATTTGTCACGTATTTGTCAAAGCGTAGTTTAGTGATTTTTTTTTTAAAATTCAATATGGGTGAAAATAAACACCTGAGTGCTGTAAACAAAACACAATTTCACTTTTGTAAACATTAATACTGTGTTTATGTTAATAGTTGATCATTGTTGTCATGTTGGAACTGGCTGTGTTACAGAATTTGTATCCCTTTGTTTTATATGATAAAAGCTATTTGTTGTTCTATACTCTAGACACAGACAAGTAAAAGGCAGCAGTGGCGTGGCGCGGGTACATAATAGCTGTTGCCGCTAGAGTTAGGCCTAAAACTTAGCCTAAAAATTAAATTCGAATGTTTTCTAGTATAAATATTATTTTTTAGAGCCAAAATATTTCTTAGTGTATTTTTTACGTATCTTTCGCTGACAGAAGAAAAGGGTCGTCCCCGTTCAACTTAATCTGACTCTATCGTACTTACACAGAATAAATCAGAACACAAGTAACTGAATTATAAATTAATAAAGAAAAACAAACTAACAGGTGCAGATAGTAACCGTTACACACCGGTTCCGAAAACAGACAGTTGCATTGCCAGTTTGTACAGCGGGAACACATTGGGTGGACGATAGTGTCTCCTTCCCTAGTATGTACCCGTAGCGGTGACAATTACTACGGGGTCAATGACCATACGCGGTAGAACGTCGCCGTCGCCGCCGCCGACGTCTGATCCGGTAACACAACGGTGCAAGCGCCCAGCAGTTCGAAAGCAATGCTGCGCTTTTCTTCAAGTTTCCCGACTAATGTTGTTCACATTTCGAATCAATCAATAACTAAAGTATTCACTCTCATGTCCTCTCATTAAAACAGGAAAAACGGCATTAAAACAGTGTTTCAACCACATAAGAAGCTGGAACAATGTTTAAAACCAATCAAAGACAGAATCCCGTTCAACACTGAAGGTATCTACAAAATTCCATGCAGCTGTGGAAAGGTTTACATTGGGCAGACGGGCCGCCTGATTTCCACAAGAGTCCAAGAACATGTCAGACATACGAAGAACTCGGCAGTTGAAAAGTCTGCAATTGCTGAGCATACAGGCTTAACTAATCGCATGGTAAACTTCGAAGACGCATCTGTAATAAGGTCATGTAACAGGTATTATGAGAGATTGATCCTAGAAGCGATAGAAATTAATAAACACAAGGATAACATCAACAGAGAAACCGCCACGCTTAGTACGACTTGGTACCCTTTACTTTCTGGTTTGACTGCACGAGGGTTGACTGACCGCACTGCGTAACCCCTACAGGGCAGGGTCAACTTACCGGACCACCCACCACCACTTTTACATTATATAACTGAGTTCGCTTGCCGGCATTTTTGTTACTTAGACCTGAGGATGCTTATTGTAATATGAGTGAAACGTTGTCATACAAGACATTTTGGACGCGGTCCATACCGGAAGAAGACTTCAAAACCATAACGGGCACCGGCCGCGGAAGCCTATGTGAGAATATATTATCATAATAACAACATAACAAGACAAAAAAAAGAACTAATTTGGGAAAGGTGGCTATATCTACATTAAATAGAATCCTGTGGGATAAGCAAATTACAGCAGAAACTAAAACCAAAATATTTAAAGCCATTGTTAGAAGTATGGTGACTTACGGGTCAGAAGTTTGGACTACTAATAAACACAGAAGAACAAAATTAATGACAGCAGAGACGGACTTTGGAGACGGTCGTCAAGAGTATCCAGACGTGAGAAAATTAGAAATGAAGCCATTAAGAACAGAATAAATCTGAAAAATTCAATCATTGATTTTATCCAATCCAAAAAATTACAATGGTATGGACACACGAAAAGAATGGCACAGGAAAGATTGCCAAGGAGAATTATGGAGTGGATCCCACCAGGAAGAAGGAAAAGAGGAAGACCACCTATCACCTGGGTAGAAGAAATTCATACTATATTGAGGGAACGAGAAATTGAAGAAGATATCTGGATGGACAAGCAGCAGTGGAAAATGAGAGTTCAATCAATTCTGTGATCTTTGGTTCCGGAAAATTTGTAAACATTGTATAGCCGGAATAATAATAATAACAACAACACAGCAAAGGCTATGGGTATGTGCATGATTTGAATCTGAATAGCGTAACGATAATTCTTGACAACGACATACTCGATTCAAATAGACTCGGTTGTTAGAAACATAACTCGTTACTAAATCCTTGAATTCGTAGTGACCGTCAATCAATGAATTTTTCCGTTGAAGGGTTTGTGAGGATCGGTCAAAAAGTATAACACAAATTTTAACTTATTTGTGTCGACGTTTCGACAATGTTTATTGTTCGACCTGTGTATGAATACAAAAGAAAAGCCAACCACAACAGAACAATTATTTGGGTGAACGTGTTTGTGTATGTGGGTGTGTGTGCATGCGTATGTGTGCATCCTAATATATGTGAAAGAGTTGAGATAGTTTGTTTTATATCATCAAATATTTTCTTTAAAGACAACGAGAAAATTTTAATATCACAGAACTTAATTTATAGAATATTACAATTTAAATTACTCATAATGTAATGGTATTTGTAATTAATTATGAAAGCAGTAATCAAAAATTAAATATTAGAATTGGTACAGAAAACGTTTATAAATATACCTGTCAACATGTAGCATAGTAAAACATATTATAGCTAAATACAGATTATAAGGGTGTTCAATGATGTAATTATTAAAAGTTATTTTTATCATGTTTCGCTCACTACTGGTATTAAAAACACCGTCATTAATTTGGAGAATTCTAAATTACACAATGACTATAGAACTTTATGAACTTACATCAGAGAATTTATATAATATTACAAACACAAGTTTATGGTAAACTTATCTGTCAAGTGAAAATGAATAATACTTATAATCATATTGTTGTAAATTATTATTTATCGAGAACTAAGTATATACAGAGTACTATAGAATATTGTAAAATTATGTATATGTCAACATTCACACCCTCTCTCTCACCCATTGTCCCTCTACCTCTCATTCTTTCTCCCTCTCACTCATAACGGGAGTCGTATCGTGTTTGACACCATTTGGGGTAACAGACGACGTTTTCTGTTTAGGTCTGATTTAGAACCGAGCCACTGTCTCGTTACACTGGGCGGTTTGAACAGCAGCGGGCCGCAACAAGAGGAAGCAATTCCCGCGTCGCGGAAATGATCACCTCTCCCTCTCACAGCCTTATTGATTCTCTTTAAAGAATAAATAAACATTCGTTCGCTGCTACTAAAACGTCACCACTGCGTTTGTTTTTCAAAACGTCGTCCACCGAACTGTGAGTTGAAGCCGCGCGCGCCCCCCCCCCACACACACACACACACACACACAATGCTTTTTAAAACTTCATTGCTTACATTATCAAAATAAATACGAATGGATATTGTAATTTTCCTTCAGTATAGTTACGAGCATGGCGTCTGTATAAATACCTCCGTTAAAAAAGTCATCAGCATCATCATCTTCAAGGTTTAAACCAAGGATGGTTTGTTCCGGCCTCAAATACGCAAATACTGCAGCTGGTCACTCCAGCGCTTCCTCGGACGTCCCACACCTCTCCGTCCCCTCGGCTTATAGTTCCAAAGTTGTTTGGGGATGCGGCAGTCATCCATTCGGCAAAGATGTTTCCACCAATTCAGCCGATACTGGGCGATTCTGTCGAGTATACTCATAATATTCAGTTCCTACCGTATATATATCTGTGTTTCTTCTATGATCATGGAGAGTATACCCTGCCACGTGCCTGAGAAATCTCATTTCAGCCGCTTGGATGCGACTGGCCTGGCTTTCATTAAAGTCCAATTCTCAAACCCATAAAGAAGTGTGGGAAGAGCCATCACCTTGAAGAATTTTAGGCGTGTTCCTTTACTTGCTGACTTTAGGGTTTGCCTAATGGTCCCGCACATAAATGTGAACTTATGCAACTTATTCACAACGTCGTTGCATGCATTATAAGACACAGTGTAGCCCAGTATTCAAAACTGCTATCTTGTTCCAGGACAGTACCATCTATAGGATGGCCCGTACGGGATCTGTTCCACGAAAAGCCATTACCTTGGTTTTAATTGTGGATGTGTGCAATTCATGGTCTTTGCAGTTAAACAAGTAAAATTACAATATTATTCAACCTCAAATTTACTTGAAGATTACGATGTTACAAGCGTCACTAAATCGATTTTTAAAAACGGTTTTTTCTTCCTTAAATTTTCTTTTTTTTATTTCAATATTATATTTTGTAAATTAAGTAATATCTAAATAAATAAATACATGTATTTCTAAAACGCAGCGAGAGCTACATTTAATGTGTTTTGACATTGGAAGTTTCTTTAATGTAGGCCTACTGTACTTTCTTGTGTGTTTTTTATATTAATGAGCGCTTCTATGCTGTGCATATTTAAGGTTATATATCACAAGACATTATGTTATTTAACGTTTCAACTAATACTAGTTATTAAAAAAAATTGTAAATAATTTATCAGGTATCGTAGCTTTGAATTTATTAAGCTAATAATACGTTTTTTTATTTCTAATAGTTTGTACATTTTTCAGAATACTCATTTTCAGTGTGCATTTCTGATAAATTTTTACGTAATCGGGAATGAATTTATGAACGCTTTAGTTAATAATAGCCAATTTTTTATTTATACGGTGTGATGTACACATTTATATGTTGGGGATACCTATTTTTTAATTTTCAATTTTTAAGCAGTAGAGAAACATCTGACTCAACATTAAACAGACAAATGATGAATAAACACAAAGATACACTGCGACAAGAAGTATGTGACATAAAAAAAACATTCAATTTGGCTTTGGCCATATAGAATGGTTATTGTAGTATAATTACTTACGAATTGTACGTAAGAGACATACGCATATAAAACTGATTACATAAGGTAAATATAATATAATATAAGACATAATTTTATATTTTAGAGTTAATATAATATTAACATTACATGACATTGAACAAACTAAGAATGAAATACACTTTTAGTGAAATCTTTTTAAATGAAATACATAATCACAGAATTAAATACATAGTCAATTAACCACAACCGCGAGCATCGGTGTAAACAGGCCGCACGCACGCGCGGACACACTTTGACACACAAGTGTATCCCTTCTTTCACGGAGACTTGGCGTTTTATCAGTGAGAATGGTTGCAGAAACGCGAAACTATTGTTCTGTAAATGATTTGTACCTAAAATTGTGAAATAATGCTCAGAAAAATTTTTCAAAACTCGTGTTGCCTTTGATGAACACTTGCTAAGAACTGGTATTTCGCATCTGATTTATTACCTATTATGCTACACTCACTTGTTGCACACACCACTAGTCACTGTGACCACGATTAGCGCTTTCGAACGAACCCGTTCATCATCAGATTGTAACTGCCACGATCTGATGACAGTTACGATCTGATGATGAACGGGTTCGTTCGAAAGCGCTAATCGTGGTGACAGTGACTAGTGGTGTGTGCAACAAGTGAGTGTAGCATAAATTTATTTAACCACTAATAAAATTTGTAGTTATTACCTATTAATATGTATATTTTTATTGCATTAGTAATTTTATTTTTATTTTTATTTTATTTTATTATATATGATTATATTTGATTATTATTTTAAATTTTATGTGATTTTACTTATATTACCCATTTTTATTCGATGACTTTATTCAACTTTGCCTTATATATATTTATTTATTTATTTTCATTTTCCAATTCAGTATGAAGTTTGCGTTTGTTTTTAGTTTATAATTTCATTGGTTTCTGTTTTTTTGTTTTGTTTCATTTTAACCATCGGCGTCCTTATCGTACTTTACTCAACAGAAGGGCGCACATATTCTTTCGAATGTTACATCTTGCTGTTGAATACCTCTGTTGTTACACCTGTATCAGGGGTGCCCATTCCCCCCAAGGCCCAATGCGCAAATCCCCCCCAAAAGTCTCAGCACTCTCCCCCAATTGAACCCCCCCCCCACTGCTCGGTCTACAAGCTTAGCAGACGCACACATTTTTACATTCACGATTTATTATTCACGTACCCTCTGACTCATTGACAGGATGTTGCTGCAGGCTGCCAGGGTCAGTTTTCCAAATTACAAAACAAAATTTACTACTAGTTGTACTGGTAGAGACATTTATGCTGTCAGTTCGTTAAAACAATCATAAAGATATGCAATTGCTTTAGTTTTTTACTAACAGCTTAGTTTGTTGCACAAACACGGTAAAAATTTCCATCAATGTTTTATTTAAAATGTTATTCTTGAAAAAAATCCCCCCCAAAAATCCTTAAAATACACCCGAAAAATCCCCCCCAAAAATTCTCAATGCGCAACTTGCGCTATGACCCCCCCCTGCGGGCACCCCTGCCTGTATGAAAAAATCGTAACGTTTCTTACCGGGTACTCGTCGTATTTGACGCCGATCTGGTAGTCGGGATAATCTACGCTGATGGGCTTGAACGCTTTCTTGATCAAGGTGAGCGGCTGACGTATTCTGCCGCTAGATGTCGGCGTCGTCGCTTCGCAGAGCGCCGACAACAGTAGTACTGATAAACACGCTACAGAGGCTGTTGGCAACGTCGGCATCCACGTCGGCAGCAGCGTGGTGTCCCGCAGCTGTCCCATTGTCGGTATCGTTGTTTTGGTTGTTCGGGATACTGAAACAACAAGAAAACACAGAGACGTTTAAATACTTGAGAGCTGTCCACGAATTACGGATGGAGAGTAACAAGGAATAAAGCGTAGTAGAGATTAGTGTAATGTAATTAATGGGATTAATCAGATATCGACAAGGCCGTACATGATCGAGCAGAGCAAGTCCATAATGCGGAGACTCAATGTGGAGCTTGAAAGTATATAAGGTCACTTACCTTACCACCATTAGAACTTGGTAGGGGATCATTAGTGGGACCATTACACAACACAACTGGGGGTCGCGAGTAGTGCAGTGTCTCGAGTCTCAGAAAGGACTCCTGCCACTGGGTCTGTTGGAGTTCATTATATACTTTTTATCTTCTTTTGGGGGGGGGGGTCTGAAGCGACCTGCGATTGGTGGATTATACCACCGGGACTAGCAAACGAGGTCGCTTCCAGGACTCACCTGGTCGCGGGGTGTATTTACCAAGTCCGGCAATGAGGGAATTGTGGGTCACTCTGTCGGAACGAACATAGAATCTACGCGCCAGGCGTCTCACGGTGTCATCAAGAGAGCGGACACCGAGTCCTCTCCTCAAAAGACGAGAAGAGTACCTCCGGGGGACTTTGCACGCGAGCTTCAGTCCCCGGTCGAGTACGCGCTGGAGCGTTGTTCTATCACCACGAGCCAGGTATCCCCAAACAGGACAGGCGTAGGTAATCACGGGCAACACGTAAGTGTTGACTGTGAGCTTACCTAGCCGGGGGGGTCATTGCCGGATTAGATAGCACGGGCCAGAGTCTACTGAGTTGCGCCGAAGCGCGTTGTCTGATGTACTGTGTATGGGTTCGCCAGGTGAGTCGGGAATCCACGTGGAGCCCGAGGTACTTGACGCTATTGGTCCAGGGCACCTCGACGGGGCCTACTTTAAGCGGCCGAGGCCGCTTACGTTTTCGCGAGAATATTACCGCGGCGCTCTTGGAAGCGTTAACGGCAACTCTCCAGTCATCGGTCCACCCGACATACGCGTCGAGTTGGCGCTGGAGCTTAACTGCCGCATAACTCGCGTTCGGCTCTGAGGCAAAAGCCGCAGTGTCGTCCGCGAACAGCGACAATTTCACTCCAGGAACTCGGGGCGTGTCGTTGACAAACAACGAGAACAGGAGAGGCCCAAGGACACTTCCCTGAGGGACGCCAGCGGTAATACGCCTCTCCGAAGAGAGAGCGTGGTCTACTCTCACTCGGAAGCTACGGTCTCGCAGAAAGCTGCCGATCAAGTGAACGTAGCAATCTGGGAGGAGGACTTCCGTTAGTTTGTAAGGACACCCTTGAGCCACACGCGGTGTAAGGCTATCTCTACGTCTAGGAAGATCGCAGTCGTCTGTTTGCCCTGGCAGCCAGCCTCGGTAATGCATTCCACGAGTCTCATCAGCTGATGAGTCGAGGAGTGCAGCTCACGAAAGCCGAACTGTTCGGGGATCAGCACGTCTAGTATTTCTAGATGGTCGCGGATCCTACGCTGGATCAGACGCTCAAAAACCTTGGACGTCGCGGACAAGAGGCTGATGAGCCTGAGGCTTTCGTAGGACCATTAGATCTTGAATGGGCTTTTATACCTTTGAACGGTTCACGACTGTAGGAAGTACACAGCGATTGAGATCCGCCTCAATGAGATCGTCTTTTCCTGCTTAAAAACGTTATTGTCAACTAACGGGTTGCGCCAATACAGATAATATACACATGTCGTTTCATTCGGATTTGATTCCTCACAGGGGCGCATTTAAGGGGGAGACGAACGGGTCCGGATCCCACCCCCCTAGAGGGTCGAAAAAAGTTGACGTATTTTGTTAATCTTTTTTTTTTTCAGGTTTGTTACATACCATTTGCCCGAAATATAGAAAGTCAATAAGTATCTTCTAAATAATGTTTCAGTAACGCGTAATTGTGTTATTACCGTTTACATTAATGGGATTAATTTCAGAACGTTATCACACGTTTTCCACCCGCTTTTAACTAGTTTTTTTCTATTGTATTTTCTATTGTAAGTCAATTTCTATTGACTTAATTGATCCTAAACTCTGAGAAGTGTCTGAGAGTTTAGGAGTGTTATCAGAGTGTCTGAGAGTGTTATATGAGAAGTGTATAAAAGGTGGAGTGTTATCTAATTTTTAATGTTGTTAAAGCGTTGAAAATATTAAGCGACAAAGCGTTTGTATGTAAATTGTCACAACGTTTGGACGTTTTGGACAAAAACATAATGTATTAGACTCAACTAAGACACAATGCGGTTCAAGTAAAGGCAAAAATAAACAATCTTAAATGAAAATTGTGTACGGAATGTAATGTAGACTAATACGTCTGCAGTATAATTAACTCAGTTGTGGTAAGTAAGGCAGTGCTGTTCAACAAAAAGAGACAGTCTCTGTGGTAGCCTGGAAGCAAAATGTAGCTTCCTGAGGCCAAAAAAACGAAAAACTGATCGATTATTTGCTGATAAAAAGCGATATTATAAGCATAGAACGGCTAAAAATAGACCTATAACTTCAAATAAGGTACCATTCTCTTCATCTCATCGTCCTCTACAAGATTCAATTGTTAAAAATTAGTATTGACACACGGACAACGAACCTGAGGCCAAAAAACGAAAAAATGGTCGATTATTTGGTGATAAAAAGCGTTATTTTAAGCATAAAACGGCTAAAAACAGACCTATAACCTTAAATAAGGTACCATTCTTAAATATTAAATATTAAATAGATACGTTGTCGTATCTACAAAACCTAAAAAGGGTGTAAAAAACAAAACGTGAATCATAAATTTGTATTTTCAGACTGTTTGGCCAGTCTGGAATCTTACATTCTTTCTAAGCGTTCTTTCCACCGTTGTTTGTAATCTTTTAATTTTTCATTCAAGTTAAAATCTTGTAACTCTTCTCCTCTTATGGCCTTACTCTTTATATGTCCAAGTTTAGGACACCTTTTAACTCCTCTTAAGGACGCCATTTCCGAGGCCTGTATTTTACTGTCTTGTTTCTTGGTTGTTGTCCATAATTCACACCCATAGGACAGTACAGGGACTGCCATAAGCTTACAGAACTTTAATTTTGTCCTTGGATTTCGTTGTCCATGACGTGTCCGTTACTTAACTAAATACAACTATTTCATTAACGACTCGGAACACAAAATTTTTTATGAGTAAAAACATAAAGTTTTACCTTACAACCTGAACCGATTTTCACTTTTAAAAAGCTTCTTCAGAGGTTGCCGCTGGTAGCGCTGTCCGTTCTGTTGTGGGCGACGGAATCGAATTTTGAAAGATCGATGTTGTGTGTGTGTGGGGTGAGATATTTTCGAATAATTCGTGCGATTTGAATTGTGTCTGTTCGTTTAGGATGTCGTTTTTATTTGTTTTTGTGTGTTTGTATATTTCCAATTGTTCTAGAGTGTCTAGTTTTCGGCCTTTTGTGTGTACGTGTAGAATGTTCACGTTATTGTCGAGGTTTTTGTATGTGTGGTTTGCTTCAATGAGGTGGTTTGCAAAGGTGGATTCTGTGGTGAAAAACTTTGTGTTCCGAGTCGTTAATGAAATAGTTGTTTTTAATTTTGTATCTTGACGTTTCTAAAGGTACGGTTGATTGCCCCACAGATCGTCTAGAACTTACCCAACTCAACATCTATATCATAATTCCTATCATAGCCAATATCATTATCCAAATAATTAAAATGGTTCACCTGTTTCAAAATTCGAACATTAATCATTATTTTTGTTCTTATTGGTTCCTTGCCTTGAAATTCAATTACCTTTGCTATCGTAGTGGAGATTTTCATATTGTACTGCTTGAAAATCTGATGAATCTTAAAAACAGATTTTTGCAAATCAGATTCTGTATTTTGAAGTATGAGCAAGTCGCCAGCAAACAATAGCACATTCAAATATCTGTCTCGTGATAACTTAATACCAGGGTTCACAAGATGTTTCCAATTCCAGACCAGATCGTCAATATAAATGTTAAAGAGAGTAGGTGATATACTGCACCCTTTAACACTTAGATTGAGAGATATTTATTGAGGTATCCTTCAATCGTTTTTAACAGCTATTCTTGTTCTGTTATATAGACCTTGTATAATTCTTATAAGTTGGTGCGGGTATCCCCGTTCTTCTAATCTTGCCACAGCAAATTTCTATCTACTCTATCAAAGGCGTTCTCAAATTCAACGAAAGTTACACGCGTTTCTTTATTGAACTCACGATGCTTCTCAATGATTTGTGTAATAAGACAAAACGTGGTTATTAAAAAATAAATAAAACGAAGTCGGGGAGATCAACTTCGTCAGCTTGCAACATCAACGATAATATTTGAAAGCATTGAATCGCACTTAATTTTCTCGTCGCGTCTCAACTGCGGGTCGGTCAACCGGAAAGCGTCCCCATTAACGCAACAAGTTGCTGATCGGCTACACAACACTATAGTAGAGGAACAAACGGTGTGTAAATCAATTTAAAACACTTACTTCCGTATTTAGTTAGTTGGAGTTATTGTTGTTCTGATAACTCGCTTGAAAAATCGAGAAGTCGGTCAATTATTATTATTTTATTTATATAAGAAATGATTTTTTAAAAAGTCTGTATCCTTTTGATAATATTAAAACAATAGCGTGTGACGATGAGGAAGAGAACAGAGCGCAGCATTACATTTAATTATGACCTGAAGTACAGAATGGACGTAGTTGCTCATACGACGACTGGAAATTTTAAACTGGTTACCTGTATTTTAAAAGACGCGAATAAGGTCTGTTTAATTTGTTTGTTTTCTTCACGGCATCCATTTACAAAACTAATAGAAAAATTATTAAGTTTCATAACGTTTATTTATCTTGTAACGTTGTATGATCTTTTCGATGAATGTGGAATCAAATTTATAAAATGTATTGCAATAAGTAGAATATGCATATAAATTATTACTGAGACTCATAGTGTATGATAGCACGTTAAAAATTGAATGGAGGTTTGGACAGTGTACGTGAGTCGATAAGAGAGGTGTTCAGATAGTTAGTTTTACTTATTTTTAGAGATTAAAAAAAAACTGTTTGTGTTGTGAAATGGTGCGAAAAGATGCGTAGGCGTGTGTGAGAATATTTAATCATTTTACGGGCTCATAATAAAAACATATTAAATTGAATAACTTTTGTTCTATGCGGAATTTTGAGGCGAAACTTGTACCAGAATGCGCCTAATGAAAAAACCTATCAAATGTCAGTAATTGTTAGTAAATTAAAGAACCGAATGTATGAGTTTTTTAACAACAAGAAAGTTTTATCTTAATCTTAATATAAATAAAAGTCATTGTATCTACGTATGTATCTATGTTCCACACCTCCTCCTAAACCACTGGACCGATTTCAACCAAACTTGGCACAAATATTTTACGCAACGGGAGAACCAACATAGGAAAGGTGTTTTTTCGATGGGGTCCTTGGGGGGGGGGGTCCTTTCGGGTCTTCCACATCTCCTCCTAAACCACTGGACCGATTTCAACCAAACTTGGCACAAATATTTTACGCAACGGGAGAACCAACATAGGACAAGTGTTTTTTCGATACGATCCCCTGGGGGATCCTTTGGGTCTTAAAAAAACTATTAGATCTGGTTACCATGGCAACCCAATAGAATAGATTCTGGTTGCCATAGCATCAGTGGAAGTCTCCCGCGTATAAAATAACGCGGGAGTCGTCCGACGGGTTTTCCCCGGAGTCCGTCCACGGAACCCGGGGAGTCTTAGGTCGGATCTCGCGAAAAACGGCCGGGCCAGAGTCCCAGCGCCTTGCCCGGCATGTCGACGGCTTTCCCGGGCTTCGGAGAACCTTCCTTACCCCAGGGAGGTCTCTGACCAAGTCCTAGCGCGGGAGTTCGACCGGCCTGGATGCCGGAAAAAGCAGGCGGTATCCCAGCATAGATAGAAGCCTCCCGCGTAGGGAATATCGCGGAGTCGTCCGATGGGCCTTCCCTGGAGTCCGTCCACGGAACCCGGAGAGTCTTAGGTCGGATCTCGCGAAAAACGGCCGGGCCAGAGTCCCAGCGCCTCGCCCGGCATGTAGACGGCTTTCCCGGGTTTCGGAGAACCTTCCTTACCCCGGGGAGGTCTCTGACCAAGTCCTAGCGCGGGAGTTCGACCGGCCTGGATGCCGGAATAAGCAGGCGGTGTCCCGGCATAGGTGGAAGCCTCCCGCGTAGGGAGTAGCGCGGGAGTCGTCCGACGGGCGTTCCCCGGTGTCCGTCCACGGAACCCGGGGAGTCTTAGGTCGGATCCCGCGAAAGATGGCCGGGCCAGAATCCACGGTTCTTATAATTAAAGATATAGGTTATGATATCGAAGGTGGTGTATGCACCTTAAGAAACTTCTTAATAGTGCGTGAATTCAGAGTTGTTTCAGTTAGAATTTAAAAGTGGGTAAGTTAAGATCGAAGTAAGTTATAAGCGAGTATAAAAAACAACGTTCTGATAGCGAATGTATTCAGATCGTAGTGTTCAGACAATATAAATGCATATTTATATTTATGGAATATTTCTATTTATTTAATTTTTTGAAAATATACGACAATTATGCCATCGCACGATGGGATAAGATAACGATTTTAAAATTCTGATGATGGGACAAGGTCCCGAAACATGTAAATTTTAAGTGAAAATACATCTTGCTGTAAGTCACAGACGGTAAGTTATACATTACTAATTTGATTAATATAAATGCGCTTGCTTCAGTTTGAATTTAAAAATTGATAAGCTGAAATCTATAGAGGTATTGTATTGTTAGAATAAGTTTAGGAGACACTAATTTAACAAATACCTTATTTCAACATTAACACAATGAATTATAAAACGACAGTTAAATACGCAGGGCGTGCAAGTACTGTAGACATTTTATTGAAAACTAATTTAGCTGTTCGCCCTCTCCCAGAGTTAGAAATCGAGCAGGAGCGTCACGCGCATCAGAATTCTTCTCCAGATATAAGAATAAAGTTTATGACATGTTCTTAAACAGGTGCGCTACAGAGTATTCCTCCAGTGAGAATGCGAATGTAACAATATAAGGAAGATTATACAATATAGAAGTAGGCCTAATATAACGTTAGAACAAGAATAGGTGCCTATGAACCTATGAATAAATTATGAACCCGAGCAACGCTGGGTAAATCGGCTAGTAACTCATAAAATAGGTCGTAAAATTATACGTGTTTTTTTTTTTTTTTTTTTTTTTTTTTTTTTTTTTTTTTACCGACCGCAAATTGCTTTCATACAGTCTAATTCAAGTATAGTTTTATCTTGGCCACAGAATCGTGGAAGCGTTACGAATTAACCAATCAGCGTACGACAATTAGGGTAAATTTTCATTTGAATTCTAATTTATCGTTGAAGAGAGAAAACCTAAGGTATTCATATACCTAGTTGTGCGCATATGTTGGAATCTATTATATTCTATCGTTGCTGTACTATGATTAAATGATTGCTGTACTATGTCGTTTGATTAAAGGGAAAAAGATTAAACGTCAAATTTGAGAGACAAAAATTCACACATGCGTGTACTCTCCCCCCCCCCCACACACACACACACGACTGAATCGTTTTATCGGTCAAATCGGGCCCGTTCACATTACCTTCACTCATATTACAGCACGTTCGCTCCACTTCTGCACGTTTCACTCCTTAACGATTGTACCGGTTCTTAATCGTCGCCCCTATGTGTTCTACAGAGTATTACAGAGTACGGTGGGAACGGTAGGCTTAATTCTTCATGAACATACAGATTGTTTAAAAGACACGATTAGAAAATATGCGTATATCACTACCGACTCGGAACACGAAGTTTTTTATTGGTAAAAATGTAAAAATTTTACTTTATAGCCTGTTACCATGTTGCTGTCGATGTTTGTGTATGTGTGGTTTGGTTCAATGAGGTGGTTTGCAAACATGGATTCGGTGGTGGAGTGTAGTGCCTTTCTATGTTCAATGTATCTCTGTTTGAAGCAACGTCCTGTGTGGCCTATGTAGAATCTGAGCAATTTAGTTTTTGCAAACACCAGATAGATCAAATTTGTTTTGTTCTTTCTGTGTGTGTGTGTGGGGGTGTGTGTTCTGTTTTGTTTGCAGTTTTGTATGCGATTCTGTATCCTGCTTTTTTAAATTTGTGGGCTATTTTTTCAGTTTGGTTATTGATATATGTTAGTGTCATGAATTTGTTGGTGAAAACAGCAACATGGATATTCTACACGTACACACAAAAGGCCGAAAACTAGACACTCTTGAACAACTAGAAATATAAAAACACACAAAAACACATAAAAACGACATTCTAAACGAACAGACACAATTAAAATTACACATATTAGTCGAACATATCACACCCCACACACAGACAATATCGATCTTTCAAAAGACGGGGCCGTCACCAAGAACAAGACGGACAGCGCTCCCAGTGGCAGCCTCTGACGAAGCTTATAATAAGCGAAAACTGGTTCAGGCTCTAAAGTAAAAGTTTTACATTTTTACCAATAAAAAACGTAGTGTTCCGAGTCGGTAGTGATATACTTATGTTTAGTTAATCAACGGACACGTCATGGACAACAAAATCCAAGAATTTGACACGATTAGAATCGTCAACTAACTTTTAATTTAACAATAAAAGACTAATCTGAGATTCCGACTTGACAGAATTGAGGATGCTTCATCGTAGAACGGGCAAAACATTTGGTGTTAAACAAAACGCGTGTTGATCCTAAAAGCAATGTTGGTTTTATGACGAAACAATCGTGAAAGCATATGAGTGACACGAATTATTGTTCACAGTGGAAGAATACTGTAACGGAGCCAGATATGGATGAAAAAATATCGTGGGTCAGTGGAAAATCTACTCAAGTTCACTCATGTGAATTTATGGAAAATTGAAATTAAAGTTTTTCAGGCGCAATGGTAAATCATAAAAAGAATTTTCAAGGTTAATTTTTTTTTATTTGTATTGCCCATCTGAGTACCACATGCCAATTTTAATTCTTTATTCCTTGGTCTTTTCTTTTTCTCCAGTATTCTTTCATCTTTTCACTATGTCTCTTCTTCCTGTCTTCAGTCCACTTTGAACCTGCGTTTTTCTCTCTCCTACCCTGGACTCCTTCAAATTTTCAACACTTTTGCCCGAAAAACTTCTCTTTCAATTGCTTCTTCTGCGTTTATATTATTTATTCCTAAATCGTTTTTGACTTCTTTAATCCAACTTGTTGTTGACTTCTATCCCAACAGATATTTGAAGATCTGTTTTGTTAACCTATTGTCGTCCGTTCTATATAATTGTCCAAAAAATACTGGTCTTCTTTTTTCACAGTTTCTGTTATATTTTCTATACTTTGATACATATCATCCATTACTTCTTAATTTCCAACCTTCTTAAGTTTTTCGTGACCCTAATATTTTCCTAATAATTCGTCTTTCCAATATTTCTAGTTTGTCTAAATTATAATTCAAAAGGTTAATTTTTATTATTAATAAGGGTTTTTATTGATTACGTGGCTGTTAAAAAATAAGGGAGATAGAGAAATGTATAAAAATTTTGTTTTTTAAACATCATTGATACTAATTGAATTTTTTTGAACACTTCTTCCCTAGGACTTGGATAGTTTTACCACTAACCCCTAATATCATAGATCCATATTAGGATTCGAGTTAAATTCGTATTAGAAATACATATATTTTTTCATTAAATTTCTAACGGTTTACTGATTTACTAGTTTGTACACCTGAATACAAGTTTGTGTCATGTTTTATTTCTTTCTCTCTAGACTCTTACAGAGTAACATTAGAAAATTGTGATTTTTCCTCTAGACAATGTACCGTCACTGATTAGAGTGATAACGTATGGAAAATAATAATGTTTTGTTGTGTTCATCGACTGCTGTCAATTATCTGTCTTGTGATAATGACGGTATAAAAACTTGATAACCCGCTTTCAGCAAAATAATAATAGGTCTACCTGCTTTGCTGCAAAAAAAATATAAAAATTCTTCTAACGAAAAAATGTCAACATTAGACTAATTTGTAGACACAACCTACGATATGACTTTCTATAAAAATGCAAAAGGTAGGGATGGGGAGAGGGACAGAGAGAGAAAAAGAGAGAGAGAGAGACGGACAGACAGGCAGATAGATAGACAGAAAGGAAGAGACAGACAGAAATGGGGGGATGCCAATAACAGATGGACAGAATAGTTCTACCAACAATATTCAACTTATCAGTTTCTGAACCTCATATCACAAGACGGGTGCTTGATTGGCGTGGTTCCGACAGCTTGCTGTTTAAGTTATGAACTTGTGTTTAAAGTTCCTCTTAGTAGTTGTTGTCATAACTCAACAGGTAGTCGCAATTAAGTGTCTGTTCATAGCTTAAGCGAATGAAGACGGTGGAGAGACGACTTCAACGTGAAGTTCGTCTTCCGAAACTTGTCCAATAAGCCGGTTAGGTCTCGACTTGACTCTGTAACAGTGTGACGGGTTTTTGTGTGTTTAACTCGGGCGGGTGCTGGAATGGTGTTGAGCTGCCGTATTGTAAAACAGTGCGGGCTGTTCTCTCTGAGAAAGGGTTTGTGGTTGTTCTCTACAGTGTTGATCACGACTCTGCTGTCACGAGAGCTTTTGTAGCTTTTTCTAAGGAAGACACAGAATCTTTTACTAAGATACTCTTGTATTTAATCATATTTTCAGTTGTGATGAAACTGTCGTAACAATGCCAGACTGTATTCGATTAATAATGATTGTCTCTAAGAACAAGATCACAAACTGCACCCTAAATATAAACCAAAGGCCAGTTGAACGTGTAAACAAATTTACATATCTTGGTACTATAGTCAATGAACAATGGAACCACTCTCAAGAAATAAAGAGCAGAATTGAAAAGGCAAGAGCAGTGTACACTAGAATGAGCAGTTTATTCAAAAGTCACGATTTGACAATAAACACAAAGATGAGACTTTTACACTGCTACGTATTCTCGGTCCTCTTCTACGGTGTAGAATCTTGGACCTTGACTGAAGCCAGAACTAAGATATTGGAATCCTTCGAAACGTGGGTCTACCGTAGAATACTGAGCATTTCATGGACAGCACATATAATGTTGAAGGTTTGTGAGTTGCTAATTATTCTTTTCGTAGACTTGAAGATAAATGCCGTACCCAGCATACACTTCCGTTATCAATTTTACTTTCAACATCAACCGTGGCTCTACAACCCTTGATGGGTCTTGGCCTGCTCCAAGAGTCGATTCCATTCCTCCCTATTGCATGCCTTGGCTTTCCAGTTTCTTATGTTCAGCTTTCCGAGGTCCTCCTCTATCTGGCCTTTGAATCTACTTCGAGGCCACATACCCCCTTTTCTACCCCCCTTTCCCCTACCCATTGGTATGTCCCATTTTTCTACTACCCATTGGTTTCTGGTAGAAAATATGTTTCGTAGGCTGTCCTTCCTACATTCTCTCTATTTGTCCAACCCATTTTAGCCTGTGTATTTTGATTAGCCTGACAATGTCCGGCTCTTTCTAAAGATGGTATAGTTCATAATTATAGCGCCTGCGCCACATTCCATTTTCTTGTACTCCTCTAAATATTGTTCTTAGAATCCGTCTTGCGCAGCAACCTAGAGGTCTCTCGCTATTCTTTGTCACTGTCCAGGTTTCTGAAGCATATGTCAGCACTGGCCTGATAAGTGTTTTGTTTTTGCATTTCGTGCTTCTTGAGATGAAGCTAGAATTAATTTTACTTTACTGTTACATAAATTCTGCTGTCGAAAGCCTGGTTTGTACATCGTTTTTGACGTTCATTAAGAATGAGGATACTGGATTCGAGATGTAAAAAATACACGAATAACTTCCCGAAAGACGGCCACGCAAATTTTGGGACGAAGGAAGTCGGAACGCCGTGAGAGAAAGAAATCCAAAGGCTGCAACAGCGTTTGGGAAGGTTTAGTGTTTTGGGTGGACACCGTCTTGGTACAAAATTAATGTAGCCTATTGTGCATTAATAAAAGGAACAATTTACTGCATAATTACTACTGTACATACAATTTATAATAACGTGTTATTTTTACATTTTACATAATGTGTATGTCATATAGTTAAAATTGTATTATATAAATTGTTGTATATTACAGGCCTATATTATTATGTAAATCGTGTTTCATTATATCTTTAGAACGTGTTCGGAATAGTAGAAAGGAAATGTTAACTATTTACTTGTTTCTTTTTACCCAAGATATTAATATCAAGTCTTCTTTTTTCTATTTGTGTCGGCCATATGAGGGGACCACATGCGAATTGCAAATTCTTTATTCCTTGTTCTTTTCTTTTTCTCTAATATTCTTTCATCTTTTCACTATGTCTCTTCTTCCTGTCTTCAGTCCACTTTGAACCTGCGTTTTTCTCTCTCTCCTACCATGGACTCCTTCCATTTTTAACACTTTTGCCCGAAAAACGTCTCTTTCAATTGCTTCTTCTGCGTTTATATTATTTTTTCTAAATCCTTTTTGCATTCTTTAATCCAACTTGATATTGACTTCTGTCTCCACAAATATACGAAGATCTGTTTTGGTAACCTATTGTCGTCCATTCTATATAAATGTCCAAAAAAATACTAGTCTTCTTTTTATCACTGTTTCTGTTACATATATTTTCTATACTTTGATATATGTCATCATTAGTTCTTAATTTCCAACCTTCTGAAGTTTTTCGTGGGCCCAATATTTTCCTAATAATTCGTCTTTCCAATATTTCTAGTTCTAATATTTCTAACATCATGTCTTTATTATTACTGTATTTAATTTACTCTCCAACAAAGTTTAACGTAATTACTAAAAGGTAAGCCATATTTTATTAAATATTTTTTATCCGATTTTACATAGGCCCTAATGGATTCTTGAAAACTTAAAACCAATTTATTCGCTTTGTCTTTCTTATAATTTAAGCTTACGTCACCAATACTGATAAGTTTTAAAAATTAACAGGCAATCACGAATGTTCAAAGTTGTACCCGTCTATGGTTTGAAAAAAAAATAATGAAAATAATGTTTGTGTGTGTGTATTATATAACAGTCATGTCGGCTTTAACTATTCGATAGCTTATTATGACATTTCCTATAGATTTGCGGTTATGCTGCTCTATGCCATATAAATATTATTGCGTGATGGCCATTGTAAGGCGTCACCCAGACTGATGCGCTGCCATACCGAGCGGAAAGCTCCTGCAAAAAGACATTTGCACACCTTGTGGTAGGGCAGCCGAACCGGATCGAGTTGGTATGTTCTGTTGCATACTATTTTTGTACACCTGTCTGGCCCCACGTCTGAGGTTCGGTTCAGTGGTTTCCTTAAGATTTCATCTCCAGGAACTTAGCCTTCTGAAGTGGACGATAGGTGCAGGCGTCATGAGCTGGCGCGCCGAGGTAGATGCCTCCCACAAGGAGGAAATTGCTCACCATGCGGTTTCCTGTGACCGACAGCGCAGCACAGGCGGCTCGAGCTGTTTCTGTTCTGTCTGTTGCCTTGTGCCAGGCAACGGTTCACGGAAGATTAGGAAGGTGGTGGTCTATTCATTCGCGGTTCATGTGAAGAGTGGTTCATTATTTGTACCGCTTCGCTGAGGCTTTGCCTGAAAAATTTTTTAAATGTAATTATCTTCTAAAGAGTAATCAGATACTAAAGGTCGTATGAACGGATACCAAAGCTGTTTTAAAATAAATCCGATTGCACGACTGTTAAAATTAAAAAAAAATTGCTATATATAGGCCTATCATCTGCCACTTGGTATTTACATTGTGTCTCCATGAAGAGATTAACGCGTTTGATTTTATGTAGACATTTTATTTTCCAATGGACTTCGTGTAAATATTTGCACGTCCAAAGTCAGCCGTAGAAATATCTTTTTGTATAGAAACAAAATGGCAGCTTTTGAAAAAAAACATCACACTTCATGTGGTTAGGAGGAATTAAAAAACTTGTGACTTTTACAATAAAATAACTTATTAAATAAACTTAATATAAGTATATCACTACCGACTCGGAGCACAAATTCTGCCTGCGTACAGTAAACCTCACGAACGTCACAATCACAAAAAACTAACAAACACTCCTTGATAAAGGCCTAAAACATAACCTACATTACAAACAAAACAACCAAACACTAACAAAACTCATTGGTGACACTGAAAAAAATATACAAAACACAGCACCAGAACATCAAGACACACTAAGACATAACGTAAACAATATAACAGGAGCACATAAGGGATCAAACAACAAGGACCACACCTCAGAAATACACACATCCATCAAAGTGGGAGAAAAGGCACACAAACACATCACATTTGTAAAAGAAGACAAAGGCAAGACGACTGTAATAATTTCCACAAACGACCTACACAGTAAAGTACAAAACCTCATGGAACAGAACAACATCACAGAACTAAAAC
Source organism: Magicicada septendecula (assembly GCA_034769895.1). Lineage (NCBI taxonomy): Eukaryota > Metazoa > Arthropoda > Insecta > Hemiptera > Cicadidae > Magicicada > Magicicada septendecula. The sequence continues at coordinate 461,970,925 of CM068374.1, read as the reverse complement.
ACGACCCCACTGACAGATACTGAAACACAGTAAAAAGAACTAAACAGAGCCAAACACATATTGACACACAAACAAAAGCCCTACATGAGACAAATCCGACCATCAGCCCCTAACCTCCAACCGCTTCCCAAAAGTCTTCCTAAAAGGCTAACGCGGCTCTGGAAACCGAGTGACAACCGGTATAGCTGGTCCCTCCTCCACTTGGCATTGTTAAGTAGAGGTTAGGGCGGGTGCCATTTACCTTTGGGGTGAGAAATTGCCCTTAAAGACGGATGACCTTCCATTGGTCAACGACGTAGGTTGTGGGAGGCAAGGAGAAACCACCACATTAAAGATCCCTATGGATATCTCAACAAGGGAAAACTGGTCTCTTTAGCCTGGTAAGACAGCCAGCTTATGGGAGAACACCCAGACAGAAAATGGGGCTGGACGTTAGGGCTGAAGGTGGCAGCCCCACCATACGTCTTACCCTGCGATACGCTAGTAACATATCTCATAACACATGCTAATTGTCTCAAAAAGTCGGAGATAATGAAAAACTGGAGAAAATCAAGCTTAGGCAGACGAGGAACAGAAACGATAAGGTTTATTAAAGAGGAGAAAAATAAGATTATAGTATTAGTTTAAAGTCATTAGGAAATTGCCTAATTTTACACCAACTTTGTCACTACTTATTGCCACACTGCTAAATACTTCGTCTTGACGAGTATTTATTTATTTGGTGTCTCCACCATCTTGAGGTCTTAAACGAAGGTGGTGGAGACACCGGAAGGCCTCGTCAAGAACGAAGTATTTACCAGTGTGGCAATAAGTAGTGACAAAGTTGGTGTAAAATGGGTGCTAATAAAACTAACAAAACTGGAGATGTCTAATTTTAATTAAGAAAGTTGTGTTAGTGGTTATATCACAAACAGAATTATCACTGTTGCACACCACTATAGAAAAATTGTTTCGATTAGCGCTTTCAAGCTTCGATCTGACGATGAGCTGTGAAGCTTGAAAGCGCTAATCGGAATAATTTTTCTATAGCGGTGTGCAACAGTGATAATTCTGCTTGAAATTGTCTAAGGCTGGGAGGGGGCGGGGAACTTCGAGTTAGGTCTTAATGTGTATCAGTAAATACAGTGACCTGCACATTTACCATATAAATGCGCGCGCGCACGCGCGCGCGCGCGCACACACACACACACACACACATATTTAGCATTTACGCGTACGTATTGAGTCAAACGTTTACAACTGTGCTGTTACCTGTGCTCCCAAGATAGTAAATCTATTAATACCCAGATACTTTATCAGCTGCTCACATCGCCTTGCTTTAATGTTATCACACAACCGACTGTTATGCCGCATGAGTAAAGAATTGTAATTTCAGCTGCGATCCAATATTACTTCCGTTACCATTTTTCATGGAGAACATCAGATCAATGGTTTTACATACGCACGTTTTCCGTTTGTTTTCGCCATAATTACAAGTACTATACACGTAAGTTGACGGGTAAACAGCGCGCACTTTACTACATAATCTCCTATCGAACAACACAAAAACATATCTTTATCAATGTATTTGTTATGTGTGTTTGTTATTTATAAACTGGGCGTATGCGATCACATTCCGATATGATTCATGGAGCATATTTTTAGAACCACACACACACACACATACACAAAGCCCACGCACGTACTCATACAGAACGTACTACCTATATTCTGTACAATCTTTGTGGCTTTTTCTTTGGCCTTATTCTCTGTTTTGTGACTTTAAGTCAACAATATATTGTCTCTTCAACTTTTTTATTGGTTTTATTTTTTGCCTAATCGAGTAAGTTCAGTTGGAATGCTTCGTCTGATCAATCTGATCTGTTGACTGTTTTATACCTGGTAGCGAGTCTTCTGCTTCTGATATTCTTGCCTCTAGTTTGTTCAGATTCCCCACCTACATTATAAAATACAATCATCACTTTACTTTTTTTTGTAATTTATGAATTGGTACAGAAAACTTACGACCGTTAAAACAACCCAAAGCGTGATTAATTCCCATTATCCGGTAATGAGAAAAAGATGTTTTTTAAAATCGACAACAACTTCTTTTCTAATAAAGATAACAACTTTTAAGTTTATACATGTCTTACGAACATTCCACTCCATAATGTTTCCGTGTTTCGTTGCAGTCGGATGATGCGTTTTTACATACTTTTGTTTTAAAGTTGAGGTTTCTCTAGACTAGGTAAAAAAACGGGCACTTTTTATTCTAACCAACGCAACTCTGACAAAAAAAGACAAAAAATGTTTGATTACAACGCACAATGAAATAAGCTAAAAATTGGTGTAATTTTATTTAAGATTAGTGTAACCGTGAACTTGGAATTAAGGTTCAAACTCGAGTGCACATGGTTTATGCGCTGACAGTAACAGGTTCAGCTCTTCATTTAATCATGTATTCGTTTTTCAGTACAGCAAGTTTAGAATATCGGTATGGAGAACCGATACATGACTTCTATGTTCTAAAATTTATATTTAAAATCATTTACTTGAATTCGGTTCGATAATTTCTAAAAAAATACCCCCCACCCTCAAACTATTTTCACTTTTTATGGATATTTCTATTATTATGGGGTGGTCGTTTAATATAAGGCCACTTTATCTATAAAAATTAGGTACTTTATTCTTATAAAAAAAACTGAACTACGCAGATAATCACACATTAATTACATATTTATATACTTATGTGGCCACAAATTATTTTATGACCTGCTGGGCCGTGGTTCACGTGTTGGGCGTGGGGATCTTCACGCATAAATGATTTAAATTAAAATAAAAAATATATAATTTTATTGCTTGGAAACAAAATTATTTTATTTTTAACAGTTACTAAAGTTTAAATAGATTTTAATTTAATTTCGTCAAACTAATTAAATCAATACCAAACGTGAAAAAATTACCCCCTCCCCTTTTAACTACCCTTTTCATTTATAGATATTTCATCTACCTTTCTACAGTGGATTATTATGACCTTATTTTTAAGATACTTTATTTATCAAAATTAAGTACTTTACTCTTGTCAAAACATAAAACGTTGCAGGTAAACTACCCCTTCCCCTTAACCGATCTTCACCAAAATTAATATGCCTTAAGTCCTCTACAACTGAGCCATATATGCAAAACATTATTTGATTCTGTTTGAATTTGCTGCAGTTATCGTTTGCCATAAAAAAATCTACACACAGACACTTTTCGGAAAATGACTTTTCTTCATGTGTTGAGGGTGGTACAAACAGAATCAGCCCTTCTCTCGACCACGATTTTTTTCGCCATTACCATACTTCCATTTCCTTACGGAACATGGAAGTAAATCGTTGTGCAGAGTGACTCTACAATTGCAACTATCGAAATTACGGTGAAGACTTAAATGAAAAGATTCCCACATACTCTCAACTCATTTAGAAATAATCAATTAACATATTAATTGGCTATAAATTAACATACTGGCTATAAATTAATACTGGCTATAAATTAATGCAAAATTATTATACGTTCGACTGACTGACACAACGAAAGCTTTCATATTGGAGATTCAGAACGGTTTTAGGAAAGGTCGCTCTTGCACTGATTGCATTTTTACTCTAAATCAGCTAATAGAAAAGAAAAGAGAGTTTAATTTACAGACTCTTATAGCCTTCATTGATTTGGAGAAGGCTTTTGATAGGGTAAACGAGATTAACTCTGGGAAATATTGAATAAAAGGGATACCCAAAATATTTGGTTCACATATTGAAGAATTTATTCAATGAAACAGAGATAAATGTTGTACTGGGAGATGGGCGTGTCTCACGATGACTTTTAATTAATGGAGGGCTCAGACAAGGGCGCACTTTGTCCCCGCTGTTGTTTAATATACGTCTTGGCGATCTGCTTAGAAGACTACTTAATGAAGGGATCCCTTCTGGCATCAAGCTAAATAACTGTACTGCACTAAGTATGCTGGTCTTTGCAGATGATATGGCTGTAATCCAGCCATAATGGAGATAATGGATAATGGATAATGGATGTAATGGAGATTGGACCGCGGAAAAGTTTATATGGCCTCAACAGAAAGGTACGGTACGGAATATAATTTAAAAATTTCAACTGCAAAAACAGAGGTTATGGCTTTTTGTGGAAAATACCCCATTCGATCTAAAATTACATTACTTGACCAGCTCATAGAACAGGATTCTACATTCAGTTACATTGGTTCAATCTTACTTATGACTACAGGCTGCAGAAATGAGCTATGTGATATCGGTAACGAGATATACGCGACTCGATCATATAAGAAACGTATATATTAGACGAAAACTTGATATAGTTTCCATAATTGAACTCATTCAGAATTCTAGAAATTTCTGGAAACAACATCTAGAAAGAATGGACAATACTCGCTTTCCGAAGTTGGCTTATGAGTATGAGCCGTTTGGAAGAAGATCTGTAGGCAGGCCGGTCACAAGATGGCGGGAATCATGAGGCAGGAACAGGGGAAATCCTATCCATGAAGTGACGATGATCATGACGACATATTAATACAGAAAGAGGGTAATCTGTATAAATACAACACACAGTGACCGTATATTGTTTTATTGAACATTAAATGAGTAAAACACATTTATACTTCCATATTCCATAAGGAATGGAAGTATTGTGATGGCGAAAAAAATCGTGTACGAGATAAGAGCTGATTCTGATTTTACTACCCTCAAAATATGAAGAAAAGTCATTTTTCGAAAAGTGTCTGTTTGTCTGTCTGTGTGTCTGAGTGTAGAATTTTTTCTATGACGAACAGTAACTGCCGTAAATTCAAACAGAATCAAATAAATTTTTGCATATGTACCACGTTGTAGAGGACTCAAGGCCTATTGATTTTAGTGAAGATCGGTTAACGGGAAGGGGTAGTTTACCTCCAACTTTTTTTGTTTTAACAAGAGTAAAGTACTTAATTTTGATAAATAAAGTATCCTGAAAAGAAGGTCATAATAATCCACTGTAGAAAGGTAGATGAAATATCTATAAATGAAAATGATAGTTGAAGGGGGAGGGGATAATTTTTGTATGTGTACTACGTTATCGGCAACAAAGAAGTAGTCTGTTGTTAAAATTCCTTCCTGGGCTGTTTGGCCGTGGTCCAATGTTTTCTGCAAAACCAGACGTTTGAGCAATGCCACTGACTGCCATCATCAGTAAAAATCGAGTGTGCTAACGTGAGGTGGTATATGTTAGTGACCACAATACTGTGGTTAAGGCTGAAGCAAGAAGTAGAAAGAAGTAGTTCCTATGGAAATATTTCATTTCAAAAACGATTTTAAATATACATCTTAGAACATGGAAGTCATGTATGGTTCTCCATACCGATATATATTTAATTTCGTCAAACTCATTTAATCAATATCGAATGTGAAAAAATTACCCCTTCCCCTTTCAACTACCCTTTTCGTTTATAGATATTACTGTTCTGACAAACTGTCCAAACACACTTACGTATTGACGTTGATGAAAACTAGGCCTAATGGGCTAATCAGATGTGCAACAGCGGGCAAAATATCTGAGTGCATTCACGTGCTGTGCCTGCTGTACAACCAACAGTAATCCTGACAGCTGTGAAGCCTGGCCAATGAAACGAGACACGACTGTTTCGATTAAGGTTACTTGAACAACAGACATAAGTTATTGACCTTACCTGTTTAGGTTCACAGCTGAGGGGAGAACTGTAACCCCTAGTTTTTAATTTACACTTAACCAAGAATATAAAAACGATTATAGGCTTCTACAAGGCAGTGAATGCCCTTAGAAGTATGGTAAAAACAAAGTGTGGGTGTTTATTTTTTATTTTATTTATTTTATTTTAAGCGATTTAATTACGGCTGGCGCCCCCTCTCACATCCTAGCTTCCACTGGCCCCGGTCTAAACAGTCCTGTTCTGTGAGTCCTCTTGTATTCATTGCATCTTCGACGTCCATTTTCCATGAATGTGTAGGTTTTCATATTTTTTCTTCTAGAGGGTGGAGTCCATTGCCACACCTTTCTTGGCCATCTCTTATCCGACATTCTTTTTAGGTGTCCGAACCAATTCAGTCTTATTGGTTCCATTGTTTCTATAATGTCAAGGTCCCATCGCTTGTCTTATCCAGTATCCATCTCCATAGCTCTTATTATGGATTTATTTCTTTTATTACTTTCCCACAGTTCTGCTTCATATAGGCCTATACTTATTTTTTATTTATTGTTAAAATAATAAAAATTATAATTGTGTTCATTTTGCTTCAACTAGTCTTGGGTGAGACCCCTTCCTCGAGTCTTTCCTGTCTAGTCTCTCTTGACTGCCTCTTATTCTTTTTTGTTTTCTGAACCCGACGCTATTAGAGTTGTGGCAGTCCGAGTTGATCACCAGTCCGAGTTGATCAAATGACGTCACAGGCTTATGACATCAGAGATAAAGAGGCCCTGGTAGCTGGTTTCCGAAGTCTCTGTGTACATGTACGTTGACGAATTGGTACATGTGGAAAAGCATTGCATAAAAAAAAAAACAGTCGCTCTGAGACGTTTTTAAAGTGTGGTTGACTACGTTCGGCTAAATCGTGTCTTTAAACATCGTCGCTTTGTTATAAATCAACGATATTATTACTTTGTTGTTGTGTTATATTAGTATTTGTGTTTACAGTGTTTTAAGTATCTTACTTAATATTCGATAGTTGTTCGTATTTTGTTTGCATATTCAGATCTCAGTTGGGATAATTAAAATGAGGGTTTTCGAAGGAGGAATAACACCGCTGGATATACAAAGGTTTTTAATTACTGGAGAAATTCCTGAAAAGTCTACAAAATCGTATCAAAGTAGAAACTTTAAGAGACAATGTAAACTTTATGTTATTCGTGACAATAAACTGTTTTATCGTAAATGTGACGGGCTAAGAGGTACAGAAAAATTAATAGAAATTGTTCACGACGATAATAAAATACAAAAATTGATGGGAGTAGCCCACAAAGGTGCTGATACTAGCAAACAAGCGATTGGTATGTCTGCACATCGAGGAATTAATAGCACCGTGGACATACTTTCACAACGGTACTACTTTAAAAATATAAAATTAAAGGTGACAGATTTTGTAAAAAATTGTGAAGTGTGTCAGAAAGTTACACCTCCATGGGTGTCTTGTGTACCCGAAATGAAGCCAATTCCTGTTCCTAAGAGAGTCATGGAACAAATTGGAATAGATATTATGCAGATACCAGAAGTGCAGGGAAAAAAATACATAGTGGTGGCAGTAGACTACTTTTCAAAGTGGGCTGAGGCGAAAGCCCTTCAAAATAAGACTGGCATTGAAGTGGCTAAATTTATTTATGAAATTATATGTAGACATGGTTGCCCTAAAATACAAATTAACGATAATGGTCGCGAGTTTGTAAATGAAGTTTCTAAAGAATTGCATAGACTGACGGGGACAAAACAAAGATTAACATCACCCTACCACCCACAGGCTAATGGATTAGTAGAACGTCAAAATAGGACAATAAAAGATAAACTGAAAAGAACTTTAATGGAAAACATTAATAACTGGCCTGATGTTCTCGAGAGTGTATTATTTGCGTACAGAACATCTAGACACAAAACAACAGGATTTTCACCTTTTTTTATGTTATACAACAGAGAACCAGTTTTACCATTAGACCTTGTTGATGAAGATAATTTGACCGATGAAGACGAGGAGTCTCTTCAGGTAGCTGAAAAAACAACGGATGTTCAAGAAGTACAGGAAGATATTGTCGAAGAAAATAAAGAAATAAAAAGAAAATTACAAAAAATATTAGAAGTGAAAAAAGTAATTGATGAAGCAGCATTAAAAAATATCAGAAGAGCTCAGATTAAACAGAAAAAGCAATTTGACGAAAGACATACAATAACAAAGAAAATGGAAATAAAACCTGGGAGTAGAGTTTTGGTAAAAAATGTGACAAAATTCAAAAATAAATTAATGTTTACTGAACTTCCATGGAGTGGACCATTTACAGTTAACAAAGTTTTAAGAAACGAGTATTGTATATTACAAGATGAAAGTGGCAAAGTGAGGAAAAAGAAAGAACATGTGAAAAACTTGAAAATTTTCTACAATCTACATGATGATAAATCTGATGTGGAGGTTTCTGGTGAGTGGTGTGAAGTGATTTTTTTTTATGATCCGGTTGACGTAGAGTGGAAAATGGAAAAGTGTAAAGTGTTGGGTCTGTCCTTTGAAGGACAATGCACGTGTATTAGAATCGGGCATAAATTAGCACTTGCAAAACCACACGGTGTGAAGAAAATTGTGGGTGACGGAAATTTGTTGGTTTAGGGCAGTTTCCTACGTAATTACTGGCAGTGAAGGTTATCATATGGACGTTAGAAACATAGTTGTCAATTATATGGACAATGAATTGAACAACAACCGAGCCAATGATTTATTTAAAGGTAGAACGTCACTAAAAAATATGATAAAAGAAGGCACATGGGCAACTGAAAGTGAGATATTTGGAACTGCATCACTTTTGAATACAAACATTTTTGTGTACACAAAGATAAACTCAAAAAATGGAGAGAAGTGGGACTGGCAGTTATTTACAGCAGGTGCTTCAGCAAATTTTAAAAAAAGTGAAATTCCAAGCCAAAAAAATATATACATTACAAATGAAAGTGGTTGTCATTATGAAGTTGTTATTTCAGTTCATGGAATGGGTGTAGTTTAAGCAATACCTACGTGTCTACAGAAACGTAAGTAGGCTACTATACTATTATTTTATCTCTTATTGTATATAAAGTGTAATGAAAACTAAAGACATCTTTTTATAGTGTAAATAATTAATAATTTTGTTTTTATTTTTTAAAATTAATTAATTGATACAGCTTTAAACAATTCGTTAAAACGAATTTTAAAATGATTATTATGGCAACTTCGAAAGTTACATAAATTTAGTTTCATGAAACAGATGAAACTAATTTTGTACTGAGAATCCCCGAAATACTCCACTCTGTGCAAGCCGAAACATAACGTTTATTGCATACTGCAAAAATATTTTTTCTATTAGTCTTGTTTTTCTGATTGCATATAATTTACTTTAAGGAATAATGGTTAACACACAAACTAAGTTATTTTTTCATTCAAGTGAGTTTACGTTAAATTCGAATACTTTTAATCCTATAGTCGTTTAATTCTACAAGACCGAAGGAAGTGACAATAAAAGTAAGCGACGATATGACCATCCAATTTGGAATGCTTCATTCGCCGTGTTTAAAGATGAGCTTCTGGAATTTGGAGCTACCAACCACGAAAACATCAGCTCGCACAGTTCGGCGAAATTGGTAAGAAACCTGTAACATTTACTCTGAAATAATTAAGAGTGTGACGGGGCGGCGAATGGGACCGGACCCCACCCCACAAGGTCGACAGTTGACAAGAAATGTTGTTAATCTCCTAATTTTTAAGCTGTTTTATTAATTTCACAGCTGTATGCGCTAATACAGTAGTACCCCATTTTTAAATAGAGGTCTAAAAACAAATTTATTACACAGAATATGCGTGTACGTTTGAAATATGAAATATAGGAAATTCAAGTAAATCAATAAGTATCTTATATAAACAATGTTGCAATAGCGCTTATTACTTCCATATTCCTTAAGGAAATGGAAGTACTGTATGGTGATGGCAAAAAAAATCGTGTTCGAGATTATTGCAGATTCTGATTGTACTACACTCAAAACATGAAAAAAAGTCGTTTTTCGAAAAGTGTCTGTGTGTGCTGTCTGTCTATCTGTGTGTAGATTTTTTTCTATGGCAAACGATAACTGCCGCAAATTCAAACAGAATCAAATAATTTTGTGCGTACAGCTCTGATTTGTAGAGTACTCACGACCTATTGTTTTTGGTGAAGATCGGTTGAGGGAAAGGGGTAGTTTACCAGCAACGGTTTTTTTATCAAGGATAATTTTTTTTTGGCAAACGATAACTGCCGCAAATTCAAACAGAATCAAATAATTTTTTGCGTACAGCTCTGATTTGTAGAGTACTCACGACCTATTGCTTTTGGTGAAGATCGGTTGAGGGAAAGGGGTAGTTTACCAGCAACAGTTTTTTTTATCAAGGATAATTTTTTTTTTTGGCAAACGATAACAGCCGCAAATTCAAACAGAATCAAATAATGTTTCGTATACAGTCCTGAAATATTGAGTTCTCAAGACCTGTTGATTTTGGTGAAGATCGGTTAAGAGAAAGTGGTAGTTTACCTGCAACGTTTTAACAAGGGTATTTTCTATGGCAAACGATAACAGCCGCAAATTCAAACAGAATCAAAAATTGTTTGCATACAGCCCTAAATTGCAGAGTTCTCAAGACCCATTGTTTTTGGTGAAGATCGGTTAAGGGAAAGGGGTAGTTTACCTGCAGCATTTTTTTATCAAGGGTATTTTCTATGGCAAACGGTAACAGCCGCAAATTCAAACAGAATCAAATAATGTTTTGCATACGTCACTGAATTGTAGAGAACTCAAGGCCTTTTGATTTTGGTGAAGATCGGTTAAGGGTAGTTTACCTGCAATCTTTTACGTTTTAACAAGAGTAAAGTACTTGAAAATTCATTTAAACTTTTTCAAACAATGGTAATTGTTAAAAATAAAATAATTTTGTTGTCAGGCAATAAAATTATAATTTTTTCATTTTAATGTAAATCATGTATAAGAGAAAATATATCGTGGGTGGCAGGCAAGCATATCTCACTTATGTACTGTTTACGTTTCCATTTTATTATTATGACTACCGCAATAAAAAGGCAGGGAAGACACACACACACACACACACACACACACACACACACACACACACACACACACACACACACACACACACACACACACACACACACACACACACACACACACACACACACACACACACACACACACACACACACACACACACACACACACACACACACACACACACACACACACACACACACACAATTCGCGTTATTTCTGGCCTCATTCATGTTTATTTTCTTACATTTGCACGCTTTGTAAATGGAAAGTGTCGAAACCCATACCAACATAACGCGTGCAAGACGAAAAAGTGTTCAGCGTGGATAGCGATTTGCTTCCTGTGGATCGTTGGGCAGTGTAACTGCACGTGTTTACAGAGGAACGATTCATAGACAGACTTTTCGTCTTTAGGGAATGAACCCTCTGCAAGGGTCCATGAGTGACTTCGGAGCGCTCCTTCTTTTCCGCGTGTTTGTTCTGTGAAACGTACACTGTAGATTCGCAGCTTTACTCTAAGCAACGCTCAATAGGAAATGTTGAAAATTTTTGTCCACGGTGTACCCTCATACACACTAAACCTGCTCTGATGTTTTAATTACGGACGTCATAATATTAAAACTTTGGAAACTTGAGCACTACTTAATGGAGATCAATCATTAACTTATACAAGCCATTAATTTTATGCATATTTTTTATATATATGTGTACAACGTTATCGGCAACAAAGAAGTAGTTTTTGTTAAAATTCCTTCCCGGGATATTTGGCCGTAGTCCAATGTTTTCTACAAAACCAGACGTTTCGGCAATGCCATCGACTTCCATCATCAGTGAAAATCGAGTGCGATAACGTGAGGTGGTATACGTTAGTGACCACAGTACTGTGGTTAAGGCTGAAGCAGTAAGTAGAAAGAAGTAGTTTCTATGGTAATATTTCATTTCGAAAATGATTTTAAATATAAATCTTAGAATATGGAAGTCATGTATGCTTCTCCATACCGATATTTTTTATTGTGTTGTTACTTTAATGGGACTGAATTCAGTATGTTATTACACGTTTTTAACCCATTTTAAAGACTCAAATATTGATTAGTTTTAACTTGCTTTCTTTTGTATGAAGCCGACTCGACCCCCCCCTCAGACCAAATTCTAGATTCGCTACTGAGTACATGTCCGTGAGTACAGCGGTGAGTCCCATTACTTCGAAAGTGTTTATGCACGTGAGTTTAAACTCGGCAGTGCCCCATTTTTCTCTATTCCCCGTTACACGTCCCCATATCTCCATGAAACTGTGGAGTAGGCCTAAATTGTCTAAGTTATGCCTTTTGACATGACACAATGAAAACGGAAAAAACAAATAACGGCGCATAAGAACTGGGTGTAGGAAAGAAGCTGGTGTGACCAATCTGGAAGGAAGAACGTCTCAGGATAAACTACATGTGGCACCAACAGACTATAGGCCACACTCGAATCTAAAGACCGTATGCTGAGGAAGCAACATCCAGAATCTGCTAAAACCACCGCAGATGCGCTGTCGTCCAGGTTCGGGCAATCGCTGGCCTTGGCGCGAAAGCCGCCGGTCTCAACGCCGACACCCCACCACAAGCGGCTGGCAACTCAGCTGCCACGATCTAACGTCAGAACGGCGCTAGTCTAATAATCCAGGGGAAACCATAGACCCGCTGCCTCAAACCTTGCGGCTCCCAGCGGTTGAACTACAAAATTAAAGAAAATCGTTACGCCTTTCGCGTCTTGCACCTTACTCCGTCCAGGGAGGACCCGCTAGTTGACCTCTTCTGCCACAAACACGTGTCCCTTAGTATCAGAAGAAACAGTCTCTAATTCGGTTGCATGCTTTCAATTTTTTCATGTTTTTTTTTAATTTTTGCATGTCTTTTTAATTTTTGGCTTTATTCCTTATTTTGTATATTCCAACGTGTTACCTTTAGGGGGTCTCATTACAAGTAAGTATCGCAATAACTTCATTTGTTGATCTGTTATCTGTTACATAGAGGTTCTCGAACTGTAGATGATATAAAAAATGCTTTGCTCTTTGGTATTTGATGTTCATACAAATCGTTTGGCGAAAAATGATTTCGACGGTTACTAAAGAAACGTGATTTGTATTTACGTGGTTTGTAGTCAGTAAACAAGCTTTCAAAAATGAAAACATCTGAACAAGTCGTGGATTATTTATAAACTTTACGGATTTATTGAACTTTCTAGAAAAACCACATCGCTGCATCCAACATATTGTTTAGTTAAAAATAAATTCGGTACGAGGATGATTGAACTCATGACTTATAATAATCCTGTACGGCGAGTCTCGAACTCATGAGTCAGAGACGGGACGCAGTTTGGGACACGTGTTATGTTACAGTCACAAATACATGGGAGTCAGTCGGACTTGGATGTAACTCTTTTGATGCATGTATCTGTTGACTAATCTTACAGCAATCATTAGAGATATAGTTTGTTCAGTTTTTGGAGTAAGGATAGGACACAGTTACTGTTTTTGTTCATTACGACCTAAGCTGGAGTACACTATAAACATTTTTCACTTCCGTACTCTTATGACTTCTAATCATAGAATTTCCAGTGATTACGTAGAAGGCTGCATATACAAATATCACGTCGATCTTTGTTGAAGTTTTTGCAGAGATCTATAGCCGTAATTTAATTTTCAGAATTTTTTACCATAATCCATAACTGCTACATTCTTGTGAAAGATATACAGTCATATAGCAAACAGCATTTTTATTTGTTATTTCCACTTATAGTCGACTTAATGAAGCATTTTAGTAGACAATGTTTAGAACTGTTTGTAATAGAACAAACCGACATGAAACCTTTCGTACTATCTTCTACATAGTGTCCAGCACATTGAAAGTTATAAAAAGTTTTTGTTGGTCTCCCCACTAGGTGGTTTCACCCCTCCACATAGGTGGGAACTAGAAAAAATAAATGACACCTGCAGTTAATAGATCTTTAAATTTTAAGAAAAAAAATTATAGCCTATGTGCTATGTGTATAGCCTATTGATGAAAACCAATGGTTTTTGAGTTTTGCGTTTGTGAATTAAACAATAATTTTATTTTTACACCCTAAAATCGTTACCTCGTAAAACCTTCCGTTGTGTAACTTAAGAAATATTAAATTTGTCAAAACATTATACATTAATTTTGATTAAAATTAACTCCCGGGCTGTTTGGCCGTGGTCCAAAGTTTATGAAAAAATAACGCTAACGAGTCAACGCTATCGTGGGATGATATACGTTAGCACTACGGTACTGTGTTAACTCGTTTTTACTGAAGATGGCAGTCAGTGGCACTGCCGAAACGTCTGGTTTTGTCACAAACTTTGAATCAAAAACTTTAATTTCTCTAGAACTAACATATTGTAATATACGAGTGTTTAACATGGTGGCTCAGTTTTTTTTTCACTTAAAAAGGGGGGGGTAATTACTTTGAATAATTAGAAAACCATAGGACTAATAAAAATACTACTCATATGTTAGATTAAACGTTGATAAATGTCCTTTTATAGAAATTCTGTTTTATTGTAATAGCAGTAAAAATAACATGCGTTCTTCATACACTTCTATGAAAATTGGCAATTTTCTTGCTATCATTTTCTGCTTATCAGGTGTCAGTATTCTATTATTTTGAACACATTTAAATTTTGCAATAGATTTAAAAAAAGTCACTTCTCAAAATATTAGACTTTGAATGTTAGCTTAATTTAGTGATGTAATTGAAAAATTTCCTACTTCTTATATAACCAAACAAATACTAAATTTAGCAAAACCAGGTAAACATACTACATAAAACTTATTAAAAACTAAATTCTTTTTTAAGTTTTTGAAGGAAAAATACTTTCTGGGATATGATTGTTTGAAGGTGTTGGTAAACTTACCTGAATCTATAAATACACAGATGACCACTGAAATGATGCAATGAAAAGTCTTATACATTAAGCCACCTATAAAATTATAAAACTTTATGTAAAAATTTAGGCTTTAATTATTTTGTTCATTGATTTTACTTCCATTTAATTATCTTTTTCTTGACTTTTCTTGACATTTGACCATCACAAGAAAAGTGAATTTACAAAGTATGAACTTCGTTCATTTCACCAACCCCTTAATTTGGCCACTTTGATTTCCTTGTGTTTTATAATGTTTTTCACATCACCTTCTTAATCGGTGTCCTGATAAACTTAAGTTTACATTTTTTCAACATCTCATTTCAAATAGCTTCCTACAATAGACACTTCTAGCAATTAAGGATGATTTCAACCCCATTGTGCCTAAAGTAGTAATGCCATTTTTACCACTGTGCTTTTTTGCTTAAGATTAATGTTCAAATATAATTTAAAAAAAAATTCAAAAAATGTCACGCATTCATGCATGCATTTAAGTAAGCATCTTGCTTCTATATGTTTGTAATAATTAGATTAATGTCACACGCGCGTGTGCATATGCGTGTTGGCTCACTATAGCTATACTAAGCCTTTTTATATGGCTTTATTATTTTGTTTTAAGGATGAAGACAAAAAAAATATGTATTGACCCACATTCCAGAGGAGGGCGAATGCTAAGTATGGTAGGCTTACGCACTTCGAATTCACCTGGAAAAGGTTAGTGAAACGACTTTTAATACGCTTTTTATACACACCTTAAAGTACTAGTTTACTTTAATATTACACCTTTACATTCGTCCTAATCATAGTTCTTATGCAGTAATCTCAAAATATGTAATATTGGATTAATTTACACATCCTTATAATGTCACAAATTTCTGCTTTTTGAGAAAGCGAAAGCTTTTTCAATTACTCACATAGGCGCTACGGCTAAATTATTATTACAGTGAGCTTCCAGAATTATAATAGTGATCTACTTTTTTTTAATTGTGTAATCCGTAATGTCTAATTTTTTATTCTTCTATAAGTAGGAATATTTTAAATATAATTTTTAATAAGCACGTATTGGGCAGGTATTTATTTAAATTTCTGTGCTTAAATAGCACCTAATTTTATAGTGGTGTCTAAAAAATTACGTCTTTGCATGGGACACACTTGAAAAAGTGATTTCGGAATTTTGGAATAAGGGGTAAGGTTGCAATTACTTGTAGACTGAATTTCGTGTAGGATAAAAAGAGAAATACCCTTTTTTTAAATGGGTTCCACAATTTTAGATTGATTTATAAGTTAAATAAGGTATTATTATTTGTAGTTCTGGTACCTGTTTACACTATCAACACATTTTTTTGCTCTAGATTAGACTCATAGTTTTAGTGAGTACTTAAACTATTGTTTATTCACACTTGCAAGAGCCGGACTTGATCACTAAAATAAGGCCTTTTTGTGTACTGTCCTATCTGATGCCTACAGAAAGCAATATTGTAATTACTCAAAATATAAAGCCACACACTGTAAGTGTATAAACAACTTCAGGTGAAGGCAAAAAAGTACTGACTGTAATGTCTGCAATTATAAAAATGTGACACACTTTGCGTAACTGTGTCACCTTGAAGTAACCAAAACATACGGTTTCGGCGCGAAAGTATGGTGCGTCTAGGAACGCGGGAGAATCCTTAAGAGATTTGTTAAGTAATTTCATCTGCCCATTAAACATCACGGCAGTTGTAGTACTACTCAGTAATTGTCACATCAAATTAACATGCAAAACGAATAAAATTTTATCCAAACATAATTTTTTACAAAAACACCAATTCCAATTAACTAATTTGTTAAAGGTTAATACCAGTCTTATGCTTGCAACAGAAATTATCTTAATGATAACTTATGATAACAGAAAAACAAACATGATTAGAATTAATATTTATCGTGTCTTTGCAGTTCCTTGTGTAATGAAAGCTCAAAAAAAACCCTCTTACAGCAACTAAAAACACAAAAGCAACCAGTTTCTCGTACGCGGATGAAAATGTAAGTGTAATTTTTTTGTTATTTTATTATAACTATAATTTATTGAAACGTCTGCTGTTTGACATTGCATTGTAATTTAATATAAAGTAGACAGTAATGATAGAATTTAGGGTTTGGCTGCTGGCTTGCACTATAGTGACGTGTTCCGATAGTCTTATTTTATCAATTTCCTGAGTTTTAGGTTTGCGCTAGTAGGCCTAATTACAGCGGCTTTTCAACAACTAAACCACATACCTAGTGTTGTGTGTTTATTTTAATTTCTTATTTATTTTCTGGATTCATTAATATGATATTAATATAAAATTAAATTTCACAAATACTGAATAAAAACTCATGAAATTAAAAGAAAAACAAATTCCTTAACTGATTCTTAAGCGGTTTATATGGTTGGTGTAAAAACTACATTATTGAGTTTTACTGGTGTTGGTTCAACACTTTAGTGACAGTAAAATTTTGTTGAAAATTGAATATAATATTTACTGCTGTACTAGGTACACAAGATTTTAGTTCAACTGGTAAATGTATTATTTATTTAGTAATCGTAGTAGGTAAATGTGTTACAAATATTTTGTCTTACAACTAATAATGATGACCTTAAAAATAAGCCCATATGGAGAAGGAATTAAACTTTTTACTTTCATGGAAAGTACATTTGATCCATCAACGTAAGCGCAAGCATATACCCAAGTTAAATTAACATCCAGAGTTAAGTTAATTTAAAAAGTATAAGAAATTTGCAGCTTTCTACAACTTTAATTTGAAAATGGATTCTTTAATAAATGCTCAAAATAGGTTATTATTACTATAAAAATAAATACATATAATTACATAATTAATAATAATTGTAATATGAACTAATTATAATTATATATAATATTATAATTAGAATTAACATTATAATTGTAATATATTATGAATTATATAAGTATATAAATTATTTAATGCTGTCTTTAAAAACTTGAAATAATAATAGGCCTACTCATGAAATTATGTCAGCACTGCATACGTAATATGTAATCCAACCACAAAAGCCCCTTACTTAATGACTAAAAAAAAACAATAATGTAGTAATACTTGGCTATAGGCCTACTTTCTTTAACTTTACAGCAAACAGCAATAACAAGACTAACTTAAACTTGTAATTATTTAAGTTAGAGTGTGATAATTTTAACAGTTTTAACAATTTAACAATCTTTTATATTGAAGCGTCTACCAGAAGAATAGTAATGTAATTTAGCATACATTATAAAAAATGTCATAAATAAAATTGGGTTAGATATCTTATATGTGAAGAGAAACCAGTCTTCATCGAATTATTACATAACTACTAACGTCAAATTGAAAACAGTTTATATTATGAAGAGCTATTTAGTTAATTTTAATGTTACTTTATAATTATATGTATCGAATTTATTTACTAAGATTGACGTTTGTTTGAAATAAGGTATTAACATTTTTTTTAAATTAAAGAAGAAATTTCAATTGTCTTATATTTCGTACATTAGGCCTGCGTCTAAATTTTTATTCGTGGTTAGCTAATAAAAAGGTTACAATCGCATATGTTTTTGTTGCTTTTCTTCTAATTACGAATTGATAAACCTGGTTGTAACTTGTGTATTAATTGGTAACAAAATAATTGTTTTCATTTGTTGATTTTCACAAAACTTTTTTTAATTTGTTTTTTATTAAAGATAGACAAATAAAGCCTTGCAACTGTAAAATTAGTCATTTAGATATAATCTGTGAGTTGAAACACATAAATCTTTAAAATTCGTATTCTCATGATGTTTTTTGCAGCATGCAAAACGGCAGCCATCCGATCACCACTCAGAAGTTCCACACATCATAGAGCATGATATATCTAAGCATGCAACTCCCAAGAAAGTCAGTTACAACAATGAATTGGCGAGCATTTCAAATCCATCATTATATAATCGCCCATCAGTGATCGTCTACGCAAAACGTTGTCAGGAAAAGAAAACCCGCATTTCAAATTTAAGTCCAAAGTGTTTATTTCCTAATAGAATTTCAGATGTAGAAGTCAATAATAACGAAAATAAGACACATGAAACCATAGATGCAGCGTGTAATAATACAGCGCCACAACATACACAAAACCAAAGGAAAAAAAGAAGGTATGATCGATATAATTTTTGTATATTTTGTGAAAAAATTGTTCTTAAATTGCGCAGACATTTAATGAATAATCATAAAAATGAACAAGTTATAGCTGAATATATAGCTTTGTTTGAATCCTGTCCTGAGGAGTTAAAGGACAGGAGAAAAAGAATTATGGCTGATTTAACGCTTAAAGGAAATTATAAGTATAATAAATCACTTTTAAACAATTCACTTTCTGACAAAGTGCCATGTAGTAGCTATTTGCCAGTGAAGAGGCCACCAAAGAATAAAGAATATATGCCTTCCGATTGCATTACTTGTACAGTATGTATGGGGCTAATTGTGAAAAAAACACTTTTACCAGCACGCATCACAATGCAAGAAAAAATATGATGAAAACGCAGCTATTCATTCAAGTAATGAGGGAGAAGACAATGATGTAGAAAACTGCAATAGCAAACAACCTATTATTGAAAGACGAACATGTTATATTAAAGAGTATGGACTTCAGTATTATCCAAACACTAAAGATGCTTGAAAAAGGTATGCAAGTAAACATTCTAAAAATTTTGAGAAAAGATGACTTAGGACAAAAATCGATGACTGATCGTCTGCTACTGTCTGTAGTATCTGATTTTTATTCAAGCCACCTCGCCTTCAAGGACAGGACTCATGTTACTAGAACGCTTAGAGATGGAGCCAGATTACTGGCTAAAATTCAGGATATGGATCCAGACATACAAGAGTTGAAGGACATTTTTGATCCTAATAAAATTTATGTTGTGGTAGATGCATGCCAAACTTTGTGCAATTTAAAAGATAATGGCAATGACTCGACACGTATGAGCAAAAATGTAATTGTGGGAATGAATGGAAGACTGTCATGGATACTTGAGGAAGGAAGTAAAAAATTCATAGATGATATTGTTTGTAACCCAAATCTTACAGACGAAAACAAAATCTTAAAAAAGCGAAAGGTAAAAGACTTCCAAAGTTGCCTGAGGAGGCGTTGGAAATATTCTATTTCCACTAACATAGAAGTAATGAGAAGGAGAAGTAAGATATTCAAACCTATAATTATGGCTTCGGATAAAGACATTTTGAAATTTGCAAGTATGCTCAGAAATATGGAAACTGAATATCAACAAAAGGTTGAGAAAGAAGTAACAATGTTGAATTATGAAACGCTGTGCAAAGTTACTATCTGCCACATATTGACATTAAATAGGCGACGACCTTTTGAAGCAACACATTCAGAAATTGAATTTTATATGAGGAAGCAAAGTGATACTAACCACTACTCTCCAGATGTGCTAAAAACGTTAGTCGAAGAAGAAAAAGTATCACTAGGCGAATTAACGTTATATGTTGTGCCGGCGAAAGGAAATGAGGATATGCTACAATACTTCTTACTCGCATAAGGGGGGACAAAGTTACTCACGTCCGCAGCATCCTTAAGCTGTACGTGTCCCCTGGGTGGTGCTAAATGAGTAACAGTGCTGGCAGATCTGACATCCGAAACCAAAATATGAAAAAAAGAGTTACAAACAAAACTGTCCTTATGAGGGCAAAACAGACAGTGACAACTCTGAACATTCTCCAGTGGAATGCAGGAGGCCTTTCTTCTACAAAAATGACAGAACTAAAAAAGATAGTTAACCAAAATAAAGTGGATATTCTTATAATTAACGAAGCCAACATCACGGCAGAAAACACCCAATATTACAACATCCCATACTACACAGCATACACACTCTTCAAGGCAAGACAAATAGCTAGTGGAATACTTGTATCAGTCAGAAATTCACTAAAATCAGAATTCAAGACCATAAAAGGAATGAATGCTCATGATACCGCAGAAATAGTGAGGTTGGCAACTTGGGAAGGAGCTAAGAAATTTACAATATATCGGTTCATATACAGCCCGCCTGGAAACAAAAACTTGTGCCTGGATATACTTAACATCTCCCCAGCCACTATCATAGTAAGAGACTTTAACGCCGCCTCCCCGAATTGGGATACAAATATTATAACCAAGCAGGAAGAACTGTTGAAGAATTTATCAACAGCCATAACTTGGAGCTGTTGTACAAAACAGAAGATGAAAAGACATTTCTACATTATACAGGAGACTCCACAAACCCTGACCTTGCTATGGTATCTTCTGATCTCTGCGATAACAGTAAAAACCAAGTAATGGAAGACTTAGGAGGAAACCATCGAGCTCTCCTACTATCTATCTCGCTAAAGTTTCCTAATGGAAAACCAATCACCCGTACCACATGGAACTTCAAGAAGGCCGATTGGAAGAAGTTTCAAGAACAGGTGGAGACTAAATCAAGTTCAATTAAAAGAGAAGAAACACCCCATTTAGTTCTCAGAAATCTGTGCAACTACATCCAACAGAGTGCAAAGAACAATATCCCCAGAGGGAAACAGTACAATTACAAACCCTTTTGGACGAGTGAACTAGCCCAACAAAAACAGATCAGAGACCAAGCTAGAAAGAAAACCGAAAGAACAAAAATACAGGAAGATTTCAAAATGTGGAGAAGAGAAAGTACCAAAACGAAGCAGCAAGTGGCGAAGGCAAAAAGAGATTCTTGGAGCAAATTCTTAAAAACATTGAATTATAGAACTGATGGAGGAAAGGCACATAAATTTGTAAGTAGACTAAACAACAAACATCCAGAAAACCAATCCCAACCATTTAAAATCCAAAACAAGGAGATTACAGATGACAATAAAATAGCAAATTACTTTAACACCCACTTTTGAAATGCCCATAAACTGTCACACAAACTTAAAAAACAAGAAAAACACATCAAAACAAACATCAGGTACAAAACAACAAATAACAACGATGGACTGAGGCAGATTTTCACCCAAGATTTTACAGAAGAGGAGTTGAAAGAGGCGATCAGTAACACCAAGAAGAGAAAACAACCGGGACCAGACAACACATTCTAAGAATGTATTCATAATTTAGGATCAAAAGCCCTTACGACATTACTATTGGTATATAATAAACTTTGGAACTCCAGAGATAGCCTGCCTGATGAATGGAGGAAATCAATAATAGTCCCCATATTAAAACCTGGCAAACCAACAAACATTCTAAGTTCATACAGACCTATAGCATTAACATCTGTACTAGCAAAAATCCAGGAGAGAACGATCTCAGCCAGACTGTGCTGGTATCTAGAAAACCAAAATCTGCTTACAGAAGAACAAGCAGGCTTCCGTCAAAATCGCTCTACAACATACCACCTGATAAAACTCTCTCAAGAGATAAAAGCAGCATTTAATCGAAAGGAAAGCACCCTGGCAGTGTTCGTCGATTTTAGTGGAGCATACGATTCCGTGTGGAGAACTAGACTCATTGAAAAACTAAAAGATATCAATATAGAGGGAAACATGCTGTCTTGGCTTTCAAGATTTCTGGACCAGAGATGGGCCAGAGTCAAATTCGGTGAATCCTTCTCCAAATACAAACAGACAAAAGTAGGTCTACCCCAAGGAGCAGTACTGAGCACCACACTCTTCAATGTTTTCATAAATGACCTCTCAAAAATTTTAAAAGATAAAAATGTCAAAATGGGAATATTCGCTGATGACGTAGTCATTTGGACCTCAGCCAAAAACAATGCCAAGCAGCAGAATATATTAGAACAAAGAATGAACGAAACCTTGGACTCCTTGCACAACTGGGCCTCTGAGAACAACATGAAAATTAACATCTCAAAGACTGCTTACCAATTTTTCACGATGCGCCATAAAAATGACAACTTCAACTTGAAGATCAACAACCTAAACCTTCCCAAAAGCGAATGTACAAAATACTTAGGTGTACACATGGATAACAAACTATCTTGGAGGGACCATGTGACAAACACAGCAAATAAAGTCAACCAAAAACTGAAACTTATAAAGCGTATTGCTGGAGCTACCTGGGGATGTACGCAGGACACTCTGAATACCACATACAGAACCTATATAAAACCAGTCGTGACATATGGAAGTGGATACTTGTAACAGCCAGCAGCTCTAATCTGAAGACATTGGAAACAACACAAAACAGTGCCCTACGGCTGATTAGCGGAGGTGTGAAGACCACACCTGCCCTTTCTCTTCAGTTGTACACAGGCCACTTACCGATCACTTCAGAAATAAACCAACAAGCTGCCATCTCTCTGGACAAAATAAAAGACTTACCACAGGCAAAATGGGCAAAAAATAGCCAAGACGGGACACATCTGAAGACCCAGACATTACCAGTTAATACTGCCAACAAGTACTTGACACTGCTGGGCATCACAACTGAAATAGAACCTTTTTGCCCAAAAATTAAACCTACAGAATACCAAACAATCAACACCAATCTCTCTCTTCTGTCTGATATGAAAAAGCAAGATGCACCTTCCACAATCTTGCACCAAATGGCACTAGCAACCATTAATGAAAGATATCCCCAGGATGAATACCTTAGAATCTATACAGACGGATCGCTCATAGGAAAACATGGAAAGGCTGGCGCAGGAGTACATTGTAAACTGTTCTCCCACTACATTTCAGTGGGAGAAAATAAAACCAGTTTTGATGGAGAAATAAAGGCAATACATATGGCATTACAACAACTCTTACTCAGACCACTAGCTTTTAAAAAAGCCGTTTTTCTTGTTGACTCCAAGTCTGCAATCCAGTCTATCGCATCAAACAGACAGCCTATAGATGACACTGTAAAAGAAACAGGATGCAATAAACCTTCTCAGTAAACAAGAGAAAACAATAATTCTCCAGTGGATCCCCTCACATGTAGGAATAAGTGGGAATGAAACAGCCGACCTGCTAGCTAAAAAGGGTACAACATTGCAAGGGAGAAAAACACTACACAGCACAAGAACAATCAAAAGACTTGTTAAAAACAAAACACAAGAGATGTTCACCAATGAGGCCAGCCTTGCGTCTAGTGGTAAACGGTGGAAAAACATTGGAAACACTTGGGACAAAAACAAAAATATACCCAGAAACCAAGCAGTAGTGAACTTCAGACTCAATACTGGTCACGACTGCCTTGCTGAACACCTCCATCGTATTAAGATCTACGAATCCCACCACTACACAATCTGTAAGCAGCTGAATACAGTGATGAACAGAGACCATCTTCTTGTGTGTTCGGGATTGGACCACTCTTATCAAGAGACAGGGAATCTATCAAGACTCTATTCGGATGCCAGAAGACAAATGGAATGATTCAATGTCCTGCCATTAGAAAACAACAACTTCTTACTCGCTCTATGGAAAAGATCATTGATGTAATTATAGAATGTCGCAAAACCCTGAAAATTACGAAGTGTATATATTTGTTTGCGAGACCGGGTTTAAATACCCCATTTGATGGTTCGAAAGTAATGAGGGAGATGAAATTACTTTGTCCGAACTTAACAAAACGCGAGTATTTAACTGCGACTGGATTTGCGCCATCATGTAGCTACAATGGCGCATGTAAAAAGTCCTGCACTGTCTAAGAAAGTCAGTAAATTTATGTGCCATACACAGTCTGTCCACGATAAAAATTACGTGACTCCATTAGCGTTTGTAAATCGTGGCGTCGTGGAGAATTACTTAGCCAAACTAGAAGAGACAACGCTTCTCCCAAAAGAACCTATAGAAAATCCAGTAAACGAACATCACATACACATACCAGACGAAGAAGAAGAAATTTCCGATGACGACGGATCAAAAGCACATAAAAGATGAAGGCGGTGGACAGAAGAGGAAAAACATAATTATATCAGAATTCTCTGAATATATAAAAAAAGGTATTAACCCGGGCACAAAAAGGGGCAAAACGTTGATTGACAAAAGAAATCCTGTTAGAAGGATGTACCCCTGCCCAGATTAATGCATTTGTTGACAACATAAATAAAAAAAAGTAAAGCTTCCATCCTCATTTTCTTATTTAAAACAGGTATAACATTACATTAGAACATTAACATTAACATTACATTGTACAAAGTAGGCTGTATTTCTATATTGTAATGAAATTGGTTATTATTTCCGTTTAATTTAAAATCATATGACCACTCTTCCTACAAAAAACACATAATACAGTAACATGCAAGATTAATCATTTTTGTACATTAGTAAAGTTTATAATCCTCTTTGAGAAACTACCTACAGCACGGTTTTGTTATATACAAAAATTAGTCTCTTCAACATTTTTTTTTCTTTATATTAATAGACTAACATTTAATTATGAAAAACCATAGTAGTGAGAATAATAACGAATATATGTACTTGACCTTACTCTTAATCACTTTCTCACACCTCCGTTAGTGTTCGAAAGTCGGAAGCTGTAGTGCAAAAGTTGAATAAAGGGTATGATTTTAAATGTAGGAAAGAACGAAATCTGCAAATGTCGAATGTCCAAAAGTAGAGGGCGTATATGATTTTTTAAATGAACAATCTGCTTTTCTTATGTATTTATATTTTTGTGTTAGTATTTTTTGTATAGGATTATTCTAATATAACTTGTATGTCATTTGTATTTTCTCGTATTTTCTGTACATAATTTAATATATATAACACATTTTTTCTGCTTTCAGTATACTGCTTAGACTTTTGTTTTAAATGTTAGTTTTATAATCTTTGCATTGTTTGAATTGTTAAATTTTTTACGTGAAAGGTTTTATTAATATAACTTAATTTTAAATTTTTGCTTTGGATTATTGCAAAATGTAATTTACATACGTGATTTATATTTTTTGTTATTATCTGCACTTATCCTTTAATATATATTTAATTATTTGCCCTTTTTATTTTAAGTTTTGATGTAATAGGCTATATAATTAAATTACGTTACTTCTGCAAGCAGTGGCGTAACTAGTAACAGCTGATTGTTGTCTACACGTTGTAAATAAATAGTCAGCTCTTTTCACTATTGCATTAATTTATAATGTTTATAATGTATTTATGTTAATAAATTAGTACTTTAAGTAAAAGTAGTAGTTTCATTTTAATTAATTCTTTTATTAGGAAATAATTATTTTTGGGTTTGTATATATTCATTTTGTGTTTGTATTTTCCCAAATATGTATTTTGTGATTATTTGTATCTTTTTGATTATGTATTTAATATATAAGATTTTTCCAAAATTTGATATTCACTAGTGTACATATCTGGTTTTCAAACTTTATTGTTTTACTCAAAATACTTTTTAATTTAAACATTTACTTTATTTATTAAATTTTTTTAATGTAATACTACTTTAATAAAAAGTATAATATATTATCTTGTTGTTTAATTATTTTCCATATGTTTCACCACTCACAGCACTAAAACCTTTGGAAGTAGCCCTAAAAAGTTAAAAGACCTACATATAAAATACCTTCACCTTCAAATCGTCTAGGTGCGATTACTTAAATTAATACACGGTATGAGTATACGAGGTGAGTAACCATCGAAATTATTAAAATACAACAGTTATTGAGTTGAATTTTTATTCTACCAAATAAGTAAAATCATACAATTGTGCCTTATTTACTTGAAATGGAATTTCCATTTTATTAACCTTTACATTGAAATGAACCTTTACCTTTATTTTGAACTTACAAACTTTTAAATACTAAAAGCTGATTTTTCTCTACACGCAAGATGTGGTTCTAAATTACTGTACAGAGAATAATAGACATGTAACTGTGTAATTAAAATGAATATTTTGTTTTCGTAGTGTCCATCAATCAATGAATTTTAACGATGAAGGATTTGCGAGGACCGGTCAAAAAGTATAACACAAATTTTAAATTATTTCTGCCGACGTTTCAACAATATTTAATGGCATCATCATCCAAAAATTTAAACACCTAAACACTACATCTACTCAAAATTGGATGCAATAGTGTACAGTGTGTGGAGAAACGTTTATGTTACTACGATAATAAAATATACGTACTATTATTTAAAAATAATAAAATGAATTAAAGTGGAACTCAAACAATATTTAAATTTACTCAAGATGGTATTAAAAGTGTACGTATTAAAAAAGTAAAAGAAACTTCTCTTCTTCTTTACGATTGGCAAATTACTTATCTCTCACAGACGTAGACTGAATTTCCTTTATACGACACAAAAACGGTAGTTCCACATTGCTTCATAGATTTAAAAATTTAGTTATTTCTTTACTCATTGTTCGAAAACGAATCAGCTAATTGAGCAGATTACAGGGAAAAATAAAATTTGGGTAAGATCATTTTCTTACGAAGTAAACAGGTGTTACAAATAGTTTACTCTTATACGCAAAAACGTAAACTCAGGCACGCTACGTAGCGTAAATAAATGTTGTCTAATATCTGACGCATGTGAATGCACCCAAAGCGCTCCTCTTTAAGTGTTTGTTGAATTGTTACAAACAGATTACTCAAGTAGAATGTGTAGTCTATACGAACACAACGAATGATAAACAAACAATACACACTACCTTGGACAGGCACATGTACGCTTCAACGTACATTGCGACAGCGGAAACCAGCTGCCAGCTGAGTTATCTCTGACGTCATAAGCCAGTGACGTCATTTGATCAACTCAGACTGGTGATCAACTCAGACCTTTACAAGAGTAATCGACGCTATAGAGGTGTCTTCCTTTTTCAATTCTAGTTTCTTAATTTTGGGTGGCTTAGGATCTTAGAGTACTCGCTGATGCCGCTAGCTGAGCACTGGAAATGCTAAGAAACGTTCAGTATCAGAATAACTGATACAAAGCCACCAAATCCTATCTCAGAAAGAGAAGGGTGAGGGCGAATCTCCTGCGCCCCAAAACAGGGGCCTTTCGGTTAAGGTACGGTAACCCTGACGGAAGTGTCTCTGCTCCTCCTGGTAGAGGGTTGTGGAACAGGCCAGTAACCTGTTCACATAAAACTTTATAATACTCATAGTACCCAAAGCAGAGGATCGATTGCCGAAAACGGCACTGAACTGTAAAGCCATTGGTAGAAGAGACGTGGGTCGTCCGAGGATGAGATGGGTGCCGGAACAGGTTTATATAACCTACTACTTGAAGAGAAGAAGGAAGAAAAAGATAATTATTGTTACAACAAATAATTAGTGTGGGTGAAATTACTGTCAACTGACAAATCTATTATTAATTTCTTTAACGACGTATAATTTTGCTGTTTGTTCATCACTGTGTAATTGTTTGAATATCAGTAACTGTATATGTTTACGGCACACTCGTTTAAAGAGTACGGTAAACACTTACTTGCTTATTGACCGTTATTGCATAAACGCTGGAGAAAAAACAGCTTGATAATTAGTGCAACTAAGGGTAACGTGAAGAAGCTTGAAATGACGGCGAACTTCCGGGGCGGGGGGGGGGATTGTACGTGGCTGATGACAACCAAACTATAGATCGGTGTAGAATACGAAATGTAAGACAGCTAGTCACGTATACAGTTTTATGAAGCGAAGAAAATATAAAATTAACGATAATTTAAAAAAGCAATGTGTGAAGATAGAACAAGTCAAACAATTCAAATATCTAAGGGTTATAATAGACAGTAATGGGAAACAAGAAGCCGCATTAAATGAAAGAATTGAAAAGGCAATAAAAGTATACTATGCATTAAACAATAGATTTATAAAAAAGAAAGAGATATCAAGAAAAACGATAATGAGTGTGTATAAAACAGTATATAGACCGGTTTTAACATACGGCTGTGAGGCGTGGGTCCTATTCAAAAGCCAAAAAAGTAAAATCCAGGCGGCAGAAATGAAATATCTTAGGAGAGTAGTAGGAGTAACAAGGAAGAATAGAGTTAAGAATACACAAATAAGAGAGGATCTAGAAGTGATATCGATGCTGGATTTTATTGAACAGAGACAACTATGCTGGTGGGGACACATGCAGAGAATGGATAGTGATAGAATGGTAAAACAGGTTTGGGAGGCAAAATCAGGGGGGTGAAAGAAGAGAGGAAGACCGCGACTGACTTGGGATGGAATGATGGGAAACATTTTGAGAGAAAGAGGCTTGGGCTGGAGGGAAGCGAAGACATTGTCAATGGATAGAGTAAGATGGAAAAAATTTGTATATAGAGTGTAGTTGATGTACTTATCATATATTGATGTAACCCGACACCAATATGGTATAAGGGTATTTTGGTAATAAATAAATAAAAAATAAATAAAAAAGCAATGTACACAATAAGTATATATATTAAGAATTTATTTACTGCAGTTCTGTTCATCATGGACACTTTTTGTAACTAGTACTAGTAATTACTAATAGTAATTCGTACCTACTAGTACTAGAGAAAGACGATGCGTAAAGTATCGATAATGATTAACGGAATTAATGATATAAACGTACTGTGTCCTTCTTTTTACAGCCAGTTACGTAGCTATACGGAAGAATAGCTTCATTTAGTTTGACAGGTGATTATACGACCCACTTACGAACATACTTGTAGAGGTCTTTTTCCACCTGGTGTGTCCGAAGTTAGGCTTCTCTAAATAACATTTGTCTTTTTCCCTATAAAACGAACTGAAACTATTTTTAAAACTACTACTACTACTACTACTACTACTACTACTACTACTACTACTACTACTACTACTACTAATTCCTGTCGCTCTCTGCAGAGCGTAGGGCCTCGATGAAGTTACGCCAACGGACTCTATTTTGGACGAGGACTCTGAGCTCTCCAAAGGACTTTCTCTCATTTTCTGTTTCCATTACGACATTTCACCTCCACTAGATTTTTGGTCTTCCTCGTCTTCTTCTTCCCTGAGGCTTCCAAAAGAGGGCTTTATTATTTAATTCAAACCTGTTAACACCTATAATGTTTGACGAAAACGTCCACAGTTAATGTCAGCAGAATTGCATCCAATAAGGATGTCAGTAATTTTAACTCGGGCCTATCTTGTAGATTCGCCCAAGTTTCATCACAACAGGCCACATTACTGTTCTTCTGTAGTAGACTGTAATCGTGGGAACGTATCGATATTTTCCAACACAAGAATCTTCTTCGCACCTTTAGCGGTGATTGCAATTCTTTCAGATCCAGTTCAGTGTATTGCTTCTTTTTGCAAACAGAAATATCACTATTGCATACCGCTATCGAAAAATTATTCCGATTAGCGCTTTCAAGCTTCACAGCTCATCATCAGATCGAAAATATACTGATCAGCTCATGTTTTCGATCTGGTGATGAGCTGTGAAGCTTGAAAGCGCTAATCGGAAAACTTTTTCTATAGAGGTGTACGACAGTGTTATTTCTGTTTGTGATTATAATCACGGACACAACTTTATTAATTTAATGTTTCTTTTTGATTCCTATGAAATTTAACTGTGTATTTAAACCTAATCTTCTGGTTAGACTTGTCAGCTTGATAAAGTCAAGTTAGACTTACATTTTAAACACTTGATATGGTCAGTTATTCATGGGTGTGGTTTTTCAATGTGACCGTTTGGCTTATCGTGCCATGTTTGTACTACATTATTTGTTCTATGGTCAATGGTAAAACTTCCATAACTTCTGTGACACTAACTGGGGTTCTGGCCACCGGTCAACTAAGTAGTTACAGGATTTATTGGAACTCTTCTTCTGGATCTTGAAATGGATATGTAGCTATCCGTCTTCTACATTTTTGAGCCGAAGAAAGCGAGGACAGCTCACATTCCAACGTTCAAACTGACTTCTTCGTTCTCTTTGTATAATGTTGTTATATCGATATCCTGAACTTGCCCCCAGAGACACCGTGTGAAGTGCAAAAACACCCACGGGTGTCGACTACAGGAATATCTGAGTAGCAGACGTCTGAAGTGCTTGTGTGTACAGTCTCAAGTGTTCCACTCGGGCACTTAACCCAGGAACCTGTGAAAGCATTGCATTATAGTGCAATGCACTCTTGTCTTTAACATATAGAGTTGAAACAGCAACACAACAGTACAAACATAGAGGCAGGGCCGCCACTACTCTATGTGGGAAATGTGCACTTCACACGGGCGGCCGTAGACTGTCAAATTCATCAGTAGATATTGCAAAATGAAAAATCGATATGGAGAACCATACATGACTTCCATATTCTAAGATTTATATTTAAAATCATTTTCGAAATGAAATATTACCATAGAAACTACTTCTTTCTACTTACTGCTTCAGCCTTAACCACAGTACTGTGGTCACTAACATATACCACCTCACGTTATCGCACTCGATTTTCACTGATGATGGAAGTCGATGGCATTGCCGAAACGTCTGGTTTTGTAGAAAACATTGGACTACGGACTAATATCCCGGGAAGGAATTTTAACAAAAACTACTTCTTTGTTGCCGATAACGTTGTACACATATATATATAAAATATGCATAAAATTAATGGCTTGTATAAGTTAATGATTGATCTCCATTAAGTAGTTTAACATTCAGGTTTCGTATGGTATCCAAGTCACTTTTTATGTAATAATAAGTGATTACCTGTATGCCGTCCGCCGTGTGACTTCTCAAACTTATTGCGTTACGCGTTTCAAGGCGTATGCCTCATCATCAGACGTTTAAAACCAAAAACACATATATCACACAAAACTGCGTTTGTCAAAAAATAAATAAAATTGCAGAAACAAGCATATTATGTGCACGTGATGTAGGGTGCGCACCCGTTCAAGTGTTGTCTGCTACTGATTGGAATTCGTTGAGCAGTCACAAAGCAGTATCATACAGGCGGTTGGATACAAAGTTCAATTGTTCATTCAGAACACAATCACGACTGCTATCATTATTATATGCACTATAAATTTCCAGCTCCTCCAAGGCATTCATAAAACGGCCCTTGTTGCATATATGCAAAGGCATTAGATTGGACTTAAAATCTGTATAATTGTGATTGTGTTGGGTCAGATGACGAGTGTAATTCGATTTTATATCATTGTAATTATGGGTCTTTTTTGGTAAGTGTTCACGGAAGCGTTTGTAAAAACATCTTCCGGTCTGACCTATATAGAAGCTGTTACAATCATTGCAAACCAGTTTATAAATGCCTGTTTTTTCTTCAACAGGTAAGGGCAGTTTAGGTCTAAGTATATTAATTAGTTTATTATTGGTTCTAAAAGACATAGTATAACCAATATTGTTCATCACTGAGGATACAATTTTTGGCATGATGTATGTGTATTTCGCAGATATAAATTTTTTCGGTGTTTTATTAAGTGGACGGGGCTTAAGTTGAATGTTATTATGCTTCTTTAGCAATTTGTCAATGATGTGACTACTGTAACCATTGGAAACTGCAATAAATCTTATTGTATTTAGCTCAGTCTGGAAATCATTATTGTCAAGGGGGACTGTCAACAATCTATGGATTAAACTATTGTATGCTGCCATTTTTTGAGAGTATGGATGGTGGGAATCTGCATGTATTGTATGGTTAGTGGCAGTAGGCTTCCTAAAAATATTGAATTTCAATGTGTCCATTCGTCTAGTAAGGGTCAGGTCTAGAAAGTTAATTGAGTTATCACGCTCGGTCTCTAAAGTAAATTGAATATTATTGTTGATTTCATTTAAAAGATTTTTAAAGGAGTCAACTTGTCTCAAAGTTCCGTCAAAAATAATAAACGTGTCATCTACGTAACGTGAATAAAATTTTATCTTATTAGCGTATGTGTTATTATTTAATAAATAAGTATTTTCGTAGAAATTTAAATATATGTCAGCCAACAGGCCTGAGAGGGGTGAGCCCATAGCTAGACCATCATCTTGGCAATAGAATAAACCATTGAATGTGAAATAATTTTGATTTAAAATGACTTAAACAAGTCAATCAACTCATCTATCGCCTGTGCACTCATGGAAGCGTTAATTCGTAAATTGTCCTTCAATAATTTCAAAGTTACATCAGTTGGAATATTTGTGTATAAATCCACTATGTCAAATGAAACCAATTTGTAATTGGGTTTTAATTTAACGGTATTTATCTTATTAATGAAGTCAGTATTATTTGTTAAGCTGTGATTATTCTTTAACTGTAAATTGTCTTTAATTAGTTTTACAAGAATTTTTGATGTTTTGAAACCGGGGGCTGTAGTCAAGTTAATCAGCGGTCTTATGGGTATGTGTGGTTTGTGGATTTTGGGGAGTCCCGTAAATATCGGAGCCTTCGCATTAATTGGCTTCAAATAACGACATGTGTTATCACTGAGCAAACTCGTACATTTGTTAATACATTGGTTGAGGTTTTTGGTGTATTTATCAGTAGGATCAGATTTTAATTGTCTAATATTATGGTTAGAGATAAATTCGTGAACTTTGGCATTATAAGAATCAGTGTCCATGATTACTAATGTATTCCCTTTATCTGCTTTGATAATACTAGCATTATTAATAGTTATTTTTGTTTTGATGTGCCTCAAAGTTTTGTATTCACGGGAGAATCGTGGATGCATAAATAGATTATGTGGTCGGTTATCGTTAGATCTGATAGTTTTAGTGAATTTATTGTTTATCAATATGCGTGCTTCGTTCTGTACAATAGGATTCGGAATAGTCTTAACAGCCGCCTCCGCCTCAACGAGCTCATAAATATGTTTGTTATTTCCGGTTGGTGGGAGATTATAATTAAGTCCTTTATTAAGGAGCTCCATTTCATTATCACTGAAGTTTATGTTAGTTAAATTCATTGTTCTAGGATGAAATGTATGTTTGCAATTAATGTCAGTCTCTAGACGGTGTTTATTTTCTAAACTACGAAGTTTACATAATTGATTAAAGCGTATACGGCGTGAAACACTAGCTGTGTATTTAAATATATAATCAAAAACGTTGTTGATAACGCTTGGATGAATGCTGTTGAGGACATGTAAATGTAATTTGAATAAACGAATGTTAAGAATAGATTTTTTAATATATAATGCCTTAATTTCTTCTCTAATATACATCCGTTCAGCAGAATGTTTGGTAATGTTTGCAGCCTTGGAAGAGCTGTTGATCTTTACAATAGCATATTTTGGTGTTATGTTCTTCAGTAAACAGATTTTGTTAAATTTAATACGCAAATTCGCTTTTAGCAATTGTATTTTAGTGTTTTGGAATTTAAATACCATTTTTGCCTGGCTGGGCTCCAGTTTAACATTCATGTTTCGTATGGTATCCAAGTCACTTTTTATGTAATAATAAGTGATTACCTGTATGCGGTCCGCCGTGTGACTTCTCAAACTTATTGCGTTACGCGTTTCAAGGCGTATGCCTCATCATCAGACTTTTAAAACCAAAAACACATATATCACACAAAACTGCGTTTGTACACATACATCATGCCAAAAATTGTATCCTCAGTGATGAACAATATTGGTTATACTATGTCTTTTAGAACCAATAATAAACTAATTAATATACTTAGACCTAAACTGCCCTTACCTGTTGAAGAAAAAACAGGCATTTATAAACTGGTTTGCAATGATTGTAACAGCTTCTATATAGGTCAGACCGGAAGATGTTTTTACAAACGCTTCCGTGAACACTTACCAAAAAAGACCCATAATTACAATGATATAAAATCGAATTACACTCGTCATCTGACCCAACACAATCACAATTATACAGATTTTAAGTCCAATCTAATGCCTTTGCATATATGCAACAAGGGCCGTTTTATGAATGCCTTGGAGGAGCTGGAAATTTATAGTGCATATAATAATGATAGCAGTCGTGATTGTGTTCTGAATGAACAATTGAACTTTTTGTATCCAACCGCCTGTATGATACTGCTTTGAGACTGCTCAACGAATTCCAATCAGTAGCAGACAACACTTGAACGGGTGCGCACCCTACATCACGTGCACATAATATGCTTGTTTCTGCAATTTTATTTATTTTTTGACAAACGCAGTTTTGTGTGATATATGTGTTTTTGGTTTTAAACGTCTGATGATGAGGCATACGCCTTGAAACGCGTAACGCAATAAGTTTGAGAAGTCACACGGCGGACCGCATACAGGTAATCACTTATTATTCCATTAAGTAGTGCTCAAGTTTCCAAAGTTTTAATATTATGATGTCCGTAATTAAAACATCAGAGCAGGTTTAGTGTGTATGAGGGTACACTGTGGACAAAAATTTTTAACATTTCCTATTGAGCGTTGCTTAGAATAAAGCTGTGAATCTATAGTGTACGTTTCATAGAACAAACACGCGGAAAAGAAGGAGCGCTCCGAAGTCACTCATGGACCCTCAGCATCTTGCAGAGGGTTCATTCCCTAAAGACGAAAAGTCTGTCTATGAATCGTTCCTCTGTAAACACGTGCAGTTACACTGCCCAGCGATCCACAGGAAGCAAATCGCTATCCACGCTGGACACTTTCTCGGCTTGCATGCGTTATGTTGGTATGGGTTCGGCACTTTCCATTTAAAAACCGTGCAAATGTAAGAAAATAAACATGAATGAGGCCAGAAATAACCCGAACTGTGTGTGCGTGTGTGTGTGTGTGTGTGTGTGTGTGTGTGTCTTCCCTGCATTTTCATTGCGGTAGTCATAATAATAAAATGGAAACGTAAACAGTACATAACTGAGAAAAAAATACATAAATGAAAAAACTATAATTTCATTGCCTGGCAACAAAATTATTTTATTTTTAACAATTACCATTGTTTGAAAAAGTTTAAATGAATTTTCAAGTACTTTACTCTTGTTAAAACGTAAAAGGTTGCCGGTAAACTACCCCTTCCCCTTAACCGATCTTCACCAAAATCAAAATTCCTAGAGTCCTCTACAATTCAGGGACGTATGCAAAAAATTATTTGATTCTGTTTGAATTTGCGGCTGTTATCGTTTGCCATAGAAAATACGCTTGATAAAAAAACGTTGCAGGTAAACTACCCTTTCCCCTTAACCGATCTTCACCAAAAACAATAGGTCTTGAGTACTCTACAAATCAGAACTGTACGCAAAAAATTATTTGATTCTGTTTGAATTTGCGGCTGTTATCGTTTGCCATAGAAAATACCCTTGTTAAAAAACCGTTGCAGGTAAACTACCCCTTCCCCTTAACCGATCTTTACTAAAAACAATAGATCTTGAGAACTCTACAATTTAGGGCTGTATGCAAATAATCTTTTGATTCTGTTTGAATTTGCGGCCGTTATCGTTTGCCATAGGAAATACCCTTGTTAAAACATAAAACGTTACGGGTAAACTACCCCTTTCCCTTAACCGATCTTCACCAAAAACAATAAGTCTTGAGAACTCTACAATTCAGGGCTGTATACGAAACATTATTTGATTCTGTTTGAATTTGCGGCTGTTATCGTTTGCCAAAAAAAAAATTTCCCTTGATAAAAAAAAACCGTTGCAGGTAAACTACCCCTTTCTCTTAACCGATCTCCACCAAAATTAATAAACCTTGAGTCCTCTACAAATCAGGGCTGTATGCAAAAAAGTATTTGATTCTGTTTGAATTTGCGGCAGTTATCGTTTGCCATAGAAAAAAAATCTACACATAGACAGACAGACACACAGACAGACAGATAGACAGACAAACACACACACAGACATTTTTCGGAAAACGACTTTTTTTCATGTTTTGAGTGTAGTACACTCAGAATCTGCAATAATCTCGAACACGATTTTTTTTGCCATCACCATACTTCCATTCCTTAAGGAATATGGAAGTAATTAAAAAAATTAGTACTGACTGGGTCTAGGTATATGACATTAACGTTTATTGAGTTGTTCTTGATATTTGTTTTGTTACAATTGCCGCAGTGTACTGGCATCAGCCTTTGTTTTGACTGCCAAGAAAGCGTATAGGCATAGTTGCGCGACATTTGCATCTGAATTATAGATTTGTGGTTTTGTAGACAGGCGCGTGCATGCCGACGATGGCAAACTATAAAGTACCTACCTGATAAGATAAGAAATAATTTATGTTTTGTTTTGACGAACGGGCGTCTTTAGGACTGTCAACTTGTATTCAAAACAACAGCAGTTTGTAAGCAGTAACAGTACAAGTGAGAAAAGCGCTCTCTTAATAAACTCTAGTGTTATAACAACCCTGAAAAGACGACTGCGGAAATAAACTATTATATTTTTGAAAATGTATTCAACACTTCTACGAACACATCTTCCACTTACATCATGTAAGTACTCAGCTAAATTATGTTTTTGAAAAATATCTGTACTTTCTGTCAATTTTACTATTTATGTCTGTAATTTTAATATTTATGTCAGTTTTTAATTAAAATAATATTAAATAGTGTGGCAAGAAGGGATATGAAAAGTACATTCAGGAGGGTGGCAAAGGTAAAATCGCACAAGGGCGGCAACCTTAGCGGCGTAGAGGCATTAGACAAGCGATAAATATTGATCAAATTATTATAGTTAACTATATGCATAATAACACTATTTTAGAAATTTTCTCGTATTCAAGGATACATAATTGTGTCTACTTTGTACACAGTTATCCCTAGTTATAGCCTACCCTGCGGAGAAAAATGTGAATTGAATTTGTAAAATTGATTTTATCTCCGACGGACTGGTTCGAAATGATGGGGTCGTTATAACTTCTCATGTTACTCTACATAGACTCTACGCACAGCAGAAATAATCCTGCCGAGTGTGGACACAACACGTGACTCCCCCCCCCCCCCAAAGTCCACCGCAACCTTTGTCTCTGTGACAAAATCGCCCCGCGCCACTCGTCTTACATAAAACCTATACCCTTATAGTATATATTTCTTTTGACGCTTTCGTATTCTTAGCGTTTTGGGCTGTGGATCCACTGATGCTGTAAACTTTAGTCGCTTATGACGGCTCGAATTGATCGTCGTCACCGTACCCGACGGCTCAGATCGCCGTAATAATAAAAAAACTATTATTTTAATTTTATTTTCAGGGCAATTATTTATCAAAATTAAGTACTTTACTCTTGTTAAAACACAAAACAATGCAGGTAAACTACCCCTTTCCCCTTAACCGAACAACCCCATTTTCAGTTTTATTGAGTAACAGTTTCCAGTAACAGTTTTATTTGGTACATATAATTATTAAGGCATCTTATCCTTCAAAATGAAGTACTTTATTCGACATCAAAAAGATAGTTTTCAAAAAATTACCCCGTCCCCATTCAACTACCCTTTTAAGTTATTGATATTTCATCTACCTTTGTACAATGTACCTTCTTTTCAGGATACTTTATTTATCAAAATTAAGTACTTTACTCTTGTTAAAACGTAAAACGTTGCAGGTAAACTACCCCTCCCTCTTAACCGATCACCAAAATCAATAGACCTTGAGTCCTCTACAACTCGGGAACATTCATTATTTTAAAAAATTATTTTATTCTGTTTGATTTTGCGGCAGTTATCGTTCGTATACAAAAAAATTCTCCATACAAACACACACAGACACTTTTCGAAAAATGACTTTTCTCGAGCTCTTACCTTGAACACGAATTTTTTAGCCATTTTTTAATTTCCTTACGTACATGGAAGTAAAAAATTTATGAAACAATAATTTATTATTGCTATTAACTGTGTTTTCTTTTCTCACAGTCTTTATGTGCGCTCGCAAACACACACACACGCACATCAACAACAACAACAACAACAACAACAACAACAACAACAACAACAACAACAACAACAACAACAACAACAACAACAGAACCCAGACTTATGCGTACTAACAGCATGGATATAGATTTCTCCAAACGCGTTAATTGGAAAAAATTTTTGCTTCCCCTTCTCCCACGCGTTGTCTGGAACGTGACGTTGTATTGAAAAATGATTCCTTTAGAAAAGTTAAACAAATTAAAAACAATGATGCTTCGCTGTCAGGCCGGTTATTTCTTTTAACTGTCAGTTTGTCAGGCGTTTAAATTTCTTTAAACTGAAACACAAGACCCGCAACAAGAGACGAAAACGTTCTAATATACGCGACCACCTTGTACAACTAATTTTACTTCCATGTTTCGTAAGGAAATGGAAGTATGGTGATTGCGAAAAAAATAAAAGTAATTATCCCAAAAGTGTGTGTGTGTGTAGAATTTTTTCTATAGCGAATGATGACTGCCGAAAATTCAAACAGAATCAAATAATGTTTTGCATATGTGCCCGAGTTGTGGAGAACTCAAGGCCTATCGATTTTGGTGAAGATCGGTTAAGGAGAGGGGTAGTTTACCTGCAACGTTTTACGTTTTAACAAGAGTAAAGTACTTAATTTTGATAAATAAAGTATCCTGATTAAAAGGTCATAATAATTCACTGTAGAAAGGTAGATGAAATATTTATAAATGAAAAGGGTAGCTGTAAGGGGAGGGGGTAATTTTTTGTATTGATGTTATACATTTATTCGACAGAAACTTATAAATTTCAATAAAATATTAACAATTGATATCGTTCCATGCTATGTAACCACGGATACGTAAACAAAATAATTTTTCGTTTTCATAGTCACAGAAAACAAACGCTGGGTGCTATTCGCTTTTTTCGCTTTGTTTAAATAAAAGATTTAATTTAATCAAATTAATTCTT
Source organism: Magicicada septendecula (assembly GCA_034769895.1). NCBI lineage: Eukaryota > Metazoa > Arthropoda > Insecta > Hemiptera > Cicadidae > Magicicada > Magicicada septendecula. The sequence goes on along the minus strand of CM068374.1, from coordinate 461,931,523 downwards.
TATTTTTAAAATATTAACAACTAGGTACAATTCGTATTTTGATTATCTTTCTCAACGTTTTTACCAAAAGCATGCTGATATATTTGGTTTCGTTCCGAGTTTTTCTGTACAAATTAAAAATAATTTGATAATTAATTAGAACACAGAAGTCATGTATGGTTCTCCATACCAATTTTGTTATAGGTACTGTTTTGGGTTGATATGTAACACAGAATTAACGATTAATTATTATTTACGTTGTAATTTTACAAATATTAGAACATGTGTGTTAAGTAACTAATTTCGCTGTATTCAATCAATGTTATATAAAGACGGAAACTGGTGATATAAGCGCGGTTGTAACATATTCTCAATTTAATTGTTAGCAATACAGTTACAAGGCGGTATTGTAATGTTAACTTGCATTAGTCCCCGCCAGCTGGCTTTGGGTATATCCGTGTTGTGATTTTTATATTGCCGACATTTCGTCCCGTAATCCTAGAACAAGGACTGATCCCGTAATCCTTCAAGGGGTACTGATGTTGATTTAACTACGGAGCGAGTTTTATATCTTGCTTCCTTTATGATTGTTGCCGTGGGAGGTGAGTGTGTTGTGGCCATTTATTGTCTGTTAATTTGGGAACTGTCAGTTACGAATTTTTAAGCTGTCGCTAATTTAGTATATTAATTTCTGTCGTTGACCGCTGCCTCCACCTTCGGTAGATCTACATGCCTTCCTTATACTGTCTGATTTTCTTATTGTTACTTCGTGCCAAGATTTTTGTATTTTTGAAATCGAAAGTGTGTCTTGTTTCTTTGCTGTAGCGAGTGTGAGTATGTAAGTACAATAAATGATAGTAGCGAGCCCTGTCCATCTTGTTAAGGGTTTAGTAGGTCGTGTGAAAGTCATGAAGACAACTCCGTCCTTGTAATGGCGACGGGGAACTTGATAGTAGATATGTCGCTTTGCATTGTTCAGTGGATTCAGCTCGAGTCAGTCCCGAGCAATACGACAGTCTAGCTGAAGCAGACGGGCCTTAGTCAGTATCAACACGACACCTACACATGAAAACACACAACGACACCCTTCGACAAAGGGCAGCTCGTCATTGGATGGTATGGTATGAAGGTGTCGTCCCAGTTGCGAACACCGGCGCTTACGACTAGTTTCACTTGCGAACACTTACATAGTTAAGGCACGTAATTTATTTTTGGTATGTGAGAGTACTTAACACTTGAGCACACACACACACATGTGGGGATTATCTGTTTATACTTGAAGTTACGCTTTTTTAATGAAAGATGAATGAAAGTTGTAAAATTTACATTTTTCCGTGTACAACAAGTCAACCCAATTTGAAAACTGATTTTGCCTATAATAACAGCTGAAGTCTGCCTATAGTAGACAGTTATATTTTCATGTCTTTCCTAATTATTTTGTTTTATTATTTTAAATTATATATTTATATAACTTTTTACTAATTATTCTAATGTTTTAAATTATTTTTGTTATGTTTTGCTTTTCATTCAATGCATTTTTTACTAAATTACTAATTACATTTACCAAATTATAATTTGTTACACACTCACGTTGCTTTTCATGTACAAAAACTGTCGAAACATTATTATAGAAATGAATAGAAAAATATATTCTTGTATGTAATATTATTTATTGTTAATATTTACATAATGTGTGTGTGTTTTAGTAACTCTAGTAACTTTCTTTTAATAATCCTTGAGATTAAAAAAATTTATTTTTTAAATTGTTTTCGCGTGTCTTAAATTTTTTATATGTTACATATTCCAAGTAAACAAAAAATCACACACACACACGCTCTCTCTCTCTCTCTCTCTCTCTCTCTCTCTCTCTCTCTCTCTCTCTCTCTCTCTCTCTCTCTCTCTCTCTCTCTCTCTCTGTTTCTGTCTGTCTGTCTGTCTCTATCTTTCTCTCTCTCTCTCTCTCTTCCCCTTATTAATTAAATTTTAAGGTTATTTTTTGTTATTTTTAATTACTTTTATTTACTACATTTTGTAAAGTAATAAAAACATTTACTAAATTATATAATATAAACTAAATTAATTATATAAATAAACTAATTTACTGCAAACACATGCTCACACCAGTTACATATATATTTACCTTCGTATCTTTTTAATTAGTTAAGTTTTTTAACGTAAGACATAGTCTTGAGAAACTTTCCTTCCAATTATTTCATCCAATTCAGTAGCCTATATTTTTTCTTCCTTTTTATACCTTCCAAATTTAACTCCGTCCTTACTGTTTTCTGAGTAGATTTCTCAGCCTCTGGTTTTAAACGTTTGATAAGATTACTAATTCTTGGATGTGATCTTCCACAGTGTCTGTTTAATTTACCGTGCGATGTCATGTTTCTATTGCATTATTCGTTGTATGATACGGTGGTAGTACTTAATATTTTCGCGTAATATCATCAAATTTAGCATGCCAGAGAACGACATTACAGTCACAAATTGAATACAAATTTTGTTAAGCGTTTTGTAAAACACAACTGCGCAGTTCTGCTTTACGTTCGGTCTACTGTTTATGCCGTTACGGTGATCGCAAGTGGGACATTAAATACTGTAGAGGATAACTCTGATGATAAGACTTTTGATGATAAGGAAGAGAGACGACTTTTGCGATGCTCGCAACCGGTACTGGTTGCAAGTGGGATGGCCCCGGTGTGGGGTGTGAGTTGTACCACGGAAGAAAGTGGTACAAAACATGGGCCTAAATGTTTGAGAAAAGAAGATGAAGGCAAGATAAAAAAAGATTTAATTCATACGCGAAGTACAGGGATGAATTTATTACGACAGTTAAACGTATTTATGATGTTTGTAACTCATATTCTTTGATAATGAATAAAGCGAAAAATTTAAATTGCAGTAGATCGAACGTATGCAAAAGTAAAATGGAAGCGAAAAGACTACAATTAAAAGTACAAGGATATTTGCTTTAATCATTAAATTAATAAAAATCATTAAAGTGTCAAATGATAATAAATGATGTATAAAATGTTGTTTGAAAATAAAGAGCAGGACAGGTGACGTGTCAAATCCTGAAAAGGAATAAATCATTATAATAACGATGTATTATTTTATTATTATATTATTTATATTATTATTAATTATTGTTATTTATATTATTTATTTATAATATTAGTATATATTATTTATTTATAGTATTATATTATTTATTTATAATATTATATTATTTATTATTATATTATTACAATTAACTGCTGAAGTACGATGACTTATAATATTGACTTTATGTATACGTAGTAGGCCTATGTGTGAGCGGGTGTGCTTATATGAGTTTCTTTCACGTTGTGTATGGATTACGACTTAGTTCAGTCAGTGACGTTCACCGACGAAGAGCAAGAACAAAAGTAATTTAATTTCTGCAAAAATGAAAACACAATAAGGTTTGCCTTCGGCGGCGTCTGTCCAGTCGACTTTAAACATTCGTAAATTAAATGTTGCGTAACAGTTTTTCTTCGTTTCAACAGTGGGATAAACGATACGGCCGTTACGTTAGAATGCAGACGATCGGATCCGCGGATCCGCCGCTCTGTTGGTCACAGTTAGTTTTAAAATTACGTCATTCTGGTTCGTCGTAACCGTACAAGAAAACATCTTGAATTTCGTGTAGCAAAAAATAAAGCAAACGACGCGTTTTAAGTCCTTTATCCACAGTAGTATGCCAAATACAATTTATTTTTTACGCAACACAGTGGGTAGACGTAAAGAAAATGGAAACAAAGAACCAGCAATACATGTGTGAAACAAACGTAAAACAGATGAGAATTGTTACATTGTTATACAATGTCGTTGCAGGCAGTTACTTTGTAAAATAACACGCTTCAGTCATTATTGTGTAACAACTAGAAAATATGGAAATTATGGTGGCAGTGGTAGCAAAAGAGAAAATTTCATGTCTCAGTACTTAATTGTATTTTTTCCTCGTTTTCTTACACGAGAAAAACAATGATTTTCATTTACCGTTGGCCCGGGCATCAAGCCTACATGTGACTTTCAGAGTTAATGATTATAACAAAATTTAGACAGATTTATTTACCAGAAAGCCTCAGTAGAGTAGGCATGACGTCTGGCTGTTATTCCAAAGGTCCTGGGATCGATTGCCGGGCGCAAGGAAATAATCGAGGTGAGTTTTTCAGTATCCAGGTTGACAAATGAGAACCTGGGTAATAATTACATCTTGGATAACAATGGGCGGCTGAAGCCTAGTACTGCCCACACTATCTTCCTTATGTGGTGAATGACTTACACGAGGCAACCTGAGTAATTCCTTCTTCTTCTCCTTCTTCAGGCTGTGGACCTTACGATCCGTTGCGCACTCCTTGCTCCGACCATCTTTTCTTTGGTCTTCCAATATTCCGACTTTCGGATTATAAACCAAAATTTGTTTTGGTATCCTGTTCTTATGCATCCTTGCAACATGGTCTGTCCAGTCCTGTTTGTATTTCATTATCCTTTCGTTTATGTTGTGTATTCCGAGGATGTTCCTTATATCATCATTTGTTACCCGGTCCCTCCGTGATACTCCTAGTACTGATAGTAAAAATCTCATTTCATTAGCCTCTATTCGGCTTTGGTTCTTTGCGTTTGGGTTTGAGGCTTTGGGTCCAAGTCTCAATACCATAAAGGCCGCATGGCACTGCCATCGAGGTTAATTTCTTTGAAGTATATTCAGACTTTTGTAGAGCAATTTATATAATATGAAATGGATATAATTACACATCTACGTATACATAAGAAATATGTAACGAATACGCAAATTTTTAGGTTAGTTATTCTTTTCGTTTTTCCTGTTTTTTTTTACGTAAATTACCTTAACATGTGCAAATAAGGTTTAGTCTTTACAAAAATGTTTTTTCTCTTTTTTAAATAAATTATTAAATCCAATTAGTAGTCCAAACTTCTGAGCCGTAAGTCATAAATACTTCTAACAACGGTTATATTTTGATTTTAGTTTCTGCTGTACTTGCTTATCCCACAGGATTCCATTTAATGTAGATATATCCATCTTTTCCAAATTTATTCTGGACTGTATTTCTTTGTCTTGCTTTCCACTGGCTGTAATTTTTACCCCTAAATACTTGTATTCCTGTATATATGAAATCTTCACCATGTCTTCCTCCTATATCGAGTCTTGATGAAGGTCATCTATTGCCATGGATTTTGTTTCAGCTCCATGGATATGTACCTTTAGGACTACTAATAAACACACAAGAACAAAATTAATGACAGCGAGATAAACTTTTGGAGACGTTCGGCAAGAGCATCCAGACGTGAGAAAATTAGAAGTGAAGCATTCAAGACAGAATGAATGTGAAAAATCCAATTGTTGATTTTATCCAAACAAAAAAATTACAATGCTATGGACACACGAAAAGAATGGCACAGGAAAGATTGCCAAGGAGAGTTATGGAATGTACCCCACCAAGAAGAAGGAAAAGAGAGAGACCATCTAACACCTGGATAGAAGAAATTCAGACTATATTGAGCAAACGAGAAATTGAAGAAGATATTTGCACGGACAAGCAGCAGTGGAAAATGAAAATTCAGTCACTTCTGTAATCTTTGGTTCCGGAAAATGTGTAAACATTGTACAGCCGGAATAATAATAAAAATAATTAAATGCAATTAACTGCGCCTAAATAACTGCACCGCATGCCAATGCAATATGGAAAATGATGACTTTAAAATGCTTTTTTTGTCACTTCTAGACGTAGAGAACCGACGATTAGTTATTTTGGCCATTTGCTCTTGCGAACAGTGTCGTTAATATAGAGAAAGTCGTGTTTCGCATTTCTGGACGTGAAAATGGATGTCGCTCATTCAGTTGGGCATGTGGGAACTTCGGCGTCACTATCAATTCCGAGTTAATATGTATTAAGCTTATAGCTTTGTTCCGCCACCCAGTAATAATATATATATGTATATATTATTAATTTATTTAATATTTATAATTACTTTACCCTCAAGATATTTTTCCCTTATTTGGAACGTGTTTCGGGAATGATATTATTCCCATCCTCAGCCTTCCTTATTTTTGTATCTTCTTCTTCTTCTATGGCGTCACAGTTCGGAGTCAAACCTTAGCCTCCATAATCATCCGTCTCCCTTTTTCCCTGTCCTTGACGATCGATGTCCATCGTTTTATTTTAAGTAAATTATCAGCATCCCTCGCCACTGCGTCAATCCAGCGTGACTTGGGTCTTCCGACAGGCCTTCTACCCTCGATCTGACTAAACAGTACCTTCCTAGGTTTTCGGTTGTCTTCCATTCCTAATGATGTGTCCTGCCCATTGCAATCTATGCAGTCGAATTTCCGAGGCATGATTATTGGTTCCTGAACATATTGGTTTTACGGGGAGGGGTTGTTGGCTCTTCGCCCAACCCCCAACCTGGAGGGCCAGGTCATTTTTATTCAGGGTTTCCGTTCCCCAGACCAGCTGCTTTCACTGCAGCTTAGATCCTGGTCTACCCTGATTTTCTGTCAGGGTTTACTCTTCATCGCAAAGGCAGCGATTCTCTCTATTTACCCCAGGGAGAATGGATTGCCTCTCCCACCTTTTGCGCCATACCGTAGGCTCCTTACTCCGCCGCATCCGCCGCCTAATTTTGTATTCTGTGGAGTATTTGTGTTTTGGTTGGTGATTGTTATGTTTTTTTAATTGATAGAACGTTTTTAATGACTTATCGCTTTGCGACTTTTGAGTAAGAAAAACAGCCTGTAAGGAGTTTACCAACGTCTTGTAGAGTAAGATCGCTTGTATGTATGTTCCACCTTTGAGCCTTTGGTCCTGCTCTGGGTTTCGTTGGGAACCCCACTTCCTAGATTCTTACGCTCCTAGTGCCGTTGCGAAACTTTTCTCTTCCACCTTTAATCCTGGCCGAGCTTTTACGGGATAGCATGCAAGGAAAATAAGGGAACAAGAAATACAACTAATGATAATGTGATGTATTTATAATATACACACACTTATTGCCTACTAATCTCAATACCTATAATCTGAATCTTCTATTGTGGTGTATTCATTGTTCATAACCTAAAGATACGACACATATAATTTACAATAAAGTTTTAGTTACTCACATTCTTAATTTCGATCAATTTCGGTCATAGACCATCGTCAGACCATATAGGCCTACACTGTGCGCTTGTGGAAACAATATTGTAAAACAGTTACTATTTACAAAAAACGAATTCGTAAACATTGATTACGTTTGTGTCAAAAGTTTCTTGAAAACTCGTGGTGACACTCGAGACAGGAGTTCTCAAGAAACTTTGCACACAAACGTACGTTTCACGATCATTAATCAATGTTTACGAATTCGTTTTTTGTAAAGGGTGATTCAATTAGAGGTTACAATTTTAATGTAAAATAAAACGCATTGGTTTTTGATAAACTCTTAATGTATTTATTTCTATATGTTGTTTAGATATTGACATTAAACATGATAAATGATATCGGGCAACTGGCTGCCACGAGCGGCCCTGCAGACTTCCGCCCTTTTGATGAGATTTTCCATCACTTTCCGGCATAACCACTGCAGCAGCTCATGAATAATATGGCGTATCTCGTCCTTTAGCTCTAGAATCGTTTTGGGGTCATTGGCATACACCTTCTGCTTCAAGTAACCCCAAAGAAAATAATCCAACGGCGTGAGATCACACGATCTTGGTGGCCAATGTTGATCGCCGAAACGAGAGATGACGCAGCCGGGGAACTTTGTGTGCAACAACTGTATTGTTTCTCGCGTTGAGTGGCACCGTCTTGTTGGAACCACATGTCTTCGACATTAATATCATCCAATTGGTGCCAAAAATAATTTGTTATCATCTCCCGATAACGTTCACCATTGACTGCATCACCACGGGCATTTTCAAAAAAGTATGGCCCAATCAAACCGCCGACCCAAAATCCGCACCAAACAGTGACTTTTTTGGATGAATTGGTTGTTCGAGAATGGTTCGTGGATTTTCAAGTCCCTAAATGCGGCAATTTTGTTTGTTTACATACCCATCCAGTTTAAAATGACCTTCATCGCTGAATATGATTTTCTTCGCAAAATCGCCATCAACTTGGTGGTTCTCTAACACCCAATCAACGAAGTCACGACGCTGTCTATGATCTGCTGGCTTCAATTCATGGGTCAATTGGATCTTGTAGGCATGCAAATGCAGATCTTTAATTAATATGCGCTGCGTGGTGCTGTAGGAAAGGTCCAACTGCTGGGAACGATGACGAATGGAGGTCGACGGATTGTCATGGACACTGGCACTCACTGCGGCGACATTTGTGAGTGACCGGCCACTACGAGGACGTACTGGTCTTTACACATCCAACACTGACCCGGTTCTATTGAATTTTTCGATTAATTTTTTAACCGCAGCACGAGATGGACTCTTATGGTTACCGAAGTCATTTCGCAGTGCGCGAATCGTGTTAGTTAAATTTTCTCCACTTCGAAAATAGGTTTTAACAATTAAAATACGTTCTTGACTCGAATACCGCTCCACAGCAACAAATGTCAATACTTAACAATGACTAATTTCAAATATCAGCTGTTCATCTTTTACAAGAAAACAGTATTGCCAACTTAAAACTGTAACCTCCAACTGAATCACCCTATAAATAGTAACTGTTTTACAATATTGTGACCGCAAGTGCACAGTGTGTATGTCGTAACAATGGGCTATGAACGAAATCGATCGAAATTAAGAATGTGAGTAACTAAAACCTTATTATAAATCATACGTATCGTATCTGTAAGTTATGAACAATGAATATACCACAATAGAAGAAATACAAAGTGGAGGTGAATAATGAGAAGTGGAACAAATGTCCAACCCTCGAAACTTAATAGCATTGGGATGGAAACGATCACGATTGGTCAAGCGATGCCACATAGGAAAGATTAGAGAAAGGGATCCCACCCAAGACAAGTTGAAACAAGGTGAGAATACAGCTAGGGCGCATCGGGTGTGTTAAAACCGTATCCACCAGGTGTGGACTCCTCATCTGATAGGATGCCAGATTGAAGGTTGCCTAAGGAACTTTGGCAACACAAGCCTATTGGACAAAGAAATACAAGAGGACCTAGGAAGCGTTGGAGAAGTGGTGTATTCCCTTTGGAACAGGAACAAGCGATTCGCCTATTCTTGATGGTAGAAGAAGACTTTTTTAGTGACAAAAATGACAGTATGTAATTATGGCAGCAGTTAAATATACTAATACGTACACATGATTGGACTACATTTTTTTTACAATTGTATACAAAAAATTATATTTACCACGACTAAACGCCGAGTATTATAATGAAAATATGTTTGGCAAATTGTAGTTACGATTGAAACAATATTTTTTGTTTTGTTTTCTTTCCTAAATAGCAGTAACAAAGCTGAATAAATTGCAACTGCAATGTTTAAAGTAGTTTTAAAGTGTTTTTTAAAGGACAGAACTCTCATATGCCATTAAGTTTTCATGCCTTTTAAAGAAGAGCGCCGAACAGTAGAACTATTATCAGCTGAGCTGTTAAACAAACTGTGAAAAGTAAATGAAAAACTGACTTAATGAAACAAGCAAAGATTAATGTTTTATTCAACCGGGTTCTAAATCAGATCAGAAGAGAAGCAAAATGTTTTCAGCGCGGCCAGTAGCAGTGGGATCAGAAGATGGGAAAGAAAGATTCTGAGGATATGTGGAGGTGTACTAGATCCCGGAATGTGGCGTATGAGGACAAGTATGCTGAATTGTACAAGGATCTATACAAGGAACCGGACATCGTCACCGTGATAAACCAAGGCAGAATTAGGTGGGCAGGTCACGTACAACGAATGGCAGAGGAGAGGGCAGTGAAAAAGTATTCATTGGAGAACCAGGAGGGAGAAGAGAAAGAGGGAGGCGAAGAAGAAGATGGGTGGACGATGTGGATAGAGAGAAGTGGAGGCATGTCGTTCTGGAGACCAGGACTCTTCTTCACGAGAAGTAGCGCCGTGGAGTAGTAGTAGTAGTAGTAGTACTAGTAGTAGTAGTGGGACTGTCGTAAGGATACGTTGTCCGTGATCTCAACTGAACGTGGAAACGGGAGACTGAAGACAGAGAGACGTTAAGAGAAACGTAAACATAGTAATAGAGTTAAGGGGACAGCATGTGCTCTTGAGAGAAGTGGACGACGAGACTGTTGCTCAGCGGTGGATGGACAAGTACAGATCATGATTAGGTGCCTCATATTTCATAATGACTTCTTTTTTAACAAATGCATTGTATGTTGTGAGAAAAGTAATCCTCATTTAGAACAAACATTTGAATAACGTATGAAAAACACTACAAGATTTATACGAGGTGTGTTAAAAAATTATCGGACCTTTTTTTTTCATGCGCGATCAAATAAGGCAGGGGCGGTGACCTTGAGTACAGGCATACAGTGAACCCTACCGCGCAAAAACGCTGACTGCCGCCATCCCGCTACAACGAATCAGTCGCTGTCTGGCTGCGTGTCAGTAAGTAGGTGTATCGAGTGCCCGTCGGATTTCATTTATTGTGAAACGACAGAAAAACTTGAGCAGCGGCACTGCATTAAATTTTGCCAACGACTTGGTGATACCCAAGCGGATACTATTAGAAAAATTTAGCAGTGTTTTGGGGACGGTGGTATGAGTATTAAGGAGTGGTATAATCGCTTCAAAGATGGATGCACATCAGTGGACAGCGAACCGCGTTCTGGCAGGCCCTCAAAAAGCCGAAATGATGAAATAATTGACCAAGTGCAAACCTAGGTCATGGAGGATCGTCGAATACCGTCCGAGAGATTGCTGCAGAGGTGGGAATAAGCATTGGTTCAGTACATTCTATTTTTTTTGAAAATCTGGCTGTACGAAGAGTGTCTGCAAAAATTGTGCCAAAGCTGTTAACGATGGACCAGAAGGTACTCCATTTACAAGTTTCGCAGGACATCTTGGACTGTGTAAAAACTGAGCCAAGCTTCCCTACTCTCCTGACATGGCTCCCTGTGATTTTTGGTTATTTCCTAAGTTGAAAATGTCGCTGAAGGGGACCCGATTTGAGTCAAGAGAAGGCGTCATACAAAATACGACGACACAGCTATACACCATACCAAAAGAAGATTTCCAGACATGTTTCCAAAAGTGGCAGGACCGCTGGAAGAAGTGTGTCCAATCTAAAGGGGAGTACTTTGAAGGGGATAAATGTTTAAAACCTGCAGATAAATAAATGTATTTTTTTCCTGAAGAAAGATCTGATACTTTTTGAACACACCACGTATATAGCAAGCGTATTAATCCAATACAGTTGTCAGTTGTTCGTTTATTGCATAAATGTCACACAACATTAATCCGGGATTTAATAAACAATCATAGTTAGAAACCTTTAAAAATATAATTTTCTAAGCAACAATCACGGACTGTATTGTATATAAATCAGTACGTAAATCTCTTCTCAGTGGAGTTACGTGACAATAATGACTGTGTTGGGAATGGTGTGGGTGGGGAGGGAAAGCAGAAGGGAGAGAAAGAGGGAGAGAGAGAGATTAAAATTTACATTTACCAAAAGCGCGCCGTATCAAAGCTAGTGAATGCCACGCTATGACTAGACGCGGACTTTAATATGATCAGCATCCAACCGACAATAAAACTCAAAGAAAAGAAAATTAAAATCCATTAATTTCCAGGAACAAAATTTCATTTTCGCGATACCGATTTAAAACTCGTTCGTCTGCAATAAACAGTTTGCTGTTTTCCAATTGGTAATTATTTGTATTTAGAATGAAATCGTTATTTCAGAAGACATACGTATAATTTTAAAGGAATTCGAAATTTTGTTTTAAATTAAACTTTTGTTAATTGGTTGGTAGGTCAGTCGTTAATATTAATGAAAAAGTGTTTAACAACAACAAAAAGTTGTGATAACAAATGATAATTAGAGTAACGTGTTATGAACATATAACTTGTAACTTATAACTTAAACCGTATATAATCACAAAATTCAGATTGTCCAGCATGACCATCTCTTACTTTCGACGTCGATTTGATGTTATTATTCCCATATTTCCCATATTGTTATTATTTCCTCTCCTTTATCACATCTGTTTATAGCCTGTAGACTACATCTATTATTCTTAGCAGCTATTCCTGTATCTAAGTGTACCTGAATACAAGTCATAATTTCATGATGTTACTAGTTTATAAATTAATATTATATATATATGTATGCTCAAATTTTGTGTGTGTTTATATCATTTATTAATAATAAAAAACTTTTGACAAGAATATATTTTTTTATATTTTGTAAAGTACAAATGTTTCGATTGTAATATGACTATCGTCGTCAGATATAATTAATAAATTCAAAACTTTTAAAATCAATTGTTCAAAACAGCTGTTTTATATGTAGACTAAATTTAATATTTTTATATGTGTATATAAAATATGTTATATAATTAATTGTAAAATATAATTGTATATATATATATTATTGTCTGAAAGTACAATATACTTGCAGACGTAATTATAATTTGTTTATATTATATATATAATAATTATAAACAAATTGTAATTACGTCTGCACGTAGATTGTACTTTTTTGTATCAGAAACCTCCAGTCTGTGAAAGTGCGTGCAGGTATAATCTACTTGCAGAAGTAATTACAGTTTGATAATATAATAATCCTGCAAGAAATTCATCGAGTTACTTATAAAGAAAAAAATATTAGTAATAAATAATGTTTGTTTGTTGTTTTATTCAAGAATATGTTTTTCTGATATAATTTACAATGTTTCGAGAGTATTTTTAACTGTCGTCTTGTTAATCATCAAGTTAAAAATAATGTTGAAACACTGTAAATTACATACAATTTACAAACGTTAGAGGGAAGACTTAAGATTCCATTTTAATATACATTCTGTTTTTTGGCTAACCACTCCACTTTCATAGTAATATAAAATGTGTGCTCTGCGAGCCTTTGTGGCCCCCAACGTCTTGTCAGTTTGTTGGTTGCAAAATTATTTATAGTTCCTTTTTTTTTACTTCCATGTTCCATAAGGAAATGGAATTATGGTAATGGCGAAAAAAATCGTGTTCGATATAACTGCTGATTCTGATTGTACTACTCTCAAAACATGAAGAAAAGTAATTTTTCGAAAAGTGTCTGTCTGTCTGTCTGTCTATGTGTCTGTTTAGAATTTTTTCTATGGCAAACGATAACAGCCGCAAATTAAAACAGAATCAAATAATTTTTTGCACACTTCCCTGAATTATAGAGGACTCAGGTTTATTGATTTTGGTGGAGATCGGTTAAGACAAAGGGGTAGTTTACCAGCAACGTTTTATATTTTAACAAGTATAATTTTTTCTATGACGAACGATAACTGCCGTAAATTCAAACAGAATCAAATAACGTTTTACATATGTGCCTGATTTGTAGAGGACTCGAGGCCTGTTGATTTTGGTGAAGATCGGTTACTGGGAAATGGTAATTTACCAGAAACATTTTTTGTTGTAACAAGAGTAAAGTACTTAATTTTTGATAAATAAAGTATCCTGATAAGAAGATCATAATAATCCACTGTAGAAACGTAGATGAAATATCTATAAATGAAGAGGCTAGTTGAACGGGGTGGGGGTAATTTTCTATAAATGAAAATTATAGTTGAAAGGGGAGGGGATAATTTTTTATGCGTGTACTACGTTATCGGCAGCAAAGAAGTAGTTTGTTGTTAAAATTCCTTCCCGGGCTGTTTGTGGCCGTAGTCCAATGTCTTCTGCAAAACCTGACGTTTCGGCAGTGCCATCGACTGCCAAAATCAGTGAAAATCTAGTGCGCTAACGTGAGGTGGTATACATTAGTGACTACAAAGGCTGAAGAAATAATTAGTTTCTATGGAAATATTTCATTTCCAAAATTATTTTAAATATAACTCTTAGAACATGGAAGTCATGTACCGATATTTTTAATTACTATGAAAACATCTTTTTGTGTATATCCTTTTCTTTGAAGTGGTAATGTTGATTACCCAACAAAAATTGAAACTTTTTCAAAAAAAAAAAAAAAAAAATTTTGGACTTAATTTGTTTACCGAACATCAATAGGTGCATAAATCGGGTGAAGTTTTCTAAACTAAGATCCTAATTAGTTAGAGTAAACTGAGATCCTAATTACTCGTAAGGCTTTCACGGCCAGCATCAACACTGTCGATATTATTTTCTGCCGAGTTATTAGGCCGTGGTCTACTGCTGCTAACATTGTTCTTTACAGCCGTTTCGGCCCCAACGTCGGAAACCATCTTCAGTGTAACAGAACGATCGAGTAATTGGCAAGATGCACTTAGTACTGGGCCGAATTGGTAATTAGTCGATGATTACTCGAGTACTTGGTAAACACCTTGATAATTTCTCGATCGTTCTGTTTCACTGAAGGTGGCCTCTGACAGTGGGGTTGAAACAACTGCACACAACAATGTTAGCAGTTGACCACGGCCTAATAAACCGGCAGAAAATAATAATATCAACAATACTAATTACTCTTAAAAGTCGCTTTAGTTAAGAGAAATGTTTATTATAAATGTAAGTTGAAAGCAACATTGTTGTCCGTTATGTTGGATAAAAGCGACAACGTTCTAACAAACACAAAGAATTACTACTTTATTTATAAACACGAAGAACAGAAGAAAAAAACAAGTTTTAAATAACGTTTACGTAATGCTATTTATCTACTGTACTTATATAACCGCTGAATAATTTACTAACGCATTGTTCTTTATTTTTGCTCGACAAAGTTCTCCATTTATTGATTTGTTTTTACATTACTAATTTAAACTTTTAAATGTTCAGACCATGACTGAATTTACGCCTGGCCCGCTCTCCCATATATATTTCCAGCCACTTAGAAATGAATTATTGCTTGATTTACATATTGTGTGGACGTTCTATAATTGGCTTTTTATTGTTTATCTATGGTCTCTTATTTACAGACCCAACGCAGTAATATATATTATGTTGTGGAATTAAATCTTGCACGCCGTGAGTCTGAATTTCAGCGTTTTATAAACCTTTTGGGTAATCGCAAGTGATGAGTGAGTTATACTGCAGCATATTTTGAGCTGCTGAAACTGAAAATCTTGATTATTTAGTTCTACATAAAGCAGATCAGGAATACAATACATTACTCAGTAGTACACATTATTACAGTATATAACGTTTTCAGAAACCACGTATTGCATTCTTAGTTTAGAAAATGATATACAAAACTTTTGTATTTGAAAATTAAAAGGAAATTATGGCAGTGGCAAATAAATCAATGTCAGAAATCGCAGATAATCATGTAAGTCATAATGATAGTCATTATCATCATCATCATCATCCTCAAGATTTAAACCAAGAATGGTTTGTTCCGGTCTCAAATAGGCAAATATTACAGATGGTCACTCCAGCGCTTCCTCGGACGTTCCACACCTCTGCGTGCCCTCGGCTTAGAGGTCTATAGGTGTTTGGGGATGCAGCAGTCATCCATTCGGCAAAGATGTTCCCACCAATTCAGCCGATACTGGGCGATCATGTCGAGTATACTCATAATATTGAGTTCCTGCGGTATATCTGTGTTTTTTCTATGATCATGGGGAGTATACCCTGCCACGTGCCTGAGAAATCTCAGTTCAGCCGCTTGGATGCGACTGGCCTGGCCTTTCGTTAAAGTTCAATTCTCAGACCCATAAAGAAGCATGGGAAGAGGCATCACATTGTAGAATTTTAGGCGTGTTCCTTTACTTGCTGACTTAAGGGTTCGCCTGATGGTCCCGCACATAAGGTTGAACTTATGCAACTTATGCACCACGTCGTTGTTTGCATTATAAGACACAGTGAAGCCCAGGTATTCAAAACTGCTAACATGTTCCAGGACAGTACCATCTATAACAATTTTTGCCCGTACGGGATGAGTTCCACAAAAAGCCATCGCCTTGGTTTTAATTGTGAATATCTGCAATCCAGAGTCTTTGCAGATTCCATTTAACAAATGTATACCCATCTGCAATTTGTTTTCAGAGTCCGACAGAATAGCCTGATCGTCCGCAAACATGTAAGTTACAGTGTGCAATAAATTCGATTGGAAGGGTTTTCATTGTCATGCGGTTCCCCCCTCTCACTCTCTCTCTCTCTCTCTCTCTTGTTCTCTCCCTCATATCCTGCAATATATCCATCCTCAAGATATCCATTAATTAGGACAAAAAGAGGGGACAAAGATAGTGTTTGTATTATCGAACTGTGTTAGAACTGTGTATTATAGAAGATGTGTAGGAAAAGACAACAGGTTTCACTAGACTGGCTAATTGCTCGAGTGGTGTCTATTTTTAAGAAAGGAAAACGGGATGACTGCAGTAACTATAGGGGAATTTATTTGGTTAATACTGTCTATAAAATACATGCAAGAATCAAAGAATCATAAACCAACGTCTGCAGACCACATCAGAGCAACTTATTTTGGAAGAACAAAACGGTTTCAGGACGAGCAGATCTTGTACTGACAAAGCTTTTATTGTTACACAAGTCGCTGAGAAAGAGCGTGAGTTCAACAAAGAAAGGCACGTAGCTTTAATTGACTTTGAGAAGGCTAGACAGAAATTTTCTGTGGAAAGTATTAGTATCACAGTAACTTATAAGAACTACAAAAATCCTATATAACGGAGTAACAATGGCTGTTAAAAATAACTGTAGGGTCTCTCACCAATCAAGGTGTTAGACAACGGCGTACTCTTATTAACATTTACATTGACGGTCTATTAAGAAAAGGAAAACCGTGGTATTAAAATATCACGAGACAGATATTTGAATATGCTGACGACTTGCTTGTAATTTAAAATAAAGAATCTGCTTTACAAAAATCCGTTTTTAAATTAATAAATTACCTTAGATCCGTCGTGTGACTTTGTTTTATTATTTAGAATTAAGCGTTTTGGAACATATGTTCCATCATTAGATTCCTTTACTGAGTTGAGATCGTCAAATGTTAAAATCACATACTCAACTGTAATAATTAACAAAGTAACGTGGACACCAGTAATAATATGTATGTCCGTGTTTAAGCTTTATTAGATTTGCAAACAATACAACATAAAAACCTCCACTGCAAGAACAAAGGTTATGGCATTTCTATGCAAGGAACCAATAGGAACAAAAAGAATAAATAAAGATCAGATTATAGAGCCATTTTAACTGTTTGGGAAATGATACTGACTATGGTAAGAGTTATGATATTGATGTTAAGTTAGGCAAGTTCCAATCAATCGTATGTTTAGAAATAAGGTACGACAAGAGACAAAATTAAAGTTTCACAAAGTTACGGAGGTGCACTGTCCTATGGGTGTGAATTATGAACGTCAACCAAGAAACAAAATGGCTCGGAAATGGCGTTCTAAGAGGAGTTAAAAGGTGTTCTAAACTCGACCGTATACAGAGTAAAACCATAGAAAAAGAATTACAAGTTTTCTATTTAAATGAAAGATTAAAATATTATAAACAGCGGTGGAAAGAACGCTTAGAAAGAATGTCAGATTCAAGACTGGCCAAACAGGTCTGGAAATATAAACCTACAGAAGACGGGTGTGTGGTTAGACCAACAAGAGATGGCTTTGAAAACGGAACAGGCAGCACCTTCCCTATTCTCTGATGTGAAGATGATGGTATTGATGATGTGTTAGTACTGACAGAAACACCGCTGAAATCAAAATGAGACTACTGTATGTGCCACATTAGTGGATTGCTTAGGACGGAGCCACCGGAAGAGATATCCGGATTAGAGAATAATCCAACGAATGATGGGCGAGAGTTATTAAAAAATATTGAAAAAACTAATTTAAGTTGTAGTCTAAGTTATTCTAAAATGTAGGGAATCGTTAGCCAGAAAGCCCCACCAGCTGAGACAGCCAATAAAGAGATGGACTTGGCAGTCTTCCAGATACGGAAAATTTGTATCCGGAAGAACGCGTGCCTTGGATGCAAAGTGGTTTGAGTCAAAGAATAGCAATGCTGTAACGAACTTCCAAACAGTTTACAATAATAAGCGTACGTTATTGTAACAGTATCTGTGATATAAAATACACATGCGCGGGAGAGAGAGACAGAGATAGGGGGAAGAAGAGAGAGAAAAGGAGAAAAGAGGCGAGGCGAAAGAGAGAGAGAGAGAGAGAGAGAGAGAGAGAGAGAGAGAGAGAGAGAGAGAGAGAGAGAGAGCTGTTTGAAACCCATTTCTTCTTCTTCTAATTTATTGAGTACTATATCTTACACGATTACGTAAGATATCTGGAATGATTGACAAACTAGTCAGTTCTAGTATATGATACCATGTTACAGTTACAGTTACAATATTACAATAATAATAATAATATTACAATAATAATACAGTAATAATAGTGTTCATTCATGATCAATTTAAACTTTTTTTTTTAAATAAAAATATAAATGTCAAAATTGTTACGATATAGACAACTCTTCCCTGATATCGAGTTTATAACCGAGACAGCATGTGTATGGACAAAGAGAATCCGTGACATTCTAATCTACAGTATTTAAACGTTATATGCATTCAAAACGTACTTTATCTAATCCGACATGTAGTAATAATATCGAAGTAGTAGCCGTCATCCCACCAAGCCTACTGGTTTGAGGAGACTCGTTGGGTATTAACCACTAAGCGTACAATATAAATGTCACACGAATTTACTCAGTCCATTATTAACTGTCCCTGCTGGCGTACAGGCACTTGTTCGTTTAAAAGTTAACAAAGAATGTGTCCTTGTATGCATCAAAGCATAACTTAATCTAATGACACGAGATATTGTCAATTTTTTCATCACGTCTATTTATTTTTTAATTAAGAAAGTAGTGTCAGTGGTTATAATCACAAACAGAATTATCACTGTTGCACACCATTATAGAAAAATTATTCCGATTAGCGCTTTCAGGCTTCTCAGCTCATCGCCAGATCGGAAATAACAACCAATTCCGACTAATAACAACCAATAACAATCAACCAATTAACAGGTTGTTATTTTCGATCTGACGATGAGCTGTGAAGCTTGAAAGCGCTAATCGGTATAATTTTTCTATAGTGGTGTGCAACAGTGACAATTCTGTTTGTATTTATTTTTTGGCTTCAACGAAATAAAAAAATACCATTGCATGGGGATAAAGAGAAATCCTGTGAAACAAACATAATAGTGTGCTGCTGATGCGGTTGTTATATTATTTTCTTGTTTTAGGATTACAAATTTTCTTGTTAATTTTTTACAGTTCACAGTAAAGCAGTGGTCGTTTAATATCAACATGTAATTATTATCCTCCTCCTCCTATGGCGCTACAGCCCGAAGTCAAGCCTTGGCTTCCTCCAACCTGACCCTCACCACCTCTCTCTATCAGTAGCAAAGGACTTCCATCCTCGCACTCCCAACACCTCTCTTGCATCGACAGCGACAACATCTTCCCATCTTTTGCTTGGATGGCATTTTGGTCCTTTGTCATCCATACTGCCCATAAGCACTCTTTTAGGTGTTCGTTTGTCATCCATTCCTTACGATATGGCCAGCCCATTGCAACCTGTTCAGTTTTACATACACTTCTACCGTCGGTTCGTTGAAGTGACAACATATTTCATCATTATGCCGTACCCTCCATTCGCCCATTTCCATATATGGGGCCCAGGATGCGTCTCAGGCGCTTCCTTTCAAATATCTTCAGGCGTTCAATTGCCCTTTGTGTAAGCTATAAACAAACGTACTAAATTGATGTTGCCCATCACAAGTAGATAAGTTTGGCACGAGTCCAACGTAACAAGCGCATATCCAACGTTTAAGAATATTGTAGTACAGTATACAGTATTACGTAGATTAGTATGACATTAAAATTTTATTTATGAGTATTAACTAGGTATAACAACATTGAAATTTACAGTGCATATGCAAACCCAAGGAGTCGCGATATCGTGTTAAATGACCACCTGAACTTTGTATCCAACCGATTGTACGATACCGCCTTGAGTCTGCTCGCTGGGGCTACGATAAGGTAGCAACCGCTCAATTGGCAGAATGAACTTGAACGGGTGCGCACCCAAATCCGCGTACGGTTCACATGCAAATTTTGACATTTTTACTTCTTAACGATCTCGCAAGAGTGATAGTTTTACCTTTTTAATATCTGATGATGGAGCATAAGCTCTGAAACGCGTCATAGACGAAGCACAAGAAATCACACGGCGGATAATTTAAGGTAAATAATTTATTAATAACAACATTGGTTTGACTATGATAGCGATAATAATTATTGAAATCTGTAAGCATGTCACCGAATACGACGGTACAACGTCAGGACACAGCAATATGCCCTCGTATATACCTCGTCTTGTTTATGTCTACTATCAACTTAACTTAGATGTAGCAATACCTGACTTGTATGAAAAAGCGAATTTATTTTCCAAGGAATGGTTGATGGAAAGAGGTTGAAAGTTAAGGTGGGGTTACAACAGCTAATTACCAATTATCAAGGAGATTGAAATTATCAATAAAAGAGGTACGTAGGGTTAGAAGATTAGAAGATATTATTAGTTTTGATGTGTTTTGTACCAAAATTATCTGAAAAATTTAGTTTTCCGATTTCGAGATAAAAAACACAGCATACGAACTAATTAAATAGTCAACGATGTAATGATCCCAAATAAGCACGTGCATATTTGTTTAACAGAATGAAAAGACACGAACTACGGACATTTGAAACTCGGAGACGTCCGACCGAAAACTCAAAAACTCACTTCGGTAATAATCATTTAAAACTTTTTCATAAGATAAACTGATTTATAAAAGCAAATCAAACGATTATTTTCGCAGACGCCTTTAGTTTTCATTTACGTATTTTGCATTTATTTTATTCGTGTTAATTTGGATAACATTCAAGATTTACTAAAATCATGATAATAGATGTGCTTTTAGTGAGTTGTTGTTGTTGTATTGACACAGCTAAACTAATTTGATGGATTAAAAATTTGTGTTATAGTTTTATTCTAGAATTATAGTGTAAAAGTCTTAAAATGCCGTTTTTTCTTAAGGCTATTCGAGTTTATATATAGAGCATTTTCGAAGCTTAAAATCCAAGTGTACAGGACACATACGCTTAGTTTCGGAACATTGTAATTTATAAAAGACGAATGTGTAAGGTTCCACCTTTCCTTTAAAATGTTGCTAGTTTTATTTAAATATATAAATATATATATATTTATGAATAATATTTATTCATATATAAATTATTTAACTTTTATATATGAAGGATGACGAACAGAGGCTACGATAGCTAAAACTGAGAGCATGTACACTGCAGTAGCACAAGGTGACAGAATTGAAAGATGCGCAGCAAGGTTCAAATCCTGCAAGGAATATAAACATGTGGACACAGAAGGAAATGTCATAGGAAACCATAAGAAAAACGAGGAAGAAAAATCTACATTCTTGTTTAGCTCAATTCTGTAGAATCACAGCGTATCCACGAACAATAAACGAAATATATACTACGCAGAAGTGAAAAGTATAAAATCTACAGCTGTAGAATATTGCAGCTGAAGGAGAGAACTGGAAGAATACTGATGGCTACAGAATTGGACTTCTGACAAAGGTACGAGGTAAATTTAGAAAAAAAATGAAGTAATAGAGTAGAAAAATAACTAGTAATGAACATAGTGTATGAACTAGTATAGTGTAATGAACTAGCTGTTACCCGCGGCTTCGTACGCGAATATTTGACTTTTAATAAGTATTTTAATATAATTTTGATTGTCTATGTATATATGGCGTTCTGTCAGCTCGTATAACAATTTTGTACTCATTAGTCAAATTCTCTCAAAATTTTCAACACTTATTATGTTGTTGCAACAGCCTTTGGAGATTTAAAAGTACCCGTTTATAAAGCCTTTGAGGATATTTATAAAGTACCTGCTAAATCAAAAACCGTTGTCACCTAACCTCACAAATGAAAACAACACGTATTTTTGCTTTGCATTAAGTAATAGGACAATTTACAGTTAGTACACTTCTTCTTGTCTACATCGTAATATATCGATACAATCGCATATTATATAAAACATCGAAAATGTACTGCAGGAATGGGAAAATGTACAGTTCCGATGCCGCTAAATAGCTTTTGTTTATTTACTTGTTACTATGGTAATTAATTCTGGTCTCCATGGTGATGATGACACCTTTAGTAGTGGTATTTAATATAATTCATTACTTATTCATTGCATCATCAGAAATACGTATAAACATAAATTTTACAATCTTTTAAGACAATTACAAAATATATAGACGTATCTGTACACAAAATTACAAAATATATCAATACAATCGCATAATAAAAACATTAAAAACTATAGGAACCGATAAAGGTATACATTCGATGGCGTTAAATATCATTTGTTTATTTACTTGTTACTATGGTAATGAATTTTGGTCTCCTATACCGATGACTGACACACCACCTACCGCGTTATATTATAGATGAACGACATTAAATAGAAGCATCTGATGTGTTGTAATCACTTGCAGAGGATTCCCGAAGAAAAAAACGGATGTTATAGGTACTGCTTCCATCGAAATTTTTGTGATCGACCGAGAATCAGTGACGGGGCGAGTTGATAAAGAAATTAGAAAGAGAGACCTGCAGGAGGCCTGTAGAGAGCAATGGAGCTTTAGGTGTCGGAAAGCAGTGTAGAACGTTTTAAAATCGGCGCGCGCTCACACACACACACATATTTAATAATAGTAGGCCTACGCACAGTTTGTGATGCTAAAATTATATTGTTCGCTCTGCAATTCGTCTGTTTGTACGGGTAGAAAGCGGGTCAATCACGTTTCAGGCGAAAACGGGCGAACATAACCTTGTGTTACAACGGTCCCACGGATCGTCGTTTGGTACAGTGGAAACACAATACAGACACCAATGAAGTCACTAATCACCAGCTCTAATTCCTGTAGTTACATATAGCAATCTGAAATCAACAAGGTACTTTGTTACTGTCATACAATAATTCAAGTTAAATTATTGTCCACACGCAATGCCAATTCTGTGTGCACCAGAGGCATAAGACACTATGTCATACACACATTACTTTACAGTATAGCTAAAAAACATTTTGTTTGCTTCAGGAAGCAACGTGAGGTAGTGTTATTTTAAACATGCGTATTGGCTGCATAAAAATAACCAGGAGATAGTGCCATACACTACTAGAAAGAGGGCAACCTGTATACATTAACACTATATAAAAAAAACTCTATTTTATAAAAAAATGGTGACGGTGTATTATGCCTCTGGTGCACAGAAATGTCAACTAATAGAGTTCCGCACTAATTATATTACACATCACTTGATCCGCACTGAAGGAATCGCCAACTGTAACTAACTGACAAAGTCGGCCGCTGTTGCTTATGTGGGTGCTAAAGAAGTTCCATACCAATTTTCCATCCTTTTGGCGGCGTGCCGGCACAATTTGCATAGTTATAAGTGCTTTCTAACAGTCTGGAAGGCACCTTGACCGAGACGCTGCACCTGTCGAGAAACGGGTGGAGGGACGCTTCGAGAGCGTCCCGTAATTGTCGTGACAATACATTCAATATATGGCAGGCGTACGCATAATTTGTGATGCCAAAATTATTTTGCACGCTGCGACCCACTGGTACGGACAGATAGCGGGTCAATCGCGTTTTAGGCTAATACGGGCGAACCTAACGTTGTATCCTGTAAAAATTATGCCCTACACTTTTTAAATTGTATTTGACGTATGTGGTGACATATTATCTGCTAAAAAAACAACAATTTTTTGCAGTGTCATTTTATTTCGTATCGACAACCAAGCAGTCTCGCACATCAATCTACCGACCTACAAAATTTAATTTAGTTTGCAACGACCGAGAGGTTGAAACCGTCGGATTGGACTGAAGCTATAGTGTCTCGCCTTTGTGTCTTCCACCAGTGTAAAATCCTTACAAAACAAGACGATCGACGTGGTAATTTTCAACCGTTGATTAAGTTCTCACAAAAGCTTTGCTTACGGGTATAAATCTTGTCAACGGCGGACTTTCTCAACCACCGTTCTCTAGTCACGACAAACGGGTATTTACTACGCTGGTAAACAAGTTGCAGAAAGCTGTCATTGTGATGTCGACGCCGTTAATAGGTCAAGTGCAGAGCAGAGACATACAGTATATATGTTATGCACATGTCAACAGATAGCATATACGCCGTTCTGACTGTCCGTTTGCAAACATTGTAACGTTCAACTCGGTCATTTCTGTATAGAAAGTATGTAGACAATAAATCAATACAACAACGCAGACTTCTATCTTAGACGTGGTCTCCGGTTACTCCGTCTGGTCTTCGTGTTGTATCCACACCCAGGCGCAAATTTAGAAACAGAAAAGATAGACAAACGACAGAATAACGATCGTTAAGTCTGAAATTATAATTATTAGTATGTGCTAGTGTGTCTATTATGTGGTGAATGAAATAAAAGCAAAATTTCTTCTTACAATGTCCGATAAAAGGAAGCACTGAAATGACTAAAAAATAAAAATTATAAATTTGTTTATAACTGTCTAGGTGGACCGTTGATTCTTCTTGCAGTTTTATTTTTATAAAACTTGGCGTTTTTACACGAATAGTCGTATCATCAAATTAATTATTATTATCGGGTCCTTCAGTCTTTCGACTGGTTTGTACCCTCCCCGCATATACCCGTGGTGCGTGTGTTACGGAGTCTCTCACAGGTATATGGGACCTACAGTTTAACGCCGGATCCGAACGGCATAGTTGGGGAGGGTTTATGCTAGGCAGGATACCTCTCGCTGGTTTGCCATCGCCTTGCGAAGGGGAATGGTTGTATCTGATGGCCCCGGCGGGAATTGAACCCGCGCCGACAGCGTAGCAGCGCCACAATTAATAATAATCAAATTAATAAAATATTAAAAATTACTCATAAGGATTTTGTCGTTTTCGCGTGTTGTGTGCACCATTATGTACTCGTATTTGGCGAGCTCTATAACGGCTCGTACCTAGTAACAGGGCGTAGTTTTCAACGATATAGTGTTAAGTACTAGTATTAAGTAATGGTATTAAGTGACTTTCTTTAATAATTAATTAACTCTGCACGACGTAATTGTAACCTTTTTATTAGACTGATGAGGAGACCTTAAGAATCGAATCTCGGATTTGTATATAAAAAATTGCAACGATGATCATGTGTACACCTGGAAATAAACAAAATAAAATAAAAATCGTCAAAAGCAAAACAAAATCACATAAACCTCCAGGAACCAAAGTAGACGTTATTTAAATACTAAAATTTTCAGAATTACATAGATGCTACCTACTCGGTGGGAATATCACAAATGATGGACAAGCAAAAAGGTCATGGAAAGCAGAATAGGGCAAGCCAAAAGAGACGTTTTCAAAAACAAAAGATTTTTATTGCAAAGTATTGGTTTAGGAATTGGGAAGAAAGATACATTTGGATATATATATTGTCACGATGACAATTTGTAAATTGGATATGTACACGGTTTCGACGGTCACACGGATCGCCGTGTTGCGCAGTGGAAACAGAATAACGGACACCAGACGAAGTCTCTAAGTACAACTTAGAAATCAACAAAGGCGATATAATAATAATAAATATTTTAGAGGGGGAAAATGCTTTGTGCACCGTCACAGGAGACCGTGTTTCCTCTGGTGTGTGGGACTCTCACCTACTAAAAACCTCACCTCTAATTCAGGCACACATATCCATCCTGGAACCACTTATCTTAACTATTACTTCAAGATGGAGCCTACTGCGTCCTTATCGGGCTCCTTCTACTTGTTCCTCATCTTCTACTGTCCGTTGGGTGCAAGTTGGACTTGTCTTATTTCTAGTAGGACCCACTGAATAAAAATAAACATACTACTACTACTACTACTACTACTACTACTACTACTACTACTACTACTACTACTAATAATAATAATAATAATAAAGATAATATCATAAAGAATAATTCAAGTTAAATTTGTCCAACACACAACAATAAATGTCACCTTTTTACAGTTTCACACTACTTAACACAATAATCATTTCCTAGTAAACAGTAACAATTACTCTACACCGCACTTGCAATATTGCCAGGACCGACTGAACTGCTTAGCCGCCCGCTGGCGCTTATATTTATACTTCGTTGAGGTTCGAGAATAATCTGTCACTTTCCGGATAGGCGCTGGGACTCATTTGGAACTGTATCAGTATCCGATCTTGATAACGCCGCGCAGAAACACCGTCCTTCTGGAACAGTCTCGTTCGTTGCCGCGTGTTAAGAGTCACGTAGGCTGTCTTGTTATTTTTCCATTCAACTTAGAAATATTATTAGGATGCCAAAACTTGGACAATACCACAAAACAAACAATTGAAGTGTTTATAATGTGGTACTACAGGAGAATGATAAAATATAATTGGTGGAGAAGGTAAGAAATTAGCTGGTTACTTTAGAAATGAGTGAAAATAATGGGCCACAGGAGAAATCTGTGGAGAACTATATGACAAGGTCGGTCAGACAAAAAGCTGAGGCATTCTGTGAGGGAAAGTAGAGAAAATGGGAAGGGGAAAGCAAACGTTGGGATACTTGAGGCGGATTGTTGAGGATGTGAGATGTTTGGAAGGTAGAAGGAGTCAGAACAGTCAAGCGACTGATGTCACACAGACAGTGAGTTGTTTTACTGTCTCTGGTGTTAATTTAGTTGCATTACACTAAATCATAAAGTAGGACTGTATATATGCAAGTGAATGTCTAGCATTAAGTTATAATTTATACAAACTAGAAATATTGGAAGGTGGAATTATTAGGAAAATATTAGGCGTACGAAAAATTTCAGAAGGTTGGAAATTAAGAAGTAATGATGAAATATATCAAAGTATAGAAAATGTAACAGAAACATTGTGAAAAAGAAAACTATTAGTTTTTGGACATTTATATAGAATGGACGACAATAGGTTAACAAAGCAGATGTTGAAATATCTATGGGCGAAGAAGTCAACATCAAGTTGGATTAAAGAAGTCCAAAACGATTTAGAAAAAATAATATAAACGCAGAAGAAGCAATTGAAAGATACGTTTTTCGGGCAAAAGTGTTAAAAATGGAAGGAGTCCAGGGTAAGAGAGAGAAAAACGCAGGTTCAAAGTGGACTGAAGGCAGGAAGAAGAGGCACAGTGAAAAGATGAAAGAATATTGGAGAAGAAGAAAAGAACAACAAAGAATAAAGGACTGAAATTGGCACGTGGTACTTAGATGGCCGATACAAAAAAAAATAGGACTTCTTTACTGGCGTATTAGGAACGACGAAATACAGGAAACGAACAAAATTCTGACGAACAAACAGCGAAGAAGGATTATATGAACTTTAGGTCGTTAGTTGCTATCTTTACTGTCCTTTGGTTTGTCTATGTATATTTACACGGAGAGTCACTCCAGTTCGGATTACAAACAGTCGTGTATTTTTATTCAGATTTTTTAATTCTGTGGTATAACGCGTTAAAATCATTTTGTAGTAGTCAGCTTTAAAATCATTTGAGCGCAAAATATTGCGTAAAAAGATAAGAAGGCAGCTGGAGAATACGCAACAACAATGAACTACAGGCTTTCATGCATGGAAAAGACATAGTTCACCAATAGATCCATTCATCAAATCACAGAGGTCGCGTTGACTGACTTTGACTGAAGCCACAACTAAAAAATTGGAATCTTTCGAAATGTGGCTTTATCGTAGAATACTGAGCATTTCATGGACAGCACATACAACTAATGTTGAAGCTCTTAGAAAGATGAAGAATGAAAGGGACGTTATTAACACAGTGAAGATGAGAAAGCTTCAGTATCTGGGGGACATCTCATGAGACATGAACAGAGATTTTACTTATTGCAGTCTATTCTACAGGGAAAAGTACTTGGAAATAGAGTAGTTGGGCGATCGAGAATCTCATGGCTGAGAAATTTAAGGATCTGGTTTAGCATGAATACAACTGACTTTTTCCGTGCAGCAGTACAGAAAGTTGAAATAATCTGTATGATATCCAACATCCGAAACGGACAGGAACTATCAGAAGAAGAAGAAGACGTAGAGGCAGACAAAGGATGAGATGGTTGGATGGCGTAACAGAAGAACTTCCTAGCATGGGAATCAGATCAGAGGGTGGAGAGGAAGGGCGGAGAACAGGGAAGCATGAAGGAGTATTGTTGAGAAGGCTAAAGCCCACCAAAGTCTGTAACGTGAGATAACAAGAAGAAGAAGAAGAAGAAGAAGAAGAAGAAGAAGAAGAAGAAGAAGAAGAAGAAGAAGGAGGAGGAGGAGAAGAAGAAGAAGAAGAAGGAGAAGGAGAAGGAGAAGGAGAAGGAGAAGGAGAAGGAGAAGAAGAAGAAGAAGAAGAAGAAGAAGAAGAAGAAGAAGAAGAAGAAGAAGAAGAAGAAGTACAACGCGTCAACAAATTTCACAATTTATTCAGATTTTCCACTTCCTAATATCATATTCCAATGGATTTTTAATAGTAATAGTAACAGTCGTAGTAGTAATAGTAATTGTACATAATTAAATAACAGTATTAACAACAGCAAACAGTGTCAACAGTATTGAAATCTGTTTTTAACTTTCATAAGATTTGCAAACAAAAACAATATAAAAATGTCCGCTATAAAAACAAAGGTAATGAGGCAGTGAGGCATTCCCGAGGTAAGGAGGAACCAACACGAACAAAAATAATGATAGTGATTGAATTCTAGAGCAGGTGAGCTGCTTTAAATATTTGGGTACTGATAATGGATATGATAGAAACTACGGTGTTGGTGTTAAGTTAGGTAAGTACCAGACAATCTGTGGAACAGCCAACCGTATCTTTAGAAACAAACTACGTCAAAATACCAAAGTAAAGTTTTATAAAGTTACGGGAGCCCCTGTACTGTCCTATGGGTGTGAATTGTGGACAACAACCAAGAAACAAGACAGTCAAATACAGGTCTCGCAAATGGCGTCCTTAAGAGGAGTTAAAAGCTGTTCTAAACTTGAACGTATAAGGAATGAGGCCATAACTGAAGAGTTACAAGTTTTTAACTGGAATGCAAAAGATTACAAAAACAATAGTGGAAAGAACACTTAGAAACTGACCAAACAAGTCTGGAAATACAAACCTGTAGAACACAGGTAGAGGGGGCAACGTTTGTATAGCAAGCGGCTAACAAACACAGGGACCCGGGATAAGGTGATCCCCCCCTCTTTCAAGTGCCAATGGCCTCCTTGGAGGGCAGATGAGCGGATATAGGACAGGACATCCTGTTGTCCTAGGGGTGAGAAATCACTTCAAAAGACGGAGGAACGGGTATACATCAACGGCATATGATGCAGAAGGCAACACTGCATTAAAGATCTGTTTAAGATATCCCTAGTGTCAGCAGCTCCATGATGGACACATTTGAGACCTGGTGCTACACAAGAATATTCAAGATAAGCTGGAGGGAGAATATAACGAATGAGTAAGTCTTTAGAAGAGCTCAGGAGGAGAAGAGCTTTCTAAGAAATTTAAAAGGCAGAAGAGCTACGTTTATAGAGCACATACTACGACACAATGGGTTGGTTAAGAGAATAATAGAAGTAACAATTGAAGCGAAGAATCACAGAAGACGACCCCGTTTAGATTACATGAAACAGCTTATGGTAGATATGAACTGCACATCATATTGTGAGTTGAAAAGAAAAGCAGAGAAGCGTGAAGAATGGCGAGCTGCTGCCAACCAGCCTATGGGCTGCTAACCTAGAAGACATGACACAAGTGTGTGGGTAGACCTAAGAAGAAACCGTTGGAGGATTTTTGAAGACGGAACACGCACTACCTTGCCTATGTCGTGATGATGATGATGATGATGATGATGATGATGATGAACAGTAGTAGGCTAGTGGTGCGTGGCACGTGGTGTTCTCAGTCCACACAAACGTTTAATTCATTTAGTTCATTTGTCAAATCGAAACTTGATTAGTATTAACGTCGGATTAATGACGTGATGAACACATATCATAGGGCGCGCGTGGGCGCAAGAGACGCGTATTAACATGACCGGGATAAAATGAAATATAAGACGGTAAAGAGAGAGAGAGAGAGAGAGAGAGAGAGAGAGAGAGAGAGAGTAAAACAATGGCTGTGACGAACGGGAGACAAGTTTCTCTATTCCTTGTTAAAGTACATATTTATTGAGTCGGGACGCTAAGCCTGCTTCTGCGGTCGGGCTTTACTCGAGCGACACGCGCGCGAGCATAAAATTTGCTCTGTTGCCTTGTTATTAGTTAATACTACACACATAAAAGGTTGTCTCTCTCTCACACACACACACACACAAATACAGTAAAACAATAAATATGAAGACAGACGGCCGGAGCGGAGCGGAGCGTTTGACTTGGAATTAAAACTTTGTCGTCCTTTGTTAGACGGGCGTAGTTCTCGCGAGAACAATGGTGGCGCGCCATTCAGCCGACTGCTACAACATTAGCTAACGATTTAATTTTAGCTTCATATGACAGCGGGCGGCAGTCGTGGGATTTCTCCTCCAGTTTTTACTTTTTAATATCATAGCAGTGGGACGCGCGTGGTCCTCTTTCCTTAGTCACATCGCAAAGAGTATCAGATCTTATTGTAGCAGCTATCCTATACGTAATGAACTCGATTCAGTATATATTTGTTTGTCATACGCGGAATCGCACATAGTTCGCCTTAGTTGATCTTTTCATATGCGTATGGACTGCAAGCGTGGAATATACATTTTCATTAGCAACATTCATTACCATCATCATCATCATCTAAAGACCATCCCTTGTCTTTCTCTCCATCATTGTCCTCTTTAAATCGCAGTACGATAGGGAGTTCATCTCCCTTCGCATTTCTTTGAAAAACCCTCCTCTTGGTTCCCCCCCCAACGGCTTTCCTTCAAAAATGTGACTTAAGAATTGATTCTGTTGTAACATGTGGCCGATCAATTTTGCTCTTCTTCTTCCAGTCATTTTGAAAAGTGATCTATCTTCGTTGACTTGTGCGAGGACTTGCTCATTACTTTTCTTAACCATCCAACTGGTCCTCGTCGTTCTCGTCCAGACCCATATTTCCATTGCTTCCAGCTTCGTAAATTCTATTTTGCCGAGTGCCCACGCTTTACACCCATGCGTTAAGGCACTCCACATAAATATTTTTGCGAACCTTTCCCTTCTATGTATATAAAGAAGAATGTTTGTGTGTCCGTTTGTCTTTTATACAGATCTACAGTTTTATTCCAATCGTGATGAAATTTCGCACACCAACAGCTCAAAACAAGAGGAAAATTCTTATCTACATTTCATTTTGAAAAACTACCCCACCCCCCTTTTCCACCCCCTTAAGCAAACTTTTAACGCGCAGCTCTGCGGTTTTCCGCGAATATCTCGAAAACGGTGAGGAAATCGATAACATGATTTTCTGAAAGCACATAAAATTTGCTACAAAATGCAATTTGCCCGGCTTTGATAGCATTCTTAGTTCCGAAGTGGACTACACGGCCAATTATATGTAGCTTGCTCAAGAGTCGGCACGCCAGATAATTTATTTGTCTGTGCTCCGGACGGACAAACGAAAAACATAGTGTACCGTCAAGCTTTACAGTAAAAGCTTTGAGACAAATTTAGCTGAATTTATTATGCTTAATATTTTTGGATCTTTCTATTATTTAAAAAAATTATTATTATTATTTAATTATTGTAATATAAGAAGGTTCTGTTATTGTTTACAAGATCCTCACTTATAAACATTATATAATATGTCTAACAAGTAAAATATATTTTTGGCATAACAAGGTTTTAATTATTCACTCAATCCTTTTATAATCATTATCCTGAGCGAAGCCGGGCAAATCCACTAGTATTTCCATATTTATAAGTGATTATTATTTTGTAAGTAAACTCCTTATGTACTGAAACGCCTGCTTTTTTTTTAGAGCTATTCTTCTCTTAATCTCTGTTCCATATCTAATTACCACAAGTGATGGTGCTCCCCAGGTAGCAAAAACTTTCAACCTGTTCTAAAAATATGACACGAAAGTAATAAGGAACCCTCCAAACGACAAATGAAGAAACAAAATGGAAGATTTCAGCTATAAGAGATTAGATTTGCAGTACAAGATTAACTTGAACGTAACTCAAGACTGAACGGAAACAGGGTAGTGAGAACAGTTGAAATGAGAGTGGAAAGTAAACAGGCCAGGCAGACCTTGTTTATGTTATATGTGCATGGAGTCAGCAAGATACCTATCCATACATTTACAAAAGAGTTGTCTACTTATAAGGAACATTTCCAAACACAAAATAATAGTTTCTGATATATATATATATATATACACACACACAATACAAGCATAGGCTGTAATGCGCATATATAATATAAAATAAATATTTAATTTAATTTTAATAATATATAATAGATGAGCAGGTGTGAAATTGGAAGCTGGCTTGCAAACAGGAGTCAACACGCAGGATCACGCGATTACCGCTGCATGTGTGTACACAAGTAAACAGTGTGTGTGCGTGAAGCATGTTTGAGCCTGAAAGTTTGGAACCTCACCCCAAGTCAATGCTAAATTAAGAATATATTTAATATTAAGCAAACCATAGATGTTAGCGAGAAGGTAAAAACTTCTAAAAATGTGTAAAAATCAGACACAAGTGCAGTGCGAATTTTACGTAATTCGGACAATCAGTGCGAACTCTGTGCGATTTTTAAAGCATTATAATTACACTAGTGGTGCGAGCATCATGATAAATGCACATCATGATGCAAGTAAAACCAATGAACGGAATAAAAGAGAACTTGGAAGGATTCGGTGGAACAAAAGGAACAGATAAAGCTAGTTCATTAATCGCAACGATTTTACTTTAATAGTTTGTTAATATATTAAAATCTATTTTTGTTTACAAGAAAGATAATTTATTTCTGCTAGAGAGATTGTAATAGGTCTAATAATTAAGTTACAGCTTTCAAAATGTTGGCAGGTAACAAATTCTCTAATCATCAGATGACATTATAATGATTAAACGTAAATCATATCATTCGTTAAATTTTATGTTGTTTTCTCCAGCTTATGGATATATGCGTATAATTTGTAAGGGATACAATAGCACCCTCTATTATGTAAATGATCTGTACGGTTTTAATTATTGAAAAACGAAACTGAAGGCTACAGGAATTTGATAATAAAATTAAGCACCAATCCAAGTCGTGATTTTTTTTTCAGAATTTCAATTGTCAATCCATCAGTATATCAATCCATCTTAAAATGACTATTTATAGCTCCTGTACGATGAAATATATTATTTTCTCTTTCGAACAAAATTTATCGGAACGGGAAACGTTACTGGACATTGTAGTCTCAAAATCTTCTATCGTGTTTAGTCTTGATTGATACTTATTATCTATTTACCTAGAGGAGAGTGTTGATGTACACAAAGAAAACTGATTCTAATTACTTAATCCTCTGTAGCTATTCTCCAGGGATTTTGTTTGGTGCGAAATGCATCCGTCCTTCAGAACTCAGACGTTTTGAATTTTGCTTATATTCCACATCTCACATGTTAACAAAAACTAATGAATACTCTTTGCATATTTAAAATTAAAATGTCAGAGAGATACGTCCGGATTATAATAGCGATTACTGTCTTTCAAGATAACGCCTCACGTTGCCATTGCGGTCACGACAACTCCAAAAGCAATGCTCAGAAATTTTATCTTTTGTTTCTATGTCTGTTTACGAAATATAATCTTTTATTTTAACATGATACTGTTTTTAGGCTGGGGGTCATTCCACAAAATGCGTGATGCGTCATCGAAAAATGTAACGTTTCCACACTTTCGATTCCGCACAGTGTAGAAATCTTTTGTTTACAAAACATTATCATGCTTCGATGTTTCGGTTTCGTCAAAATTCTTTTTGGCGCGCGCGCGCGCGCGTGTGTGTGTAGGGGAGAGAGAGAGAGAGAGAGAGAGTGAGATTTATATAATGTGATTTTTATAATGTAAACTTTCCCTCATCCTTTCATATTTGAATGCGAAATTTGACATTGGGTACATCGCATTCACGTTTTGTAGAGAGTGTATATTAATTTTAAAAGTGTTGTTTTAGTATTTTACAACTATGTTAAGTACATATTAACACTTTTAACTTATATAATAGTCACTTCATATAATAGACTAATATAACAGATTCATTAAATCTGGATTCCTGGACTGGAACACTGAACCAAAGTAAATCTGGACTGGAAATTAGAATAAAATCATTAACTACTATAATTTGTAATCAGAGAATTTGAGAATAATAAAATCATAAAACATCATAAAGAAGTTACGATTTGTTTTACGAAAGGCACTCTCAATTCGGCAGGCAGTTTATTTTTTACTTTAGTATGATAATGCTAAAAACTAGATAAGATTTTTGTAAATAAGAAGAACTGCTGTTTATTTTTTACTTTAGTATGATAATGCTAAAAACTAGATAAGATTTTTGTAAGTAAGAAGAACTGATATTTATTCTGTTTATTATATTTCATTTTTAGACGTTTTTGTATGTTTTATATTTCTCATAAATTTATTCGTACCCGCATTTTAAATATGAAAAGTGTAGAGTTTACCTGTGTAAAAAGTTTAGTTTTATGTGTACCGCAAATTTATATATATTTAAAACTAAAATTGTAAACTTTATTTTTAAAAGTGTACAGCAAATAAATATGTATTCCATTTCAGACTGTTGTAATTAATAGTATTTGTAGTAAGTACAGCTCCCGCGGTGTACACAATCATGATATAAGCTAAAATTACGTGCGAAATTCAAAATACAACACGAGACTAAATCCTCTCTGGAGGAGCGGAAATAACCTGAAGCATTATGCGTGGAAGAATATAATCTTTTTCATCCTGGGCTATAACTACCTGGTCATCGGCGAAGCATAGTGTGTACAGGTGTTCATTTCGTATCGGTATTCCCATTCCATGGCATTTCTGTTTCCACATGGTTAATGCATATTCTAAAAATATCTTAAACAGCGTGGGCGATGTTGGGCAGCCTTGCAATGACCCTTTGGATGTTTTAAACCTACAGACAATTTTGTTACCTACTTTAATTTGTACGTTGTTGTTTTTATATAGATTTTTTACTGCTTGTGTCAGGACTTTCGGTATTTCCAATTGTGACAGAGCTTTAAACATTTCTTGTTTGGGTACTGTATCATGCTTTTCTAAGGTCGATAAACGCTAGATGTACTTCCCTGTTCTTCGCTTTTTTCTTTTCTATGATCTGTTGGATTGTATATATCTGGTCTACGCATGATCTCCCGGCTGTAAAACCTGCTTGTTCTTCTCCAATCTTTTCCTCTATATTTTCCTCGATTTTATTTCTTAGCACCCTACCATACAGCCTTCCCATTGTTGCTATGACACTTATGCCTCTATAGTTTTCGCAGTCTTCTCTATTGCCCTTTCTAAATATCGATGTAATTCGTGCCTCTTTCCATTACGCCGGTAAATCTTCTCCATAATATTAAGTTTTATTTACAGTACCAAGCCACTTGTATGACAATCAAATAAACTACGTTACTCACCGTCAGAGGCTTAATTCTTATACTTGCGATGTTATATTATACTCAACATGTTTCGGGACAGCTTGTCCCATCTTCAGGAGTAAAACACATACTCTTCAACCTCAATTGAGGATGAATCGTCAAACATTATAAAATACTAAAATCCAAAATACACATTGAATAAATTAATGAAACTACAACATTAAGCGCACGTGTAGGCTCCAAGGTGCACACCTCACGCCGGCTGAACGCGCACTAAGTAAAATCACTAATCGCCCGAAAGATGTCGCAGTGCAGTATCATATAAAGCATTCGACTTAAAGTTTAGTTGATCGTTCAAAACAAATGGCCTGGTGTCACTATTTGTAAATCTCGAATTCTTCGAGAGCGTTCATATACTGTCCCTTATTGCAAATATGGAGGGGGACTAAGTTAGTCTTAAAATCAGTATAGCCATGATTTTCATAGACAAGATGTTTAGCAAAACTAGATTTCATGTTTTCAAGGGCACGATAACTGGTGGGTGGCCTATGTTCAACGAACCTTTTTAAAAAACCACGGCCGGTCTGTCCCACATAAAATGCGTCGCAATCATCGCACATCAATTTGTATACCCCCGTTTTCTTCTCGAGGGCTGTAGGTTCATGAGTGCGCAAGATATTTAAAATGTTATTAGTTGTTCTATAGGCAGCGATAAGATTGCCATTATTTTTCAGAATAGGTGCTACAATCTTGGGCATAAGGTGAGTGTAAGGAGTCAGGACATATTTATGCGTTCCCTCACTAGGTGTTCCACGTGTGTTAGTATCCTTATGTTTCTTACGTTTTCTGAGGATGCTGTCTATCAATGATTCCTTGTAACCGTTAGAGGACGCGATGTGTTTAATGATACTCAACTCGTTATAGTAATCATGCAAGCTAAGGGGTACTGACAAGAGACGGCTGATCATACTATGAAAGGCGGCCATCTTATGAGTCATCGGTGATGGGGTGTAGCATGAATAACGATATCAGTAGCAGTAGGCTTCCTGTATATACCAAACTGAATCTTATTTCCATGCCTACTGACAGTAAGATCCAAGAAGTTTAATTTACCGTTATCTTCGACTTCTAGTGTAAACTTCATATTGTCATTGATGCTATTCAAATAATTGTGTAAAATGTCAATCTGACGGTGTGTGCCATTGTAAATCATAAAAGTATCGTCAACGTAACGTCCATAAAACACTATGTTAGATTCAAATCTATTGTTAGAAAATATAAAAGAATTTTCAAAATAATTTAATATTTAAAACATGTTTTACAATATTGTGTACATTGTATGTTTCTAAATTATGATTGTTTGTTAACACCAGTAGGGAGTGAAACATGGTAAAAATAACTTTTAATAATTACGTAGTGAACAACCCCTAATCTGTTTTGGTTATAGGTAATATATTACTTTGCTATATGTTGACTGTTGTAGGTATAAACAATTTATGTACCAATCTAATATCCAATTGTTGATTACTGTTTGTTTAATTAATTAAAATAACATTACATTTAGTAATTTAAATTGTAATACTGTATAAATTAAGTTCTCTCATACTATAATTTGCTCGCTTTCTTAAAGATAATTTGAAGATGTAAACAAACTATCATAAGTCTTCACATTAAAAATGATACATACATACGCACGCACACACTCACATCACCAACACGTTCACCCAAATATTTAATTGTTTCGTTATGTTTGATATTTCTATTGTATTTCATACACACGTCCTGAAGATGACAATAAATATTGTCGAAACGTCGACATAAAATAACTAAAAGTTGTATTATTGACCGATCCTCACTAACCATCCACTAAAACATTCACTGATTGACGGTCACTAAAAATTTAAGGATATAATGAAGAAATGTTTTTAATTAAAATTAATAATATTATATCTATGATATAAGCTTTATGTTGGTGATGAGATTACACCAAACAAAGAAACTTTGAAACTATGTATAATGAATATCATATGACGAAGTAATCATTATTTGTATATTATTATTTCTTGATATGTTTGTTTAAATTAATAAATGGGAACATTTTGAATTTCCTAAAAAGGCTACCCTTATTATAATTACACCTGAACCCCTAATTACACGTACACGTTTTTAGAAATGTTATTTACCGTTGTATAATTTTGTCGCTCATGAGCGTGCGCCCGACACACATTTAATAACGTTGTATCGTTGTAATATATATACACGTATTAGTTTTGTTAGTTTTATGTCAATAGTATTTAACAAAATATTGTAGTTTCACGCGCTGTGTTCATATTAATCCCTCTGATTTTTCTTCAAGAGGTTAAATCTGAAGTCAAAAACAGACCTCTAAAACTGGCCATCGTACCTTTTATCAGCTAAAACTGCCATTGTGCCATTGTGGGCCTTATCGGCTGTATATTTTGTCACAGTCACCAAGCTGTCACCCAGAAAGGTCAACGCATTCAGTTTCTCTATATATAAATTGGGGCCGCCCCTTGGGAGGTTAGGGAAATATATTTGGTTTGAACTTACACACCACACAGGCTTAGTAATGGATCTTCCCTAATGTGGCCCATCGTCAGTTTGCGTCATCAGGGGACAGGGACACCGCACGTACTCACGGCGCGTTGTAATAAGACACATAACACCGCGTTATGCTGCTGAATGCATTAGTAAAATTAAAATCTTGGCGTGTCGAGGGAAATTGTACAGCGAAAGGTGTAACAGATATAATCGTTATCTCTAATGAGCCGTACTGTATAAATATGAGAATTTATTTATTTCATCAGAGAAGTACATTGGGTAATTATGATTCTTCTTTTCTTGCATTTCTTCTTTCTTTCTTTCTTTCTTTCAGTTAAATGTCTACGAAGGATGTATTTTAAGGATCTTCTCGGCCTGGTACCACCAACGACATTTTCTATACCAATTTATCTATTGCTGTCTTATTGATTCATCCTATCTTCAGATAATATATTAACTATATTCAATTTTCCCCCAAATAACTTGAAACAGATATGGACCGTTTCACATACACACACGCGCGGGCGCGCTTACCAGAGTTAGTTGAAAAGTTTGCGGAGGTACATCTACGCCTTAGCGTTTAAACTAAATTGTTTAACATTTTATAAGATTTATATCTGTCATTATATCCCAATCATCTGTCAATTTATTCATTGTTTACCACTTGGCCAAAAATTACGTGTTACGCGTGTTTTGAAAAATGGACACAATAAAAAAAAACATCGAAATTCACAATGAAATGGTAACTAAGTTAAAGAGATCGTGTCCCTCTAAAAACAATGATTTAAAAGGACACTCGAGGTTAAACGTACAGTCAAACCAGAAAGTAAAGCGTACCAAGTTGTGTGAGCGTAACTGCTTCTCTGTTAATGTTATCCTTGTTTTGATTAATTTCTGTTGCTTCTAGAACAATTTTTAAAGCCAGTCAAAGATAGAATCCCGCTTAAAACAGTAGGCATCTAGAAAATTCCATGCAGCTGCGGAAAGGTGTACATTGGCCAGGCTGATTTCCACAAGACTCCAAGAACATGTCAGACGTACAAAGAACTTAGCAGCTGAAAAGTCGGCAAACGCTGAGCATTCACCCATAACTAATCATATGATAAACTTGGAAAAAGTATCTCTTTTAAGGTCGTGTAATAGGTATTATGATAGAATGGTCCTAGAAGCAATAGAACTTAATAAACACAAGGATAACATCAAGAGAGAAGCAGTCACGCTCAGCACGACTTGGTACCATTTACTTTCTGGTTTGACTGTACGCGGGTTGACTGACCTCACAAATGACGCATACAGGGAACGGTCCACTTACCGGACCACACACCGTCACTTGTACACTATATAACTGAGTTCGCTTGCCAGCCTCATCGTCACATACACCTGAGGATACTCATTATACTATAAATGAAACGTTGTCATACAATTACTAGGTGATTATAAATAACATACAGTAAGCTTCTGTGTCTAATTTACGGTAATAAATTTAAGGGAAAACTAATAGCTGTAGAAGTAATCTATATCAGGTATTTATTTATTAAATTTAAATATTAATAAAATGTCCTACCTATAACAAAATTAATAAAATTCTACCGAAGATGCCACAGCTGTACACACATGTCGAGGAAATCACAGACGTAATTAGAAAAAGAAGAATTACTTTCTACGGCCATATTCAAAGAATGAATCCTGACAGACTAACAGGAAACATTTTAACTATTTCACAAAGCTCAAAATACCCAATACAATACGTGGTTCAAAGAAACAGAAACAGACTTAGAAGAACTCCATATTACTCAAGAAGACATTAAAGAACGCTTACCACTTAACAAGAAATTAAAAATTGCCCATGGGTTTCAGGAAAACCCCAAGAAGAGATCAGGTGCCATCTGGATTGACGAAAGGAGGGAGAGACGTCGATCAAGAATGAAGGCGATATGGGAAGAGAGGAAGGGAGTAGAGTAGGCAAGAACCAGTTGAACCAAACTTAGTGCACAGTGGCTCATACGAAAAACAAATGTTCTACCAAATGTAGACCAACGATTTGATCAGTGTAGATAGTAATGTTTATATTATTTTCCAATTCCCCAGTTGATACCTGCAGCTTCATAACGTAGTTATATTCACGCGCGCGCACACACACATACGTGTATATATAAGCTTACAAATTTAAGGCAAAGTTTTGCCTTGGATATACTTTTAAGATAAACTAGATTCAATTACTGAAAACGTTCGTGTAATTTGGAGTAAGAGTCTGAAAACATTTTAAATTTTATATTGAAATAAATTTTATTAATTTGTATATGACAATGAATACTGTCGAAATAATAATGTATAATAAAAAATAAATAAATATTAAATGTAATAAAAAATATATATTGTTGTGAAAAAACAAGTAATACTGATAATAATAATTACACAAGAATAATTGTGAGAGAATAAAATTAGAATAATTAATTATTCTTAATTAAGAATAATTAGAATAAATTATTCTTAAATGTTTCACCAGTTAAGGGCTGAGAGATTTGAAGTATATTATAATCGTGGGAGGGGTTGAAATATAAATATGTGTGTGTGTGTGTGTGTGTGTGTGTGTGTATTAGTACGTTTATGCAAATGCAATGTTTCTATTCGGGTATCCGAATGTTTATATTTGTAGTCTACATGTTTTAGTGTTAAATGCTAATGAAAATAAATAATGTTGAATATCAATTGTTGTACTTTTCTGCAAAAAACTTGTATTCATAGTCATAACAAAGCTGTGTACTCATAGTCAGTACCAGTGGCGGCTGGTATGTTTTTGACTGGGGGGGGGGCAAATGTTTTTGGACCCATATGAACAAAAGTCACCAGTAGAAACTAAATTATTGCTATTATCATGAAATAATTGTAAAATTGAACCTTTTGCTTTACTACTAAGTCAGTACCAGTGGCGGCTGGTAATGTTTTTGACTGGGGGGGGGGCAAATGTTTTTGGACCCATATGAACAAAAGTCACCAGTAGAAACTAAATTATTGCTATTATCATGAAATAATTGTAAAATTGAACCTTTTGCTTTACTACTAAAAGTATTGTTAATATCAAAAACCTACCTTGCAAACTACCAATATTTAAACAGTGTTTGAAACTGAAATTATTTATAACCTAAGCAGTTCACGTTCCTAAGCTTAAATACTTAATAAATTATGTTATTAAATGAATGCATTGCTAAATAAAATATATTTGTTCCCTACCCTATTTGTTTCTAACAAATACGCACAGAACACACAGGCTCGGGCCTACACACTACGCAGAATAAGTTACACGTTTATGTACACAAGGTTCGACAAAAACAGTATCTTACACAGAATACGCTGCCTAATAAAGAATAAATTATAAGAACATTACGTTTACACAAAAAATACAACAAGAACACAATCAAAACTATATAAAACACAAGAGAAAATATATGCCCTTAAACAGAAACAGAGAAGTTTTGAACAACGCTCCGGTTCTCTATATAGATGGGCGATCCGCTCGTGAACTGATTCAAAGAACTGGTTCGCTTTACTGAGTGAAAAGAACTTCTCTATGAAAAGAGCCGCTAAATTAGACAGCGGGCAGAGCCCCTCCTGTAATGGCTGCTGCTGATTTAAAAGCATAAACTGTACATGTACACGTCCTCTTGCTCCGCTCCCCGCAAGACCCACCTATGCAGGGAGGGCGACAGCGAAAGCGTCCGGCTGCGGGACCATGCCGAAAACATCGGGTGATCGCTATTAGTCGCCCCACAAATATCTTTCACATAAGGATACACATTATAGTTATATTATTGACAAGTTAAATTTGCAAATTTAGTGGGAGGGCTGCGCCCTTTTACCCTCCCTATACGAGCCGCCACTGGTCAGTATCAACTAAACGGAAAAGGGGCTATTCTCTGTAGTTAGATATACTGTATTTGCTTGCACCACAGACGTGTAGTAGGCCTATATGAATGTAGTCACTTACGTCAAATATCCGATCAGAACAAACGCCATGGAAACAAATATAACTGTCACTGTTCTGTTGTAACATGAACACATTGGTCATACTGGGAATGCTAATATTGTTTTCGTCAGGAAGCAACTTGTAAATTATTTTTAAGACTCACACGTACACTTGACATACACTGAACGTAAAATATTTTTCCAACTTTTTCTTCAATCAAATGGTTAAGTGCCAGAAATTGATTGTTGTAGAGTCAAAGGCTTAACGAGATAAATAATTTTGGTTAACCGAAACCCTTTTTTTTTTAGCCCATTGATTCAGATCTGACGTCCACATCGGTTTCGATTAGTGAACACCTGAATTATCAGAGGCCTTAAAATTAATATATTTTAAATAAAAGTGACAAAACTTGAAAGAACGTTAAAAGAATAAATTGTAAAATGAGTTCAAAAAGTAATTGTGCAGAGT
Source organism: Magicicada septendecula (assembly GCA_034769895.1). NCBI lineage: Eukaryota > Metazoa > Arthropoda > Insecta > Hemiptera > Cicadidae > Magicicada > Magicicada septendecula. The sequence continues at coordinate 461,888,821 of CM068374.1, read as the reverse complement.
AGCACATTCTTTTATTTTTTTTTTTCATTTATTTTTTTGTTCTCAAAACAAAGCAGAAATCAATTTTGGGATACTTGAATGTGATCTTTCAATTTTTCTTTACTTAAAAATCACTTTCTCTTTTTCAACAGAGCGTATGGCTCTAAACGCATTATAAGACTTAGTGAGTCGGACAGATTGAAAATCTACGCGCGACTTGCACATCTGAAATTATTTATTTGTACTTTTTCCATCAACATATCGTATTGTTTTACTTAGAATATGTTTCGTGATACAATGTGTTATATCGACAATCAAGATTAACGGGATTCCACTGTAAATATTCAAAAGATCATATAATAAATGCAGACATTATCAAGAAAAAAATGACCCGTGGACATACAAATAATATTGGGTGGTGAGTTGACGTCAATCGAGTGGATCTAGACAGTGTCCGTGAAAATGATACGATAGAATCAATTGGCAATATTATTGAGAATTCAATTACATAACTGTAGGCTATATTAAACTTTTCGACAACAAACGGGAAATGGACGTAACATAAAGTCAACTGATTTCAAATCGCAGATCCGACAGTCGTTACCAAAGGCTCGAGCTTCAAATTTGACGTTGATATCTAAAAGGGCTCTGTGTTTATCTCTTTCACAAGCTGACAAATGTCACTGTAGCAGTAGTCGCTTTGAATTTAGGACAGCGTAGATCGGATATTTTACCTATCCGTTCGATTTAGGACCAGGGGTGCCCACAGCATGGTGCAATGGTGCAAGTCGCACCACTGGAATTTTGGGGGGGATTTTCAAGGCGATCTTTTTTTAATTGGGGGGGGGGGTGAATTTCCGCAATATTGAAATTTTTTCTTTTACTTTTAATTCCCACCACGTATTTTAAATCTCCACCAGAATTTACCTCTCTCCGCTCCAGTAACATTGAATAGGGTTGAATAGGGCCTACCCCTAATATTGTTCAAAATTTCTCTTTGTGTACTTTATAAACTTTTTAGGCCCTCCAGTTTAGAACGATTTTTAATTTCCACCTACTATCCCAATAATTTCGAACTCCCCCCACATTTGATGTTTTTTGGGGGCCCCCCCCAGGAAATGTTAGCCCAACCCTATAACAACAGTAAATCACCCTCAAAATTCTTAACACCTCCGGAAGCTTACAAATATGAGTAAATTTCACGCCTCCGTTTTCCTATGCATAAAACTTTTCCATTTTCTCTTTAGAAATTCTTTCCCTTTGATATAAAATATTTTATTTCTATTTTAATATTTTTATTCATTATATTAATGGCTTATTGAAAAAGAATGCAATTACAAAATCAACTTCGATTATCTTGATAAGGCGTAATGTACGGCAATTATGTAACGGGATAATTATGTTACGGCAAGTTTGACCAGGCTTTTACATTTCTCATAATTTAGTTATTTATTAAGGATACTAGAAAACCTTTTGGTATTGACAAAAAGAATAACATTAGTTTTTTAATTCTAATAATTGCCTAAATGACTTTAGTTTATCAAAAATATTTGGATAAAGCCCCAAGATCCACCGTTAACTGGGGGTTATTCCGTACCTCTGTATTGTGATCCCCCCTACCCATGAAATCAAATTTTGGGGATCATTTCGGAACATTGGGGAGGGGGAATTGCACTATGGACTGGGGGGGGATGGGCTCTCTGTAGAAACTGCTAGTGTCATCGTCATTACGGCCGTTTCATTACTGGTACGATTTGTTGGGTAAATTCGTAAATATTGTTACGGCATTTGAACAATCTACGTGTTTCTCGAATGTTCCAGTGGAATCCAGATGTAATGTGTGTGCGTACGTGATTCTCAACGCGTTAGCTAGACTGTGACAGAATTCGCGCGGCCGCGCGCTGTGTACAACGCCACAATCAATTACGTTCTGGTGTTTTCTAGTAGCGTTCTTGACGCGCAGTATGGAATATTCTGGATTTCGGCGGGGTGTAAATACAAGTACTCGGCGACGCTCAGTTCAGTTTGAGTGGCGAGTTATTGTCGGGCGGTTACTCTGCGCGTTCAAGTGGTTATTAGTAAAAAGTAATAATTATTGTGGCGAAGTATTATGTGTGTTATAATCGTGCGGGACAATTGTTGACAGTTTATTGCGTGTGAAAAATTCGTATTTGATTTGTTGTAAGAGACTATCTTGTTGATTACAAACTGTTTAATTGTGATAATTAAAGCTGGTGATTAGTGACGTCATTGGTGTCTTGTATTTTGCTTTCCACTGTACCATACGACGATCAGTAGACAGTCGTAACAATATTTTAACATCACGCGGGTAGTGCAAAGATAGAAATATAGATTAAAAAAAAAAAAATCAACTGCTATTGTATGCCAAGAAATCTGTATGAAACAAATTTTAAAATCACCCAAAACAAAACAAACACACAAAATGACAGCAGAATGAATAGCGACGTACTCTATCAGTGACGTTAAGACACGTCGTCAGTAATAAAAATGGAGTATACTGTACCCTACCACAGTCGAAATATGCCTACACGAGATAAATATAAACGCCATAGTTTTTCGTGTATTTGAATTTTGTTAGTCTGACACACCGTTATCGTTACTTATCTTGACAACGCGATCACATGTCCTGCTCTCTAGTAGACAAAGCATTAGAGTAACACTGGACACGTGATAGATACAACAGTTCATCTGTTCGTTGATTAGTTACGCTGATCTCTGACACTGATCACACGTGTACAAATACAAAAAACATCTGTATACACCTTACATACAATTTGCCAGATATACAACTATAAGGTCTCAAATACTGAGCTAAGGCAAAAAATATCGGTATGAAGAACCATACATGACTTCCATGTTCTAAGATTTATATTAAAATCATTTTCGAAATGAAATATTTCCATAGAAACTACTTCTTTCTTCAGCCTTAACCACAGTACTGTGTGGTCACCAACGTATACCACCTCACGTTAGTGCACTCGATTTTCACTGATGATGGCAGTCGATGGCATTGTCGAAACGTTTGGTTTTGCAGAAAACATTGGGTCACGGCCAAACAGGCCGGGAAGGAATTTTAAGAACGAACTACTTCTTTGTTGCCGATAACGTAGTATACACGTCATATAAATAATATCGGTATGGAGAACCGTACATGACTTCCATGTTCTAAGATTTATATTTAAAATCATATTCGAAATGAAATATTTCCATAGAAAGTACTTCTTTCTTCTGGTCACTAACGTATACCACCTCAAGTTAGCGCACTCGATTTTCACTGATGACGGCAGTCGATAGCACTGCCGAAACGTCTGGGGTTTTTAGAAAACATTGGACCACGCCAAACAGCCCGGGAAGGAATCAAACTACTTCTTTTTTGCCGATAACGTAGCACACATGACATATAAATAAAAATTATTCCCTCCCCCTTCAACTGTCATTTTCGTTTATAGAAAATTACCCCCACCCCGTTCAACTAGTCTCTTCATTTATAGATATTTCATCTACGTTTCTACAGTGGATTATTATGATCTTCTTATCAGGATGCTTTATTTGTCAAAATTAAGTGGGCCCTACTTTACTCTTCTTAAAACATAAAACGTTGCAGGTAAACTACCCCTTCCACTTAACCGATCTTCAGCAAAATCAACAAGCCTTGAGTCCACTACAACGCAGGCATATATGCAAACAATTATTTGATTCTGTTTGAATTTACGGCAGTTATCGTTCGTCATAGAAAAAATTACTCTTGTTAAAACATGAAATGTTGCTGGTAAACTACCCCTTCCCCTTAACCGATCTTTACCAAAATCAATAAACCTTGAGTCGTCTACAATTGAGGAATGTATGCAAAAAATTATTTGATTCTGTTCGAATGTGGGGCAGTTATCGTCCGCCATAAAAATAATTCTACACACACACACACACACACACACACACACACATTACTGAAAATGACTTTTCTTCATGTTTTGAGGGTAGGACAATCAGAATCGGCCCTTATCTCGAACACGATTTTTTTCGCCATTACCATACTTCCATTTCCTTATGGAAAATGGAAGTAACATTGGCCTTCCTAGGGAAGAACCCTGTAAGAGCAAAACCCTGAACCCTGAAAGAACCCTGTAATTGATACTAGTGTTTTGGAACAAGTATGACATTTTATTTATTTGGAATTTATTTCATGTAGGTAGAACAACGATATCAAGAGAAAGTTAAATAAATTTAGTTATACCTGTGGAACAATAAGACGAATATGAAGAATAAAACGCAGAGGGAGACAGCTAAAGTTCTATAAGGTCGTGGCTGTGCCGACTTTAATGTATGGATGAGAAACATGGACTCTCCTGCAAAACGCTATTTCAAAAAAACAGGCCTCGGAAATTAAAGTTTTTAAGAGCAGTTAAGGGATGCAGTTTGAGAGATCGTCTACGAAACAACGACATAAGGAAGGACCTGCAATTACAGTCACTTCTGGAGAGAATAAAAGAATACAGGCGGAATTGGAAGTCCCATGTGGAACGCATGGTAGGCACGCGTATTCCTAAACAAGCGTTTGAATATACGCCAGTGGGGGCGAGAGATCGTGGAAGGCCTTGGAAAATATGGTCAGAGACTGTGAAGTCGAAACGGGCTATAGGTCAAGCCATGTAGTGAAGAAGAAGATGATGAGTAAGAAGAAGATCTATCTAAACATTAGCGTCTGACTATGCACTCCGCTACTGCTAGTACTCTCCATACTTTCTCCACTGATTGAACACTTCATCGGTCAAAGTTCGTATTCAGATCGTCTTCATTGTGCTAAGAGGCCGTCGTTGTGGCACGTCTTCACGTCTCTTCACGTGTGGCACCCATCTCATCCTCGGACGACCCACGTCTCTTCTACCAACGGCTTTATAGTTCAGTGCCTCTTTCGGCAACCGATCCTCTGTCATCCTTTGCAGTTGATCCGACCACTGTAAATTGAAATAATTTCATTTATGTCATTTACTTCGAGTTCTGTTCTGATATCTTCATTCCTTATTCTATCTTGCAATGTATAATTTAAAATATTTCAAATAAACTGTATTTCAGCACTCTGGATCTTGCCGCTTTCCTTTTTTGTCATGACCCACGTTTCACTCGTACAAATAAACGTGGGTATTTATAATTGTCTTAAAAAATTTAATTCTTATGCTGTTGTGACGATTTAAATTGTAAAAAAAAAATAAAAAATTTAATAATAGAAATCTAAGAATGGGAAGTTAGTTAAAAAACATTAAATCGCACTATTAAACCAATTACCCCTGGACTAACTCATGGTAGTGATGAGACTTAAATAAGAAAATTTAACTAGTATTAATTAATTAAAATCGTGGAAGCAAAAGTTAAAGAATAAAACTGTTAACCCTTTATTAAACTTATCATGCTATGACCTGTGAATTCCGGATTCAACTTGTATACCGAGCCGGCATTAAATAAGAAATACGTGTAAACCATAATATAAAGAATTAATAATTTAAAGTCACTAGTAATCAGTAGCGTACCTAGGGGGGGCGCCAAAATGCCAAAACATAATTTTTATTTGTACTTTAGGACAACAATATAGGGTTAGGAGTAAACATGCAATATAATGTACATGTGACAGAATGTGTTTTAGAATAAAGTTATAATGAAGTTTCATGTGGTCCCATGCATTGTTAGCTATTTTTAGCTCGTCGGGTCAGTCAACTGAAGCAAACGGACGGATATTCAGTGTTGCTGTAGACTTCGAGAGTGTCAGATCGTGATAGTGGCGGTGTTTTGAATAATTTTAAGTGCTAATTGTTTATCACATTACTTACTTCATCCAGGTAAGACTCGTCTATCATTTTCAGCTTGGAGGTGATTTTAATGCTACGAGTAATTACGAAACCCACCGACGCTGAATTATGCGGGAAATGTATTAGCACACACCACGTGTTTTAGTGTACTTTGCGCTTGTTAACTAACAGAATGTCGGTAATTTATTTGGTACCGGTAATTATAGTAATCTAAAACCAGCGTGCCTGTCCAATAAAACTGTGTCCGTTGTTCGTTTCAAAATATAACTTTTAAGATACTTAAGATATTATTCGTGCGTTTGTTAATTAACCGTGTTAATAATTATAGAGATCGCAGTTTTTCTGTATGCGTCACATTTATAGAGATCTCAGTCACAGTCTCTCTGTGTGCGTCAAAGTTATAATATTTTTGTTAGCCTACGACGCATACCAGCCTCGACGAACACACACGAAACGAAACGAACATACGCGAAGCAGTCGGTATGCGTCAGGCGTTTACACGCTCACACAAATTTGCGCATACGTGTTTGTATGTATAAACGGAAGTTTGAAGATTACCTTTTGTTTCCCACAGCGTAAAGTATAAATACGAGATTAAAATGTAAGATATTACATTAAGAACAACTACATAATAGTTTCGCTAGTTTTGTTATACCGGTATTTAGGTATAGGCGTATAATTTTGTTTTCATATAGGCTAACTTATAATTCTTCTTATTCATTCATTTATCGAAAAGTCGCCGCAAAATGCTAAACTAATATTTATGTTACTTCATATAGTGAGGCATACGGACAAACCAATATTTCTTTTTTAAACGCGTAGTAATATTAATTATAGCCCTAATTTATTTACGTGATAAATGACTGGTATGCATTAATCGAATGTGAAGTGTCCTAATATTTTATTTAAACTGATGTATACAATTATTTTTTTTACTTCTTCTTTCTTCAACCTAACATTCGTATATGACCATATTTCCAATGTGTTTTGTTATTATACTTTGTATATTAATAAATTTCATTTTTATATTTACCAACAGCATAATTCATTAAGATTTTCTGCTTTTCTAATGCTTTTAGTTGTTTCTCGTTATAAAAACCATATGTTTTAAAAACAACCAACAGCCTCCTAAATATATTCATACTTGAGCGCGACAGAGAAAAAAAGGCGGATACGCGAAAACAATAGCTAGATTTAACAATCTGCTAATAATGGTTGGATCTTTATAATTTAAGGGCGATTATTACTTGTGACGAAATTAGCAAAAAATCCCTAAAGCTGAAACCAAGTTTAACCAATTAACTTTGTTCTATTCCAGATCCCAAAAATGAAACGACAGAAGCCAAGTGGGGCTCAGTATCGAAAACTGAAACAACAACGTACTAAATCAATCGAGAGTTGCAAGTCATTTATGAAAGCTTTTATAGAAGGATCATCGTCATCGACCTCTACAACTCGAAATGAACCTGAACTTGACAGCGACGAATTGAATCTTGAATTTGAAGCATCGAACATTGATAGTCAAAAAGATTATGGTTCTAGTACTTCCCGGCTGAAGGACTATTCTCAAATTACAACATCAACCAGTGACTTTGAAGAAGATGACTCAAATCAAAACTTAGAATCAAGTAAAGTAGGACCTTCACGTAAAAACTCAGCACCTGAAAATGAAAGTTTTGACAAAATTGAAAATAGGCCTACCAGCTTGAATGAAATGATTGAAAGTAAGGCTAATCCACTTGACAATGATAACTGTGAAAAATTGATGTTGCACGACATTGGAGTGTGGCCGACGAATATTTCAAAACAATTTCGTGACTCATGTAATGAAAGGTACATACCAACTGCAAAACGAAGACTCTGTTTTTCCTGAGGATGAATCTGGACGAACTCTGCATAGGCATTGGTTTAAAAAAACTTTGAAAAATGGAGAAAAGGTTAATCGGCCATGGATGTGTTTTTCCCCATCTAAGAAATCCCTGTTTTGTTTTTGTTGCACGCTATTTCCGCAGAGAAATCATAAATCTAGCTTTAATAATGAAACAGGATTTTCAACATGGCGAAAGTTAAATCCGCGCGTTCAAGATCATGAGAACAGCCCCGCTCACAGGGTTGCGTTTTTGGAATGGAAGGACTTAGAACGTGCCTTACAAAAAGAGACAGTTATTGATGATCGCCTTCAACAACAGGTTCTAGAGCAAAGTAGAATTTGGAGAGTAGTTCTTGAACGTGTAATTGCTACTGTTCAAACATTGGCTCAACAGAATTTAGCTTTAAGAGGCCACAGAGAGTCGATTGTAGACGATGACAATTGTAGACCTGGGAACTTTCTCGCTCTCTTGAAATACCTAGCTAAATTTGATCCCGTTATGAGGGCTCATTTGCAATCAGTGTCCGAAAATCCAGGAAGTGTGTCATATCTTTCTCCTCGAGTGCAAAATGAGGTTATAAACCTCCTAGGTGAACATGTTCGAAAGACAATTATTGCTTCCTGCAAGCATGCCAAGTATTTCGGTATTATGTTGATAGTACACCAGACACATCACATGAAGAACAAATGTCGCAGATTGTAAGATTTGTCGAAGTAAAACAAGGTTCAGTTGAAGTCAGGGAAGGGAATGTTTCATAGATTTTGTTCCAATTGAAGACAAAACGGCTGAGGGCATTGCTGAAGTGATAACGAAGAAATTGGAAAAAGATGGTTTAAATTTTGCAGATTGTAGGGGTCAATCTTGCGACAACCAAGCAACAATGGCTGGAATTCATTCTGGCGTCCAAACAAGGTTATTGGATCTAAATCAACAAGCCGTGTTTGTTCCCTGTGACAATCATTCGCTTAATTTGGTTGGTGTTCATGCTGCACATGTTAACGTAAATGCAGTTAATTTTTTCGGGACTGTTGAACGCGTATATGCCTTTTTCTCTAGTTCAACTCACCGGTGGAGTATTCTTAAGGAACATGTGAAATTAATGGTGAAGGGGCACTCTGACACGAGATGGAGTTCAAAGGCAGAAGCTGTGAAAGCCTTATCATCCCAGTTAGATGGGGTATTAAGCGCTTTAGAGAAATTGAGAGATACACTATCTGAAACCATTGATACTAGACACTCTGCATCACTGTTGATAAATGCCATTGAAGGATTCGATTTTGTGAGTCTACTCTTTTTCTGGTCTGAAGACCTCCCCAAGATTGACAGAACTCAAAAAACCCTGCAAATCAAAGGTATTTCGTTTACCTATGTCCTAATGTGTCTACAGTCTCTCCAAGATAAACTTAGCGAATGGAGAGAAAACCTTCCTGATGACGTGGTGACAAAAGCTGCTGCTAAGTGTGAAGAATGGGGAGTACCTACAGAACGAAGAGAAAGAAAAAAACGAAAAATGCCCGGGGAAGTAGCTGAGGACGTTGGACTTTCCTGGAAAGATGAAGTAAAACAAAGCATAGTAGAGATATTGGATAAGATTCTATTGGAATTAGGTCAAAGGTTCTTAAATGTTAAGCAACTGGACTCACGCTTTGGATTCCTTTGTAATTTCGAAGATTACATGGATATAAAATACACAGAAAAAGAGATGGAAGAGCTGAGAAAAAAGTGTTTAGGACTTGCAGAAAAGTACCCTAATGATCTAAATGGAGATGAATTATTTGAAGACATAAAAGATATCATAACTCTATTAAGAAGATCAAAATCAAATGGTGAAGAGCTTGATTTAAATAATCCTAAAGATATCTTATTATACATATCTGCTATGGGATTAGAAGCATATAGCACTTTAGTCGTAGCACTTAAACTTCTTCTAACTATACCAGTATCTGTGGCATCATGTGAGAGATCATTTAGTAAACTAAAACTAATACAAAGCAACTTAAGATCCACAGTGACGCAAGAGAGACTAACTAATTTAGCAATTCTGTCAATTGAAAGTGACGTGGCATCTGCTTTAGATTATACTCTATTAATAAATGAGTTTGCATCACTGAAGGCTAGGAAAGTACACTTATAAAACTGCATATTGATTGAACAAAGTTATAGTTAAAGCTATAGTTATTTTCTAGTTTAAATGCCTGCATAAATCAGTACATATACAATTATTAATAATTCAATAAATTGTTATAAAAGTGTTTTCCAACATTTTAAGAATCTTGAATCTAAGATATTTTATTTGAGAAATTTTATATTTTTCATGTATTTTCAAAAAATGCAATGCTACTTTCATTTTGTGCAATATATTTACATTGCAATATTTTAGATATGTAAGGTTTTTCAGTTCTTCTTATAGTTAGAGTTTAATTTTTAAATATAAGTTGTATCGTATTATACCAGATTCGTTAAGTACTTATTAGCCAATTATAATCGTTTGTTACAAATAAACTGAATCTTTATTGAAAATAACCTAGTCCTAATGAAACTTATAAATATTTAATTTATTACAATTATTATGTGCTGACATAGATAATGGTCAGTGTAGTGTGATCAGAGATGTAGCACAGCAACAGCCGACAGTAAACAACAGAAGAACAAATGTGGGCGAGGACTGGGAGTTGGAAGTAGGTAAGTTGATTCTACAGTCACAAATTGTGAAAGGACGGGGGGCGGCAATCTTGAAGTTTGCCTCGGGCACCAGTTGGCGTAGGTACGCCACTGCTAGTAATAGGTGTAATAATTTCAGTATACGAGGAAAATCTCGATTGTTTGTTTTGTCTAACTGTAAGACTATATTATTAAATAAAAGATGGAACTATATTATGGCGGAGTATTCGCTCCGCGTCTTTGCAACTTTCCTGTTGTAACAACTAGGGATTAACGATGCGGCTTTCTAACTGTAAACAGCTCCACGCTGGGGCTCTACACAAAATGTTATTTTGTGTGTATTTTAATTTAAGTGTTAACTTCCACTAAAAGTGTGGACAGCTAGACATAAGTAACGAATATGTAGTGAGTACATTTTTGTGAAACAAACATGTAAGAAAAAGGAAAAATGTGTGTAAGAGGTGACATCTCCTGTAATTTAAATATCCAGTCAAATATTGTTCAAGTTAAAAGAAATTCCAACATAATGTACAAACAATACGTAAACTCCAACACGACGGTGCAATTAAACAGGTGATGTGAATAACAGTGGAAAGTGACGACTTCGACCTATACTGCCTTTACTCTATCGCCGAGAATCCTGACGACTTCACGTTAGCTGGCACCATCACATCCATTTCATCGTTACTGGACAGACTACCCCTAGGACAATCCTCGACTACAAGAGTACGGAAGAATCACTCGTCAAGACACGGACAGTCAACCATAATATAAGAGGTGACGCGGGAGCTCGTCTTCCGTGAGTTATTCATATTTTAAAATATAAGTAATTAAAGATGAAAAAGACTTTCAAAAGACAATCAATAAGCTCTAAGATTTAAACTGGTGTAACCACCAATTCTTGTAATCATACGTTGTAACTTAACTTTCGTTATGTAACTTCAAAAGTTGCTCAACTAAATAAAACCATTCTTCAAATGGTACTTAAGGAATAATGTAATCATATAATCAAGTATGGTAAATTTGAAAATTCTTAACAAGAAAAAGAAAGACTCGGATCCGAGGTAAACTCATTATATAAATGATCATTTTATTTTAGATAGAAAACCCCCTTACAATCTCAGAGTAAATAATATCTTTATTTGTAATGTGTTACGTATAATATGTGAATAAAAGGGATGTCATCTTTGTTACATACTAAAGTGAGTGCATAAATCAGTTAAACCCCTCCCCTTGTTTCCTATAATTAGAATAATTGTAATTTTGTTAGTCTTGTGTTTTGAGTTTCAGTTTGTTACAACGTAGCAGCCTGTATAATTGGCTAGCGTCAATTATCACAGGTTCCCTGGATTATGACGTAGCCGACACGTCATACTGTGTCTTGTTTTATTTCTAAGATTTCTATAAATCGTACCACAAATATTCCTAAATTTATTTATCTTCTCTCATATATCATAATCAGATTCATAGCTTTCTGCACAGCCGAGATATTTGAAACGGCTCACTTGTTCTAAAGTGCTGTTCTGTATAACTACCTTAGACCTCACTGGATATTTGCCTTTAAACGCCATGGTTTTGGTCTTTCTTAGTAAAATTGTCAGCGAGTATTCTCTTGCCACTTCTTATAATTGAAACATAACTCTTTGTAAATCATCCTCATTTTATTGAATACGAACTACGTCATCCACATATAGCAGGGAACTCATACAAATTTGTTAAGCTGTATTCCCGAAGTCACTCCGGGTTTCCATGCTCTCCAGAGTGCAATGGTGGCTACACATTTTAGCAATAAATAACTTTTTCGAAACATTTTATAATACGAATATTACGTATTTGAGTATCTTAAAAGTACGAAATGGTATCAAAAAAATATTCGAGACTAATCCGAAAATAAAGGGAAGCATGAGTATGAATAGTGAGTGCGCTTCGTTTGTCAGTATACCGCGTGGCATCGTTATGTGAACATCGGGGTTCAGAAGAGTGTTTGTGACCACATGCAGAGGCACATTTGCGATTTCAGTATAGACTGCAAACTAGAGCACGAACGTAACGTCAAATTGTGACCCTAGATGCTTCATCGGTCACATAGTGTTCGAAACACAGCAGTTTTTAGGCCGTAGAAGCGTGACCACCATTTCTTACTTACCGGATTCGCTCTTATGACTTCTTCACTTTCCCAAAGATGAAACTCAAGCTGAGGCCACTGAAACCGTGGACGAGATCGATGATTACCAAATCGAGATGGCTTCAAGCGTGTTGAAAAGAGTGTGGAATTTTCGAGAAGTGGAAACTGCTCTACGAGCGGTGTATCGCTGCACAAGGGAACAACTTTAAGAGCGATGCTAGCCAACCTTAAGTAAGTACATTGTTGCATATAGACTTAGTTTCAGAACGTTTTGGTACCACCTCGTACACTGTAGGTCGATGCGCGACTCATCATTGCTAACTTTCATGTTCGTCAGTTGTAATTACAGGGTCGTACAGACGGCAGTTGGACGGCAGTTTTTGTTGCATAGAACAAAAACTATGAAACTCATTTCGTTGTTGGTTGCATGCTAAATTTAACAATTACCTACAGTATAAACAGAAGATGTAAGATTTCAACAGATGTGAGCACGTGAGTTAATATATATATTCGCATCTCAAGTACGGTAGAATGGCTAATGGCCTCATTGCCGTTGAGCGAGCGAATGAAAGACACGGCAGAATTGAATTACCGCCGAGGTCGGAGTGGAACTACGGAGGCGGAATGGGGATTACAGAAAGTCAGAATAAACGTTAAGACTTTTAACAGGGGGCTCAGACAACCCAACCTCCCGTACAGATAACTGCAAAGGGAAGTTAACGTGTTCGGGACTGAACGCAAATTGGTCGCTTCTGATGGTCTAGCGTCTAGCGTATTCGAGTAGTTGTAAAACCTTGACGTAAACAGCGAGTCTTATATGTGGCTCGTCGCATATCTGTATTCATGCTTCATGCACTGAAATGTGTGTGCGCGTGCGCGTGTGTGTGTATGTGTGAAGCGTATACTCATATACATTTTGTTAGTTTTCGGGTTATTTTCAATTTTTATTCACGGTAAAAAGATATGCTATCGTTACGACGGTCTACTTTATCGTGTCGTATGGTACAGTGTAAAACAAAATACAAGACATCAATGAAGTTACTAAAAACCATCTTTAATTATTACAAATAACAGTTTATAATTAAGTCATACAATTATTAGTTAGATTTGTCCACACGCAATAACAATGTTAATTAATAGAGTTACACACAGATATTAACAGAATAATTCTTCACTTCGACAAACACTCGATCCGCGCTAACGAAAATCGCTCTCGTAACTGAACTAACAACCCGGCTGCAATGGCTTTATATACCATGACCTATAGGTCGTGCAGAGGTCCAGTACAGCTTTCCCTCCTTACTGCACGCGCTTATTGCGTATCTAAAGTGTCCTTGAACACACTAGAACACCTACTTGAATGAGACAACAGCTGATATACTGGATGGGGGAGTGGAGAATGTTCTCAGCTGTTCTACGCGGTTCGACACCATACTCGTAACATTAAAATAGTCTAATTGTAAAATTGTAGTCTACTTTGCAATTTTGCAGACTCAGTACAAACTTAATTCTACACCTAGAACATTCTAGTAATATCTGCGACAAAATGTCTGCAGTCGTTAAATCGTATTATAAGATCTGTAGCGAAATCTCTGCGAGGTCAAAATATCGGCGCAGAAACGTGATCTACCGTCATGACTACGTATATATTTCTTGGATAACCAGACTACTATAAAACGGCATAATGCATAATAGTGAACGCTGAAGTCTAGTGGCACAGAGAAAATACGTAGCTTATTTAACGTATATTCGATAAGCCAGACTAATCGGAAACAGGTGTGGTTCGTTTTTGAGATTTGTTCGAATTTTCTAAGGCTGAGAATGCTAAAGTAGCCGTGCCCAACACAACAGTTGCAGTTTTATTGTGTGAACATTAGTTAGATAATTTAAAACGTAAATTTTACATAACTTGGGTATTATAATTATTTATACATTCTTTAGATGCATACCTTGAGAGTGCATGCTGTATCATGGAAGTCGGTTTTAATTCGCTACATCTTCTGCCCAGTCTTTAGGAAAAACCTAAATAATCGTGAAATTATAACGTGGTTTGTTTCTTGTACCCTATAGTGTAATAAAAAATTCACCCAACGCAAATTTAAAAATATTGTACTAATATACTTTTAGTTTATCATAAATTAACAAAAACTATCAAAAAAAATTAAAAGATAAAAAATATAAGCAACAGCTTACAACTGGAGGCGAAAATGTCTATCGAACTGCTCATGTAGGCCTACATGTTGTATTAACGTTGGATAGTGGCACTGTGTAGTGTAGTTGCCATGAAGTACAGTGGAGTGAATACATGTCACTGAATTTCTTTTAGCAAGTGAATACAGGTTGCTTAAGTCCATGTTATCTTTTAAACACTCGGATAAATGAGCAGGAGAAAAGGACCGGTAACCTATGTGACACCTGTTCCGTGTTAAAGGCTCGCTTATCAACAGTGTTGTATAAAGTGGTACTGTAAGCCTTCGATAGCATTTGGCACGTGGGCCTCCTTTACAAACTTAAAAAAGTACTTCCTCACACGCTATATCTTATTCTGAAGTCGTACCTGCATCAACGGTACTTTAGGGTTAAATACGGACTAGAAGTAACACAGTTGTACCCTGTCGGAGCTGGTGTTCCACAAGGAAGCGTCCTTGGACCAACGTTATATCTACTTTTCACGTCAGATCTTCCTACTTGTCCCTATACCCGAACAGCAACGTTTGCCGACGACAAAGCAATACTGGCTAGTCATGCAGATCCTGGCATTGCTGCGAGAATGCTTCAACAACACTTGTATCAAATTCAACGTTGGACGAAATCATGGCGCATCCTGATCAATGAAACAAAGTCTGTTCATGTCACTTTCACTAAGTGCAGAGGAGCGTCACCTCAAGTCTCTTTTAATGGCCATTACCTCCCACAAGCGGACAATGTTAAATATCTGGGGATTCATTTGGATAAAGGCTTGACATGGAAGACGCATATTTTCAACAAAAGAAAACAACTTGGCCATAAACTCAGCAAATACTATTGGCTGATTGGACGTAAATCACCTCTGTCCCTTAGCAACAAATTACTCCTTTACAAAGTGGCATTTAAACCAATCTGGACCTAGGGCATACAGCTGTGGGGGTCGGCATCAACGTCTAATATACAGATTCTAGAACGATTCCAGGCAAAAGTTCTACGGATTATAACAAATGCACCCTGGTTTATACCAAATAGAGAAATCCTCTGTGACTTAAAACTGTCATCTGTTAAAGATGAAGTGAGTAAGTGCAGTGAAAAGTATTTAAGCAAACTAGAACTACACCCTAATATTCTTGCAATAAATTTGCTAGACAATAGTGAAGACACTCATAGACTAAAGAGACAAAAAATACTAGACCTACCATCTAGATTTAAGCACCCATTATCTTTGTGACTGTTGTTTCTTTTTGTAACCTACTTTTAAGGAATAACTGAGCTTGTTATCACAGGATAACAGCTCCACATGGTCAACACCTATTTTTTTCTCATACAAAAGATTTGCTTATAGTATGTTATTTTTATGTTATACTGATTATAAATAGTTAAAAAAAAAAAAAATGGCTCAGAAAAATCATCTGTTTAGAAAATATTTTAAAAAGTTAACTATTATTTCTACAATTTATTAAAATCTTGGTTACGATACTTTTTTGAACGAGCGAAGGGAATTCACAGTTCTAACTCGACCTTTTGTCTGTCTCTGTACCTGTATGTCTCTTTAAGTATTGTCTTACAATAACTTTAGGTAAGTTATATGTTCCACAATAACTTTTGAATGCAGCAAGTGATTTTCGTAAAACTTGGCACATGTGTCCACACTTTTTCCCTACAGAATCATATTATTATTGAGACTGATACCCCCAAAAATAGGGGGCGGAAACCAAAAGTGTGAGGGAGTTAAAATTGTGAAAAATCGATAAAGCATATGTGGACTATCGAATTTAAAAGCATTTTAACGACAATTGGAATATAGTGTTCACTTTCGAAAATCTCAAAATTTTTGCTCGTCGAGCCCTGAAAAGTGGGTGAAAATTTTCATAAATTCCAAAAATTCATGTGCGGTATCAGATTGAAGGAAATTTTAGAAACAATCTAAGTATAGTGCTCATTTATGAAAGTTTCAATTTTTTTTAGCCCTCAGGAAAGATAATTGTTAATATCTAGCAGATAACATATTAAAACAAATCAATAACATACATCCAAAAATACAATTCACAGAAGAAAAAGGAAATCACAACAAAATCAACTATTTAGACATAACCATCACAAGATACAATAACCACCTACAATATGCAATATACTGAAAACCAACTTCCATTAACATCATTATACCTAACCATTCTGACCACCCATCACAACATAAAATGGCACCATTCTATTCACTATTTAACAGAATGTACAAAATACCCCTAAACAAACAAGAAACAGACAAAGAAAGAAATATAATATACCAAATTGCTTGTGAAAATGGATATAATAAAAACACTGTAAACAAAATAGAAAATAAAATCAAATATAAAATAAAAACTGAACAATTAAGAATTAATAAAAATGAACAAAACAAAAATAATAACAACAATAAAAAATGGGCCCCACTCACAAACATAAATAATAAAATGACAAAGTTAACAAAACTGTTTAAGAACACAGACATTAAAATAGCATACAAAACTAACAAAAATTATCTACAAAAACTAAATGAACCACACAACAAAGATAATACAACAACCAATGGTATATACAAAATTGAATGTCAAGATTGCAATAAATGTTACATAGGACAAACAATAAAACAACTGAAAAAACGTTATTTTGAACACCTAAACGCATACAAAAAAACCAGAAATACACAAATCTAATTTGGCCACACATGCAATAAACACTGGACATGAATTCCCAAACATAACCAACATGACACTAATATAACACATACCACACAAAGGCACCATAATGAACATTTGGGAAAATTTACAAATATACAAACATAAAACACAAAACAAACTGATACCTGAACAAATACAAATAAATACAAAACACGACACAATTTTTAAAGCACTCAACATCGAAAATACACAAAATACTAATACATACACCACAATCACACACAATAAAACCAATTTAAAGTACCAGAAGCCAACAGGAAGCCACAATAGCAACCAACCAACACATATGTACTTCACCAGACACAAAATCCGGAAGGTTGAGGATGGGTACAAAATGGTACCCGAAACATGTACCTAATAAGGAAAGAAACATCTTGAGGTAAATTCAATATAAAAATTAAATATAATATATATATAACGGATTTCTACGGCCTAGGCCGCTTCTCCGTCCCTAATTTCCATTCTCTTCTATTATAACACATGTCTTCTTCCAGGCCTTGTTCCTCATAAATTTCTACATAAAAAAGATCCTATGAATGTTTTGTGTACGAAGTACCGTTTTTGTGTAACAGACGCCGGAAAAAGGGCAAAAATACGTAAGAATCTGATTTTGTCCTATTTTCAGGACATTGAAAAACCCAGAAAACGTTTTGTAAGGTTTTGTAATAGAAGTTGTTGTTGAAAATCGAGTGGTTTTGCATACAAATTGAAAAAACTGAAAACACCCGCTAAAATGTGCTGTTTTAGGGGCATGGAGGGGGACGCGCACCCCTAGGGGAGAGAACTTTTTGTTTCCAACTGCTAGACCCCCAACGAGTATTATGGAAAAGTATCAAAACTTTATAAATTATTATACTTTTTTGCGTACCGTGTCACTTATTTTAAATAATTATATACTTACCTTTTTATCCACTCTAGCGACACAAAGTTTCGTCTAGTTATGACGCGTTTCGGGACTAAGTCCCATCCTCAGATAACACTGATTTTAATATGAAAAACTAATACAATATACAATTGTAACCATGATTTTGGTTATGTTAATAAAATAAAATAAAATAAAACTTCAACTCGCATGTGAATTATTGTTATACGAAGCACGGCTGGAGCTCCCCGCATGCGTTCACCCTCAACCGCGATCGTCACGCGACTAAAAATCAGTGTTATCTGAGGATGGGACTTAGTCCCGAAACGCGTCATAACTAGACGAAACTTTGTGTCGCTAGAGTGGATAAAAAGGTAATTATATAATTATTATAAATTATTTCCCCTATTTTTCCTAATTTGACTGGACTACAACGCGTTGTTCGTTGGTAACGTTTTTCATGTAACCAAAAGTATTCGAATAGAATCAGTCATTTATATGTATGGCTACTCTTAGCCTAAATCACTGTTCCTACTGGCAGCTGGTGTATAGTTCTGGCTGTTCTGCCGTAGCTTTGTGAATACAGTATCACTGATCAAATAGCATTTTATGGAAATTGCACTCCTTGTGTCAGCTTACCACGATTTGTTTTGCCGTGTCGGGAAACAATATGGAAAAAAGTGTGCGAAATTCCTGAAATGAAGAATGAAGAGGCAGAGGTGAACAGTAGGCAGTTGGTTGTGAAGAACGAAGAGGCAAGAAAACGAAGAGGCAGTGATGAACAGTAGGCAGTTGGTTTTAATTTCAGCAGTCATGTAGGTGTTTACAATTTCGTTTTTCATCGATTTCCAGACAAAACGTTTTTACACCAACAAAACACATTTCTTTCCACTACATCTTAACATTTTCCACAAACAAATGTGTGACGCAAATAGTATCATACGAACGATGCGACGCGCTCCTGTCTGCCGGGACACGTTATCGTTACAACAGAAATAACTTTTTTACTTTCGAAAAATTAATCTTTCGTTAATGTTAAAAAGAAACGTTATTGGATTCTGTCATGCGGAGAAACCTATTTCCGTGCCGCGGTTTTCTTTTCACTTCGAACAATTTCAGTTCGAGTAACGTCGTCCGTTCGCCGCGAGGCAGAAACGTTTCGATTTCAGTACTGCCAGTGATTTCGAGTACGTAAACTCTCCCCTTTCTCCAGTCAAGCAGTCAAACCTTTCCGTCACCGTTAAATTCCCTCCCCCCTTCAACCCACTGTCTGAACAACGGGTTATGTTTTTGTCAGTTCTGGAACAACGGCCAATTGATAGATTTTACAGTCGCCGTCGGAATACTCTTGTTAAAGAGTAATAAGACGTATATTCAGTTCTATAAAGTGATAAAAAATTATAAGGAATTACGCAGTCCAAGTCAGCTAGAAGATGCCATTACAAGAGACACTCTTTTACACATATCCACTGTTTTTAGCCTTCAGTTCCCTACGTTCTTGGTGCACCTTGGCTTCCCGTACAACTCACCTTTGTCATCATCATCATCATCATCATCATCATCATCATCATCATCATCATCATCGTCGTCGTCGTCGTCATCATCCTCATGGATTAAACCGAGGATGGTTTGTTCCGGTCTCAAATAGGCAAAGACTAGAGCTGGTCACTCCAGCGCTTCCTCGGACGTCCCACACCTCTCCGTCCCCTCGGCTTATAGTTCCAGAGTTGTTTGGTGATCCGGCAGTCATCCATTCGGCAAAGATGTTCTCACCAATTCAGCCGATACTGGGCGATCCTGTCGAGTATATTCAAAATATTCAGTTCCTGCCGTATATCTGTGTTTCTTCTATGATCATGGAGAGTATGCGCTCTACCACGTGCCTGAGAAATCTCATTTCAGCCGCTTGGATGAGACTGGGCCGGCCTTTCGTTAAAGTCCAATTCTCAGCCCCATAAAGAAGTGTGGGAAGACCTATCACCTTGTAGACGTTTAGGCGTGTTCCTTTAATTGCTGCCTTAAGGTCCCGCCTAATGGTCCCGCACATAAGGTTGAACTTATGCAACTTATTCACAACGTCGTATAAGACACACTGTAGCCCAGTTCTTATAGAACTATAATCAGTTCTATAAAGTGATAAAAAGTAAAAAGGAATTACGCAGTCGAAGTCAGCTAGAAGATGCCATTACAAAAATTATTCAGTTACATATACCCATTGTTTCTAGCCTTCAGTTCTCTACGCTCTTGGTGTACCTTAGCTTCCCGTACAACTCACCTTTGTTCTTGCCTATATTCTACCTTTTGCTACTAACCTTATATTCCTGAAATTCTTTTCATCATTCTACACACACCCTCCTTTATCCGAGTGTTCACTCTTCCTTGAAAAGTACAATTCAATTCTCAGTACAAAGTACAGTACAATTCTCAGTGAACAGATTTATTTTACCAAGACCGAACCGTGCAGTCTTTGCGATTTCATGAAGCGACCGTATTCCTTTGATTCCCCACCGATTACAGTGTCTCATTGCTCATTGGTTCTAATGTTCTTCTGATCTTCTTTCAAGGTATATTTACGCCATCACAGAACTTTCTGCATGTTCCTCGGCTATCCCAGCTGTAATGTTTGTGTGCGTACGTGACGCTTAACACGCGAGGCAGTGTTACGTAATACGGAAAATGGTCGTACTTTCGATAGTGTTCGACAAGCTACTTGACTAGGCCAACGGTGCGTGTTTCTGCCAAGGCCGCGCTGATGTATCCTCTAGAACAGTGGTTCCCAAAGTGGGGTTCGCGGACCCCTGGGGGTACGCGGACCCCTGGGGGCACGCGGACACTTTTAAGAAAAAATAGAGTATACCATAATTTTTTCAATTTTTAAGCTATAAAATCTAAATTTTAGAATCTTAAAACAATTAGTAGAAGATTCCAGAATATTTTTTCCTTGTTCAGACTAATTGTAAATGTAAAAGTAATTTCGAACTTATTGTTTTAATAATGTTTTTAAATCATGTCACTTAGCAGACCTGTTTGTCAGCCAAACTAACTAGAGCGCCGCATCAACCCAGAACTGATCGCGCTGTTTTAGTCCACGTATAAGCACTGTATCTTGCTTATAAGCACTGTATCTAACCAAAACGTTTATCTGTGTAGCTGGTTTTACGCTCAAGTAGCGTAATGAAAAAAAAACGATGTATACAGTAAATGGTGGCTGTAATAAAATTCGTGCTCTACATGAAGTGTCTCTACTCATCGCTGAAAACAGGAAGCAGCATAGGCCTACCATTGGCGAGAAAATAATAAAACCCGCTGCTAAACTGATGGGCGAGAAAACTACTAAGTCTTTGAATTCGATTTCATTGTCAAACAACACAGTAAGAAGAAGGATAGATAAAATGGCACAAATAATTAGGGAGACATTGATAAACAGAATTAAAAATTGTACATTTCTTATTATCCAGTTAGATAAAAGTACTGAAATTCTGAATAACGCACATTTAATTGCTTTCATCCGCTATGATTATGAGAATAAATTACACGAGGATTTTACTTTTTAAACATCTACCATCACATAAAAATTCAGCACGATTATTTACCAAGTTCACGGTTGACAACCGGTATTAATTGGAATAAATGTGTGGATGTTAGAAGTGACGCAGCAATATGGATGTGTGGAAGAAACAGTGGACTGTTACAATGATACAAACTGTAGCACCGCTTGTTGAGTGCGTTCCACAGAGCAGCGTTAGCAACAAAGAAGTTGCTACCAGAACTGAAGAGTTGCCTTGATGACGTAGTTCGGATTGTGAATAAAATCGCGCCTTTTGGATTCTAGATTGTTTAGTATAATATGTGAAGAAATGGTTAGTGGCCACAAGCACTTGACGATCCACTGTGAAGTACGATGGCTTTTGCGTGGGAGGGTATTGAACAGAATATTTGAACTAAGGGATGATGTAAAGCTCTTTTTATTAGATTCCAACTTCGACCTTAAAGATAGGTTCCATGATTTTAACTGGACTTTGAAGCTATCATACCTTGCTGATATCTTAATTCATCTGAATGGATTCACTTAAAAACTGCAGGGATGATCACTGTTTTCCAGGTTCGATATAAACCCGTGGGGTGATAAAAAAAAATTGAAGCTGTGGATTCAGAGATTGGACTCTGAAATTTTCGAACAATTCCCTTCCTTGGCAGATTTCGTCCAGATGTCAGGAGAAAATGTTCCAAAGGAGATCCTCAATGTTATTAAGGCTCATTTGGAGCAACCGTTCTTACAGATAAGGGAATATTTTCCAGTGACGTATGATAGTGACATGTGGATAAGGAATCGATTTGCTTATGGGCTGTCAACTAACCTCTCGTTATACTACAAGAAGAATATTCACTGGCAGGACTTTCATTGATTCACTGACAGTTCATTAAAATTACAATTTTCACAATTACAGCTAGATGACTTCTGGTTATATGTAATGACTATCCTGAAATCATAAAAAAAGCTTTGAAGTGTTTAACTGTGTTTTCCTCTAATTATTTGTGTGAAGCCGCATTTTCCCTGCTCACCCACTTGAAGTCAAAGTTAAGAAATAAACGTGATGTTGAGAGCGACTTAATATTGAATTATCAGACATTAAACCCGATACTGCAGAGCTAATTGTTCAAAAGCAGCTTCATTGTTCACATTAAACTATTTTTGTTATCATTAATGTTATAATTTTGCGAGTTAAGAGAATTTTGATTTTAATACATTTTAATTAAAATATAAGAGTTTGTGTCACATTTACTGTTTGTTTTATTTCAGAACTCAGACAGGGTCCCTGAAATTTTGAATTTTTTTAGAGGGTCCGCGGACTGAAAAGTTTGGGAAGCACTGCTCTAGAATTTTCGATTACTTGCTCAGGACGCACATTATAGAATGCCGCAGACGCAGAAAGACGCAGCCCACACCCGCCGCTTAGTTTTCAGTAATTGGTGATTAACACAGTGCGTCTCAAGTGGTGTATTAGTGAAAGGTGATTATAGTGCGGAATATTCTTTATAGTTGACATTATTATTTGTGTGGACAAATTAACTTGAATTATTGTACGAGTATAATCTTGTTGAATAACTTGTTGATTTCAAACTGTTAATTGAGCTTAATTAAAGCTGGTGATTGGTGACTTAATTGGTGTCTTGTATTTTGTTTTCCACTGCACCATACGACGATTAGTTAGACTGTCGTAACATCATTGATCATGTTGTCTTCGGCTACAGTCCCAGAACAGCTGAATTTACTGACGCAAATCTAACAGAAACAATTTAATAAAACGTGTTCCAGAATGTTCGCTCAAAAGTCTTGCCTATCTACTACACAATGTACATAAATGTAGATAGATCGTGTCAATGAGAACTGCAGTCGAAAGCACTCTAGCCTGACCCGTTCTCTCTACTTTAACTGTGACCCCAGCCGATGTAGATCTCATTTTTATCTAAACTATATTGTAACTGCGGTTTCCTTGATCGTCGTACGGTACAGTGGAAAACAAATTACAGCCACCAATGAAGTCACTAATCACCAGCTTTAATTAATCACAAACACAGTTTATAATCAACTTATACAATAATTCGAGCAAAATTTGTCCACAAGCAATAATAATGCCAACGAGTCTCGCACAATTATAAAACACATAACACTTCTCCACAATACTTCAAACCTCACTGAAATAAACTCGCTACTTAAACTAACCTCTGACCTCTAAGCGGCAGCTGTCGTTGTTTAAATAGATAGCACAAGTGTTTTAGAATAATCCATAATACGCGTCAACACTACTGGAAAACACTAGAGCGTAATTGATTGCGGCCTTGAACACAGTGCGCGCGACCGGTATGGTCTGTAATAGCCTCGTTTGTTGACGCATGTTAAGTGTCGCGTACGCCCTGCTGCGATGGCCGTGAGACGTGTAGAACATTCTGTAATGACGTCACAACATGTACGCATACGATATTTACCTTTAGCTTGCTACCTTGTATGTTTGAAAGTTGTTCTTGTTTTTTTTTTTCTACATATTGTCAACATTTTTTTCGTCGTCAGTTTGTCAAGTTGTTTATGACCAATCCCTGTATACAACAAAAATCTTTGTGCTACTCAAATTCGGTCTAATCAAGAACGGGTGAAAACCTGTTTGTGGTAGGTTTTCCCAAAAGTTTTCCAAATTCCAGCTGGCCCTTCTTAATTTTACAGAACAGCCCTTCCGGATTACAATATATTGTCAGTGTCTGATGTATCTTCAAATTGCAGTCAGTTCATGTGGAAATCCTCGATTTTAATTTGCTTGATTCATTATTGTTTGACCTCCAATGTGTTTTAAGTCACTGGGAGAAAATCCTGCGTCGCATTTTCCTCAGTAGTACAAACAATAATAATGTCAACTAGCCGTTTCGAAATTTCAATAATGGTGAACTTGGCAGTAGTTTTGAAAATTTTCCGCCACACAAGATAAGATCATTTGTAAAACAATAGTTAGTTATACGGGAGTTGCTATTCCATATGGTTAAACGTCAATGAAATTATAATATTTGAATCCATATAAAGTATGTTATTAATAGAAGCCCAACATAATAATGATGAGTAGTAAAAATAATGAAAACTGTGGTTGTAACTAATTCGAAACGTGATTATAAGGTTTTCATTCAGCATCGTAAAGTTTTCATTTCCCCCTTTATTTTACTTCTTTAACTTTACAATAGCGGCAGTTTTGTTTCACTGAACCCTTTTAACGGACAAATTATTGTTGTTAGTCTGTCACTACTATTATTTCCTTCAAATCCGTAATATTTCAGAGAATTTAACGCTCCAAATTATTATTTTATTAGTTGCTGGTCCAGTTTTGCGACCGTCACTTTGAGAACCGCTGTGTTAAACGAACACATTATTTATGTCCGCATTGATTGAAAGCGATAAGTCATATAACGTTTGGGGACAATACAATACGCACAGTGTGATTACTTAAATACCACTGGAGCGCGCACGCGACTACATGGTGATTGATACGCAGGTGTCAAAGGGGCGTATTCATCTTCAGGGCTTCATTAATCATGCCACCAATATAAGGCCAAAACGTTTCATTAAAATACAAACTAAGATCCGTTTATTTATCTTCTTTATATGCTTTTAATCACACGCTTTTCCACATAACTGAAAAATATAAACAACAAAAATGTTTCAACAGTTTAGAATTCTTAACATTTGCTCTAATTCCATTCAAGTAGCAATTTAATTCATTCGACTCGTAATCATTTCAGACATCAGTCATTTCAGACATCAGACACATGTTTCGTTTTAATTTTTAGAAATCGCATTTATTGAAATTAATGTTTAGACATAATACTGTACTTACGATTCTTAAAAGATGAAGAAAATACACTTACAAGGTACATTAAAATTGTTAAACAACAATAAGAATATTATTACAATAGAATTATCGGTAGTTGTTACTAAGGTGGTGTCCTCTGAAGTAAAACCAATGAACGGAATAAAAGAGAACTTGGAAAGATTCGGTGGAACAAAAGGAACAGATAAAGCTAGTTCATTAATCGCAACGATTTTACTTTAATAGTTTGTTAATATATTAAAATCTATTTTTGTTTACAAGAAAGATAATTTATTTCTGCTAGAGAGATTATAATAGGTCTAATAATTAAGTTACAGCTTTCAAAATGTTGGCAGGTAACAAATTCTCTAATCATCAGATGACATTATAATGATTAAACGTAAATCATATCATTCGTTAAATTTTATGTTCTTTTCTCCAGCTTATGGATATGTGCGTATAATTTGTAAGGGATACAATAGCACCCTCTATTATGTAAATGATCTGTAAGGTTTTAATTATTGAAAAACGAAACTGAAGGCTACAGGAATTTGATAATAAAATTAAGCACCAATCCAAGCGTGATTTTTTTTCAGAATTTCAATTGTCTGAATATCAATCAGTATATCAATCCATCTTAAAATGACTACATTTATAGCTCCTGTACGATGAAATATATTATTTTCTCTTGCGAACAAAATTTATCGGAACGGGAAACGTTACTGGACATTGTAGTCTCAAAATCTTCTATCGTGTTTAGTCTTGATTGATACTTATTATCTATTTACCTAGAGGAGAGTGTTGATGTACACAAAGAAAACTGATTCTAATTACTTAATCCTCTGTAGCTATTCTCCAGGGATTTTGTTTGGTGCGAAATGCATCCGTCCTTCAGAACTCAGACGTTTTGAATTTTGCTTATATTCCACATCTCACATGTTAACAAAAACTAATGAATACTCTTTGCATATTTAAAATTAAAATGTCAGAGAGATACGTCCGGATTATAATAGCGATTACTGTCTTTCAAGATAACGCCTCACGTTGCCATTGCGGTCACGACAACTCCAAAAGCAATGCTCAGAAATTTTATCTTTTGTTTCTATGTCTGTTTACGAAATATAATCTTTTATTTTAACATGATAATGTTTTTAGGCTGGAGATCATTCCACAAAATGCGTGATGCGTCATCGAAAAATGTAACGCTTCCACACTTTCGATTCCCCACAGTGTAGAAATCTTTTGTTTACAAAACATTATCATGCTTTGATGTTTCGGTTTCGTAAAAATTGTGTATGCGCGCGCGCGCACGTGTGTGTAGGGGAAGAGAGAGAGAGAGATTTATATGATGTGATTTTTATAATGTAAACTTTCCCTCATCCTTTCATATTTGAATGCGAAATTTGACATTTGATACATCGCATTCACGTTTTGTAGAGAGTGTAGTTTAATTTTTAAAATGTTTTAGTATTTTACAACTATGTTAAGTACATATTAACACTTTTAACTTATATAATAGTCACTTCATATAATAGACTAATATAATAGATTCATTAAATCTGGATTCCTGGACTGGAACACTGAACCAAAGTAAATCTGGACTGGAAATTAGAATAAAATCATTAACTACTATAGTTTGTAATCAGAGAATTTGGGAATAATAAAATCATAAAACATCATGGAGAAGTTACGATTTGTTTTACGAAAGGCACTCTCAATTCGGCAGGCAGTTTATTTTTTACTGTAGTATGATAATGCTAAAAACTAGATAAGATTTTTTTAAGTAAGAAGAACTGCTGTATTTGCACTGCACCGTATGCTTGTGATATTTATTCTGTTTATTATATTTAATTTTTAGACGTTTTTGTATGTTTTATATTTCTCATAAATTTATTCGTACCCGCATTTTAAATATGTAAAGTGTAGAGTTTACCTGTGTAAAAATTTTAGTTTTATGTGTACCGCAAATTTATATATATTTAAAACTAAAATTGTAAACTTTGTTTTTAAAAGTGTAAAGCAAATAAATATGTATTCCATTCCAGACTGTTGTAATTAATAGTATTTGTAGTAAGTACAGCTCCCGCGGTGTACACAATCACGATATGAGCTGAAATTACGTGCGAAATTCAAAATACAACACGAGACTAAGTCCTCTCTGGAGGAGCGGAAATAACCTGAAGCATTATGCATGGAAAAATATAATCTTCTTCATCCTGGGCTATAACTACCTGGTCATCGGCGAAGCATAGTGTGTACAGGTGTTCATTTCGTATCGGTATTCCCATTCCATGGCATTTCTGTTTCCACATGGTTAATGCATATTCTAAAAATATCTTAAACAGCGTGGGCGATGTTGGGCAGCCTTGCAATAAACCTTTGGATGTTTTAAACCTACAGACAATTTTGTTACCTACTTTAATTTGTACGTTGTTGTTTTTATATAGATTTTTTACTGCTTGTGTCAGGACTTTCGGTATTTCCAATTGTGATAGAGCTTTAAACATTTCTTGTCTGGGTACTGTATCATATGCTTTTCTAAGGTCGATAAACGCTAGATGTACTTCCCTGTTCTTCGCTTTTTTCTTTTCTATGATCTGTTGGATTCTATATATCTGGTCTACGCATGATCTCCCGCTGTAAAACCTGCTTGTTCTTTTCCAATCTTTTCCTCTATATTTTCCTCGATTTTATTTCTTAGGACCCTACCATACAGCCTTCCCATTGTTGCTATGACACTTATACCTCTATATTTTTCGCAGTCTTTTCTATTGCCCTTTTTAAATATCGATGTAATTCGTGCCTCTTTCCATTACGCCGGTAAATCTTCTCAACCTTCTCGAATATTCTCGAACATGGTCAGAAAGCTGAATGAAGAATATACAAAGATGGGATTGGAAATAAACATAAAAAAGACTGAATACTTGGCAATTAGAGATGAAGAAACAGCAGATTTATAAGTAGACGAAAATATTAAAATTAGAGGAACAGACAAATTCAAGTACCTAGGATTCACACTGAGTAAAAAAGGCACAACGGAAGAGGAAATAAAAAGTAGATTAGGGGAGACTAGTACAAGGATTAGACAATTACACAGTGTTATATGGGACAAAAAGATTAGAAAAAGCACCACAAAAATGATATATCAAGCCATAGTCCAAAGCATTATGATGTATGCAGCGGAAGTATGGGTTATTAACAAAAAGAGTGAAAGAAAGATTCTTGCAACAGAGATGGAATATTGGAGGAGGTACTGTGGAATAACGAGAGCAGACCGAATAACAAACGAGGAGATCAGAAGAAGAATGGAAGCGGAAAGAAGTGTAATTGACTACATCGAAGAAAAAAGATTGGTGTGGTACGGTCATGTCCGGAGAGCCATGGATAGGTGGATCAACAAAGTGACGGAATGGAGTCCATTAGAAAGGAGAAAAAGGGGAAGACCGAAAAGATCTTGGAGGGACGAAGTGAATGAATCTATGCAACGTATAGGACTTGAGGAAGGACAATGGGGACATCGGGAGAATTGGAAAGCCAGGTTGAAGGAAGGGAGACGGCACTAGCTGTAGCAACCCTATTTTATATAATAATTGCAATATATATATTGCAATGAAACACAGGATCCTGATAAGCAGTGCAGGCTTGTGTAATACACAGACGTTAAACATTCATGTCTAAGTTGGTAGTTTGTTAGATTTGTTTTTTTTTTTGTATGAGTTTTGTATTTTAGAAAGGATAAGGAATTAGGTTTAGTCAAATTGTGTATGATTTTATGTGTTATTTATTCATGTACTATGTCTGTGGAAATGTGCGCGCCTGCGCGAGTGATAAACGTTTCCCCGGCTGTGCGTGATATAATTGTCATATCGTTGTGACACTTGAACTGAACATAAACTACTTTATTAGCTACAGTTCCTGTATTTCTCCTATCTATTAAATGACGTTAAAGTATGATTTCATTAAAATATGAAGTTGTTGTAAAACGCAGTTATGCGTGAGATAAAGGTATTCAGAGATTACCATCTATGCATGCTCTTGCATAGTCAATGCACTTTACGGCATGAAAAATTGGCGAGTCATGTTCAAAGTAACCATGTGACTTCCTTCCACCAATAAAATGCTGGAAGGCAGTTGGAAATTTTCTTAGCCTGTTGCTACACAGACAGTTCTTCTCATGTAGCTATCACAAGATTTTCCGCTTGCAAGAATTTGTTAAGTCTTTTCGGCGGTGGTAACGAGTGTGAAGACTCAGAACTGTTCGGGTATTACATCTCTACACCCAGTGTTGTTATTAAAACATAGCGTGCAGAAATACGTCAGTTCTTCTCATCTTGCTATCACGATCGGTACGGCAGTTGTTGTGCAAGATTTTCCGCTTGCAAGAATTTGTTAAGTCTTTTCGGCGGTAGTAACGAGTGCGAAGGCTCAGAACTGTTGGTGTAATTCATCGCTACACGCAGTATTTTATTTGAATATAGCGTGTGTAATAAGTGAACTTGAACTGTGTTACTGTGTGAGGTATTCTGTAGTACCAGTAATATTTCATAATTACTTAGTAAATAAAATTTTGTCATCATTAGTTTCCGCGTGGGTGGAAGATTTCCGCATAGGGAGGTCTGCTGATCGCGGTAGACCCAGTGGTACGCGTGAACACTTGAAGAGTCCGGATTGGTATAAGCCTGATATACCGTTTCTAAGTAAAACTCACTGTGACCTGAGATACTTATAAGTTATAAATTCTGTATAAAGTCTAGCCAGTTGTATCAATAGAACCGTTGTGGTGTGCGAAGCGTCTGTGTCAACGTTGGAACTCCAGGACACCAGCCCAGCTGGAAGCGTCACCAAGGTGAACCATCTGTCATCGAACGCCACGCCTGACGACTCAACTACACAGCAAAGCCCCCCCCCCTTTTCCATCAACATCGGCGCGAGAAGCAATCATCATCATCACATGTGTAATGTACCACATCACGTATATGAACAATAATTAACACTTTAAAAGACTATATCTGAAACACTACCATTATTATGCTTGTCAAATATATCATATAAACAATTACATATGTCTTGTGTGCAATAAATAATCTTAAACCCTCCAATATAGACTTTTGCATTAAGATACACATACTACCATATCCTATGCGCCAATAGTTAAGTTATTTGTGTTGTCGCAATATATTGCGACAGTACAAATAAGTGATGTACTGAGCATGAAATATAAAAATTTAAATTTACTTAATAAACTGTAAATAATTAATAATATATTAGAAATAAGCATGTTATGGATTGCAAGCTTGACTCAGACAAAAATATGAACAGGTGTTTCGACCTGAATCAACGTGCACACACACACACAAATGTAACTGAAAGTGTGTACACCAGTATTTTGCTAGTGTGTGTGAACGCAGGTCTCTGCAGGCAGGTTTGCCACCCCAGTATGAATAATTGCACAATGACTGTTTTTCCGTAATTATTCATAAACTAGAATTAAGAATTAAAATCCAAAAACACCATAAAATGTAAATAAATTTAATAAATACTCTGTGCGAAAACCACGCGAAAGTGACACGCCGTACAAGTGCAATAGTGAAATAACTGTGTACAAATCAAAAGGGTTAAGTTGCAATGTCCAAAATTACAATGAACATGTGTTGTAAAATTAGTTATAAGATAAGTATAAAAAAATACTTACAGGACTCTGGAATTCGCAGAAATATAAAAAAATAGTGAATTTGACAAAGAGTGGGGGAACTGACGCCAAAGACAGTTTCTAACATGTCGATTTTGTATCACTGAAGGGTGTTGACCAAGACATGGGTATAAATAGGACACGCAAGCTTCAGTGGTTCTCTTTCTTGAATCATCCACGATGCAGCGGGAGCTTATGCCCGTCAGCACGGCATATTTATTAATATTTTTATAAACAGTTTAAATTGCCAGTTATGTACAAATACGTAACCAAGCTATAAGACAAACATTGTAATTAATAACAGCACTACTGAAGAAGTTCCATAGCGATACGACGCTGGACAAGAGAAGAAGTTCTATAGCGATACGACGCTGGACAAGAGAAGAAGTTCTATAGCGATACGACGCTGGACAAGAGAAGCAGTTCCATAGCGATACGACGCTGGACAAGAGGAGAGGACGAGAGAGTGAGAGACAGCCGACGCTGGACAAGAGGAGAAGAGAGACAGCCGACGCTGGACAAGAGGAGAAGAGAGACAGCCGACGCTGGAGGCGAGACGAAGATGAACACCGATGGAACAAAAATGATCGAGTATGATTGACGACAATAAGGTGATAGACAACTTATTCATATCTTAATCATACACAATATACAAAGACAGTTAAAGACATTAATATTTTATTTAAAAATAAGAGTAATATTTCTTGTATAGTAGAGTTAAAAATCATAGATGTTTTAGAAATACGATTAACGTAACAAGAGCTCAAATTAATATGATATAAAATGATTACAAAGAATATAAATAAAAACAATTAGTATTTGAGAAAACAGTACTGAGAAGTAATAACTATTAATCTTTTGAGTACGTACCATATATAGAAAATAGATTTAAAAATTGATTTTGAAACATATTAATAGACTGAGTAGTCTAAAAATGAGATTTTTCTTTTATATACTATTTAGTAGCATAGAATGTTTAGTTAGTAAGGATGTATATATCTTAAGCCTTACGGCATTATAACAAATAGTAACTAATGTTTTTTAAATCGAAGTCAGTGCCATGTGCACATATTTTTTTATAGTATCAAGTAAATTTTAATTACTGTTTCAAGTTCCGTAGAGTTCTTATTGCAGATACACCTGACCCCCTATTTAAATGTTATATGTTTTAAAGAAATTGTCAATCTTGAACGTGAGACCGTTCACACCTATTTATGTATATGTAACGTTGTTTAAATTTGGTGCTCCAAGATCGAGGGACTCCACAAATTTAAATTAAATTAAATTTGCCAAATTGTCGCCCTGCACGTGGGGCATGACATGACTAAATTTACGTACAAAAATTTGTGACATAAATTGTAGATCATGAATGTATGACCCGATACCCATCATTTGATTATTAAAATTTTTTATGTAGCTAAATGGTTGCACTAAAATATATAAAGAGTGTTAAATGAAAAATGTATAATATGTAATTATTATTTGTAGTAAACAGTAACTGAATGTAATGTTAATTGTTGTGTAATCACACAGCTGGCGCCCACCACAAATAATATTGTTGTCTATGTAACAGCTGTAACTGTAATGAGTATTAATAATAACTATTAATAAAAATACAGAAATAAATAAATAAATAAATAAAAAAAAATTGTAATAAACAAATTTATTAAATTTTTTTTTGTTACCAAGCAGAGGAATAATGCGACAGTACAAATAAGTGATGTACTGAGCATGAAATATAAAAATTTAAATTTACTTAATAAACTGTAAATAATTAATAATATATTAGAAATAAGCATGTTATGGATTGCAAGCTTGACTCAGACAAAAATATGAACAGGTGTTTCGACCTGAATCAACGTGCACACACACACACAAATGTAACTGAAAGTGTGTACACCAGTATTTTGCTAGTGTGTGTGAACGCAGGTCTCTGCAGGCAGGTTTGCCACCCCAGTATGAATAATTGCACAATGACTGTTTTTCCGTAATTATTCATAAACTAGAATTAAGAATTAAAATCCAAAAACACCATAAAATGTAAATAAATTTAATAAATACTGTGTGCGAAAACCACGCGAAAGTGACACGCCGTACAAGTGCAATAGTGAAATAAATGTGTACAAATCAAAAGGGTTAAGTTGCAATGTCCAAAATTACAATGAACATGTGTTGTAAAATTAGTTATAAGATAAGTATAAAAAAATACTTACAGGACTCTGGAATTCGCAGAAATATAAAAAAATAGTGAATTTGACAAAGAGTGGGGGAACTGACGCCAAAGACAGTTTCTAACATGTCGATTTTGTATCACTGAAGGGTGTTGACCAAGACATGGGTATAAATAGGACACGCAAGCTTCAGTGGTTCTCTTTCTTGAATCATCCACGATGCAGCGGGAGCTTATGCCCGTCAGCACGGCATATTTATTAATATTTTTATAAACAGTTTAAATTGCCAGTTATGTACAAATACGTAACCAAGCTATAAGACAAACATTGTAATTAATAACAGCACTACTGAAGAAGTTCCATAGCGATACGACGCTGGACAAGAGAAGAAGTTCTATAGCGATACGACGCTGGACAAGAGAAGAAGTTCTATAGCGATACGACGCTGGACAAGAGAAGCAGTTCCATAGCGATACGACGCTGGACAAGAGGAGAGGACGAGAGAGTGAGAGACAGCCGACGCTGGACAAGAGGAGAAGAGAGACAGCCGACGCTGGACAAGAGGAGAAGAGAGACAGCCGACGCTGGAGGCGAGACGAAGATGAACACCGATGGAACAAAAATGATCGAGTATGATTGACGACAATAAGGTGATAGACAACTTATTCATATCTTAATCATACACAATATACAAAGACAGTTAAAGACATTAATATTTTATTTAAAAATAAGAGTAATATTTCTTGTATAGTAGAGTTAAAAATCATAGATGTTTTAGAAATACGATTAACGTAACAAGAGCTCAAATTAATATGATATAAAATGATTACAAAGAATATAAATAAAAACAATTAGTATTTGAGAAAACAGTACTGAGAAGTAATAACTATTAATCTTTTGAGTACGTACCATATATAGAAAATAGATTTAAAAATTGATTTTGAAACATATTAATAGACAGAGTAGTCTAAAAATGAGATTTTTCTTTTATATACTATTTAGTAGCATAGAATGTTTAGTTAGTAAGGATGTATATATCTTAAGCCTTACGGCATTATAACAAATAGTAACTAATGTTTTTTAAATCGAAGTCAGTGCCATGTGCACATATTTTTTTATAGTATCAAGTAAATTTTAATTACTGTTTCAAGTTCCGTAGAGTTCTTATTGCAGATACACCTGACCCCCTATTTAAATGTTATATGTTTTAAAAAAATTGTCAATCTTGAACGTGAGACCGTTCACACCTATTTATGTATATGTAACGTTGTTTAAATTTGGTGCTCCAAGATCGAGGGACTCCACAAATTTAAATTAAATTAAATTTGCCAAATTGTCACGTCGCATTAATGTCGCCCTGCACGTGGGGCATGACATGACTAAATTTACGTACAAAAATTTGTGACATAAATTGTAGATCATGAATGTATGACCCGATACCCATCATTTGATTATTAAAATTTTTTATGTAGCTAAATGGTTGCTCTAAAATATATAAAGAGTGTTAAATGAAAAATGTATAATATGTAATTATTATTTGTAGTAAACAGTAACTGAATGTAATGTTAATTGTTGTGTAATCACACAGCTGGCGCCCACCACAAATAATATTGTTGTCTATGTAACAGCTGTAACTGTAATGAGTATTAATAATAACTATTAATAAAAATACAGAAATAAATAAATAAATAAATAAAAAAAAATTGTAATAAACAAATTTATTAAATTTTTTTTTGTTACCAAGCAGAGGAATAATGCGACAGTACAAATAAGTGATGTACTGAGCATGAAATATAAAAATTTAAATTTACTTAATAAACTGTAAATAATTAATAATATATTAGAAATAAGCATGTTATGGATTGCAAGCTTGACTCAGACAAAAATATGAACAGGTGTTTCGACCTGAATCAACGTGCACACACACACACAAATGTAACTGAAATTGTGTACACCAGTATTTTGCTAGTGTGTGTGAACGCAGGTCTCTGCAGGCAGGTTTGCCACCCCAGTATGAATAATTGCACAATGACTGTTTTTCCGTAATTATTCATAAACTAGAATTAAAAATTAAAATCCAAAAACACCATAAAATGTAAAAAAATTTAATAAATACTCTGTGCGAAAACCACGCGAAAGTGACACGCCGTACAAGTGCAATAGTGAAATAACTGTGTACAAATCAAAAGGGTTAAGTTGCAATGTCCAAAATTACAATGAACATGTGTTGTAAAATTAGTTATAAGATAAGTATAAAAAAATACTTACAGGACTCTGCAATTCGCAGAAATATAAAAAAATAGTGAATTTGACAAAGAGTGGGGGAACTGACGCCAAAGACAGTTTCTAACATGTCGATTTTGTATCACTGAAGGGTGTTGACCAAGACATGGGTATAAATAGGACACGCAAGCTTCAGTGGTTCTCTTTCTTGAATCATCCACGATGCAGCGGGAGCTTATGCCCGTCAGCACGGCATATTTATTAATATTTTTATAAACAGTTTAAATTGCCAGTTATGTACAAATACGTAACCAAGCTATAAGACAAACATTGTAATTAATAACAGCACTACTGAAGAAGTTCCATAGCGATACGACGCTGGACAAGAGAAGAAGTTCTATAGCGATACGACGCTGG
Organism: Magicicada septendecula; assembly: GCA_034769895.1. NCBI lineage: Eukaryota > Metazoa > Arthropoda > Insecta > Hemiptera > Cicadidae > Magicicada > Magicicada septendecula. The sequence continues at coordinate 461,852,751 of CM068374.1, read as the reverse complement.
ACAAGAGAAGAAGTTCTATAGCGATACGACGCTGGACAAGAGAAGCAGTTCCATAGCGATACGACGCTGGACAAGAGGAGAGGACGAGAGAGTGAGAGACAGCCGACGCTGGACAAGAGGAGAAGAGAGACAGCCGACGCTGGACAAGAGGAGAAAAGAGACAGCCGACGCTGGAGGCGAGACGAAGATGAACACCGATGGAACAAAAATGATCGAGTATGATTGACGACAATAAGGTGATAGACAACTTATTCATATCTTAATCATACACAATATACAAAGACAGTTAAAGACATTAATATTTTATTTAAAAATAAGAGTAATATTTCTTGTATAGTAGAGTTAAAAGTCATAGATGTTTTAGAAATACGATTAACGTAACAAGAGCTCAAATTAATATGATATAAAATGGTTACAAAGAATATAAATAAAAACAATTAGTATTTGAGAAAACAGTACTGAGAAGTAATAACTATTAATCTTTTGAGTACGTACCATATATAGAAAATAGATTTAAAAATTGATTTTGAAACATATTAATAGACTGAGTAGTCTAAAAATGAGATTTTTCTTTTATATACTATTTAGTAGCATAGAATGTTTAGTTAGTAAGGATGTATATATCTTAAGCCTTACGGCATTATAACAAATAATAACTAATGTTTTTTAAATCGAAGTCAGTGCCATGTGCACATATTTTTTTATAGTATCAAATAAATTTTATTTACTGTTTCAAGTTCCGTAGAGTTCTTATTGCAGATACACCTGACCCCCTATTTAAATGTTATATGTTTTAAAGAAATTGTCAATCTTGAACGTGAGACCGTTCACACCTATTTATGTATATGTAACGTTGTTTAAATTTGGTGCTCCAAGATCGAGGGACTCCACAAATTTAAATTAAATTAAATTTGCCAAATTGTCACGTCGCATTAATGTCGCCCTGCACGTGGGGCATGACATGACTAAATTTACGTACAAAAATTTGTGACATAAATTGTAGATCATGAATGTATGACCCGATACCCATCATTTGACTATTAAAATTTTTTATGTAGCTAAATGGTTGCTCTAAAATATATAAAGAGTGTTAAATGAAAAATGTATAATATGTAATTATTATTTGTAGTAAACAGTAACTGAATGTAATGTTAATTGTTGTGTAATCACACAGCTGGCGCCCACCACAAATAATATTGTTGTCTATGTAACAGCTGTAACTGTAATGAGTATTAATAATAACTATTAATAAAAATACAGAAATAAATAAATAAATAAATAAAAAAAAATTGTAATAAACAAATTTATTAAATTTTTTTTTGTTACCAAGCAGAGGAATAATGCGACAGTACAAATAAGTGATGTACTGAGCATGAAATATAAAAATTTAAATTTACTTAATAAACTGTAAATAATTAATAATATATTAGAAATAAGCATGTTATGGATTGCAAGCTTGACTCAGACAAAAATATGAACAGGTGTTTCGACCTGAATCAACGTGCACACACACACACAAATGTAACTGAAAGTGTGTACACCAGTATTTTGCTAGTGTGTGTGAACGCAGGTCTCTGCAGGCAGGTTTGCCACCCCAGTATGAATAATTGCACAATGACTGTTTTTCCGTAATTATTCATAAACTAGAATTAAGAATTAAAATCCAAAAACACCATAAAATGTAAATAAATTTAATAAATACTGTGTGCGAAAACCACGCGAAAGTGACACGCCGTACAAGTGCAATAGTGAAATAAATGTGTACAAATCAAAAGGGTTAAGTTGCAATGTCCAAAATTACAATGAACATGTGTTGTAAAATTAGTTATAAGATAAGTATAAAAAAATACTTACAGGACTCTGGAATTCGCAGAAATATAAAAAAATAGTGAATTTGACAAAGAGTGGGGGAACTGACGCCAAAGACAGTTTCTAACATGTCGATTTTGTATCACTGAAGGGTGTTGACCAAGACATGGGTATAAATAGGACACGCAAGCTTCAGTGGTTCTCTTTCTTGAATCATCCACGATGCAGCGGGAGCTTATGCCCGTCAGCACGGCATATTTATTAATATTTTTATAAACAGTTTAAATTGCCAGTTATGTACAAATACGTAACCAAGCTATAAGACAAACATTGTAATTAATAACAGCACTACTGAAGAAGTTCCATAGCGATACGACGCTGGACAAGAGAAGAAGTTCTATAGCGATACGACGCTGGACAAGAGAAGAAGTTCTATAGCGATACGACGCTGGACAAGAGAAGCAGTTCCATAGCGATACGACGCTGGACAAGAGGAGAGGACGAGAGAGTGAGAGACAGCCGACGCTGGACAAGAGGAGAAGAGAGACAGCCGACGCTGGACAAGAGGAGAAGAGAGACAGCCGACGCTGGAGGCGAGACGAAGATGAACACCGATGGAACAAAAATGATCGAGTATGATTGACGACAATAAGGTGATAGACAACTTATTCATATCTTAATCATACACAATATACAAAGACAGTTAAAGACATTAATATTTTATTTAAAAATAAGAGTAATATTTCTTGTATAGTAGAGTTAAAAATCATAGATGTTTTAGAAATACGATTAACGTAACAAGAGCTCAAATTAATATGATATAAAATGATTACAAAGAATATAAATAAAAACAATTAGTATTTGAGAAAACAGTACTGAGAAGTAATAACTATTAATCTTTTGAGTACGTACCATATATAGAAAATAGATTTAAAAATTGATTTTGAAACATATTAATAGACTGAGTAGTCTAAAAATGAGATTTTTCTTTTATATACTATTTAGTAGCATAGAATGTTTAGTTAGTAAGGATGTATATATCTTAAGCCTTACGGCATTATAACAAATAGTAACTAATGTTTTTTAAATCGAAGTCAGTGCCATGTGCACATATTTTTTTATAGTATCAAGTAAATTTTAATTACTGTTTCAAGTTCCGTAGAGTTCTTATTGCAGATACACCTGACCCCCTATTTAAATGTTATATGTTTTAAAGAAATTGTCAATCTTGAACGTGAGACCGTTCACACCTATTTATGTATATGTAACGTTGTTTAAATTTGGTGCTCCAAGATCGAGGGACTCCACAAATTTAAATTAAATTAAATTTGCCAAATTGTCACGTCGCATTAATGTCGCCCTGCACGTGGGGCATGACATGACTAAATTTACGTACAAAAATTTGTGACATAAATTGTAGATCATGAATGTATGACCCGATACCCATCATTTGATTATTAAAATTTTTTATGTAGCTAAATGGTTGCTCTAAAATATATAAAGAGTGTTAAATGAAAAATGTATAATATGTAATTATTATTTGTAGTAAACAGTAACTGAATGTAATGTTAATTGTTGTGTAATCACACAGCTGGCGCCCACCACAAATAATATTGTTGTCTATGTAACAGCTGTAACTGTAATGAGTATTAATAATAACTATTAATAAAAATACAGAAATAAATAAATAAATAAATAAAAAAAAATTGTAATAAACAAATTTATTAAATTTTTTTTTGTTACCAAGCAGAGGAATAATGCGACAGTACAAATAAGTGATGTACTGAGCATGAAATATAAAAATTTAAATTTACTTAATAAACTGTAAATAATTAATAATATATTAGAAATAAGCATGTTATGGATTGCAAGCTTGACTCAGACAAAAATATGAACAGGTGTTTCGACCTGAATCAACGTGCACACACACACACAAATGTAACTGAAATTGTGTACACCAGTATTTTGCTAGTGTGTGTGAACGCAGGTCTCTGCAGGCAGGTTTGCCACCCCAGTATGAATAATTGCACAATGACTGTTTTTCCGTAATTATTCATAAACTAGAATTAAAAATTAAAATCCAAAAACACCATAAAATGTAAAAAAATTTAATAAATACTCTGTGCGAAAACCACGCGAAAGTGACACGCCGTACAAGTGCAATAGTGAAATAACTGTGTACAAATCAAAAGGGTTAAGTTGCAATGTCCAAAATTACAATGAACATGTGTTGTAAAATTAGTTATAAGATAAGTATAAAAAAATACTTACAGGACTCTGCAATTCGCAGAAATATAAAAAAATAGTGAATTTGACAAAGAGTGGGGGAACTGACGCCAAAGACAGTTTCTAACATGTCGATTTTGTATCACTGAAGGGTGTTGACCAAGACATGGGTATAAATAGGACACGCAAGCTTCAGTGGTTCTCTTTCTTGAATCATCCACGATGCAGCGGGAGCTTATGCCCGTCAGCACGGCATATTTATTAATATTTTTATAAACAGTTTAAATTGCCAGTTATGTACAAATACGTAACCAAGCTATAAGACAAACATTGTAATTAATAACAGCACTACTGAAGAAGTTCCATAGCGATACGACGCTGGACAAGAGAAGAAGTTCTATAGCGATACGACGCTGGACAAGAGAAGAAGTTCTATAGCGATACGACGCTGGACAAGAGAAGCAGTTCCATAGCGATACGACGCTGGACAAGAGGAGAGGACGAGAGAGTGAGAGACAGCCGACGCTGGACAAGAGGAGAAGAGAGACAGCCGACGCTGGACAAGAGGAGAAAAGAGACAGCCGACGCTGGAGACGAGACGAAGATGAACACCGATGGAACAAAAATGATCGAGTATGATTGACGACAATAAGGTGATAGACAACTTATTCATATCTTAATCATACACAATATACAAAGACAGTTAAAGACATTAATATTTTATTTAAAAATAAGAGTAATATTTCTTGTATAGTAGAGTTAAAAGTCATAGATGTTTTAGAAATACGATTAACGTAACAAGAGCTCAAATTAATATGATATAAAATGGTTACAAAGAATATAAATAAAAACAATTAGTATTTGAGAAAACAGTACTGAGAAGTAATAACTATTAATCTTTTGAGTACGTACCATATATAGAAAATAGATTTAAAAATTGATTTTGAAACATATTAATAGACTGAGTAGTCTAAAAATGAGATTTTTCTTTTATATACTATTTAGTAGCATAGAATGTTTAGTTAGTAAGGATGTATATATCTTAAGCCTTACGGCATTATAACAAATAATAACTAATGTTTTTTAAATCGAAGTCAGTGCCATGTGCACATATTTTTTTATAGTATCAAATAAATTTTAATTACTGTTTCAAGTTCCGTAGAGTTCTTATTGCAGATACACCTGACCCCCTATTTAAATGTTATATGTTTTAAAGAAATTGTCAATCTTGAACGTGAGACCGTTCACACCTATTTATGTATATGTAACGTTGTTTAAATTTGGTGCTCCAAGATCGAGGGACTCCACAAATTTAAATTAAATTAAATTTGCCAAATTGTCACGTCGCATTAATGTCGCCCTGCACGTGGGGCATGACATGACTAAATTTACGTACAAAAATTTGTGACATAAATTGTAGATCATGAATGTATGACCCGATACCCATCATTTGACTATTAAAATTTTTTATGTAGCTAAATGGTTGCTCTAAAATATATAAAGAGTGTTAAATGAAAAATGTATAATATGTAATTATTATTTGTAGTAAACAGTAACTGAATGTAATGTTAATTGTTGTGTAATCACACAGCTGGCGCCCACCACAAATAATATTGTTGTCTATGTAACAGCTGTAACTGTAATGAGTATTAATAATAACTATTAATAAAAATACAGAAATAAATAAATAAATAAATAAAAAAAAATTGTAATAAACAAATTTATTAAATTTTTTTTTGTTACCAAGCAGAGGAATAATGCGACAGTACAAATAAGTGATGTACTGAGCATGAAATATAAAAATTTAAATTTACTTAATAAACTGTAAATAATTAATAATATATTAGAAATAAGCATGTTATGGATTGCAAGCTTGACTCAGACAAAAATATGAACAGGTGTTTCGACCTGAATCAACGTGCACACACACACACAAATGTAACTGAAAGTGTGTACACCAGTATTTTGCTAGTGTGTGTGAATGCAGGTCTCTGCAGGCAGGTTTGCCACCCCAGTATGAATAATTGCACAATGACTGTTTTTCCGTAATTATTCATAAACTAGAATTAAGAATTAAAATCCAAAAACACCATAAAATGTAAATAAATTTAATAAATACTGTGTGCGAAAACCACGCGAAAGTGACACGCCGTACAAGTGCAATAGTGAAATAACTGTGTACAAATCAAAAGGGTTGAGTTGCAATGTCCAAAATTACAATGAACATGTGTTGTAAAATTAGTTATAAGATAAGTATAAAAAAATACTTACAGGACTCTGCAATTCGCAGAAATATAAAAAAATAGTGAATTTGACAAAGAGTGGGGGAACTGACGCCAAAGACAGTTTCTAACATGTCGATTTTGTATCACTGAAGGGTGTTGACCAAGACATGGGTATAAATAGGACACGCAAGCTTCAGTGGTTCTCTTTCTTGAATCATCCACGATGCAGCGGGAGCTTATGCCCGTCAGCACGGCATATTTATTAATATTTTTATAAACAGTTTAAATTGCCAGTTATGTACAAATACGTAACCAAGGTATAAGACAAACATTGTAATTAATAACAGCACTACTGAAGAAGTTCCATAGCGATACGACGCTGGACAAGAGAAGAAGTTCTATAGCGATACGACGCTGGACAAGAGAAGAAGTTCTATAGCGATACGACGCTGGACAAGAGAAGCAGTTCCATAGCGATACGACGCTGGACAAGAGGAGAGGACGAGAGAGTGAGAGACAGCCGACGCTGGACAAGAGGAGAAGAGAGACAGCCGACGCTGGAGGCGAGACGAAGATGAACACCGATGGAACAAAAATGATCGAGTATGGTTGACGACAATAAGGTGATAGACAACTTATTCATATCTTAATCATACACAATATACAAAGACAGTTAAAGACATTAATATTTTATTTAAAAATAAGAGTAATATTTCTTGTATAGTAGAGTTAAAAATCATAGATGTTTTAGAAATACGATTAACGTAACAAGAGCTCAAATTAATATGATATAAAATGATTACAAAGAATATAAATAAAAACAATTAGTATTTGAGAAAACAGTACTGAGAAGTAATAACTATTAATCTTTTGAGTACGTACCATATATAGAAAATAGATTTAAAAATTGATTTTGAAACATATTAATAGACTGAGTAGTCTAAAAATGAGATTTTTCTTTTATATACTATTTAGTAGCATAGAATGTTTAGTTAGTAAGGATGTATATATCTTAAGCCTTACGGCATTATAACAAATAATAACTAATGTTTTTTAAATCGAAGTCAGTGCCATGTGCACATATTTTTTTATAGTATCAAATAAATTTTAATTACTGTTTCAAGTTCCGTAGAGTTCTTATTGCAGATACACCTGACCCCCTATTTAAATGTTATATGTTTTAAAGAAATTGTCAATCTTGAACGTGAGACCGTTCACACCTATTTATGTATATGTAACGTTGTTTAAATTTGGTGCTCCAAGATCGAGGGACTCCACAAATTTAAATTAAATTAAATTTGCCAAATTGTCACGTCGCAATATATATATATATATATATATATACACACACAATATAATCTATTTTGAACTCCACTACTGGCAAATAACTGAACACGCGTACTTATGTCGCCAACGCAGTTATGCGGAAGACCTACTGCCAGTGTATCGGACCTAGGGTGTACATGAAATCCTCGCCTACAGTCTTGTATAGGCCTACATAATTACAATCTCATATATACTATACTACATATTCTAATGCGTAATAGGTGAGAAGACAGCTCAGACAACTTACTACATAATTACAGACGATCGTCTTATGTCAGTACTGTCTTAGCAAACCCTTAACCCTTTTTCTGTCCGGTCAACTGCAAAATTGCGTTATCTGCAGATTTTATTGAATCATATTCCGAAACAATTCTAAAACTTTGACGAACAGGTTACAGTAAATACTAACGTTCATTAGTCATTATATATTTTGTAGAACATTCGCTTTCACAGAAAGCATTTCTTGGTAAAACTCCTAGACTCTATAAACGTAGCAGCATGTATGGAACCTTGGAAATATGACTCTATAGATATACGTAACCTTGGCGATACATATTTATTGTTTATATAATATTGAAACTTTCTCTTGTGAAACTTACTTGTCCTTTTCGTCGAACGCGTTTCGGCGTCGTATTCGCCTTCGTCAGCTTAGAAACAGACTGCCAGTACTTAGTAACGGTTGTTGCTTGGAAGGTATAGTGGGGGTGGTGTGTAGAGGAAGGGGATTGGCGCGGGGAACCAAATTATTGTTTGTTTTTTGTATAATTGTGTCGAAAAGTGTATGTGATTTATATCGTAATTGGTCGTTTAGTATGTTGTTTGGTTGTGTTGTGTGGTGTTTGTATATTTCATACTGTTCAGCTGTGTTGAGTTTTCGACCTTTGGGTAAGAGGTGTAATATTTCAAGATTAGTATCTATGTTGGTGTAGCTTAGGTTATGTGTGTGTATGTGTGTGGCAAAAGCAGAACGTATATTGTTGTTGGAGAGGGCCTTTAAGTGTTCAGAGTAATGGGATGAAAAAGATCTTCCCGTCTGGCCTATGTAGAAACTATTGCAGTTATTACAATTTACAAAACGCGTTCGACGAAAAAGACAAGTAAGTTTCACAATAGAAAGTTTCAATATTATATAAAGTGTAGTGCTGTGAAAGAAGATGATGAAAAAACAAGACAACTATATTTATTGTCTTTAGTCACATCACACTACTGTATCTTTAAAGTTGTCTCACACTACTACACACGCAATCTAAGTCTGCGAGATTACTGCTTCTTATTCTGTATAGAAGTCCTTGAACCCAACTCCTTCTAATTCTTTCTGGCCAATACTAAGCGTCTCACTTCTATCCATTCTATTCCCTTTTCCTCCGCTGCTGATCTAACAGCTTCTATCCACATTCTTCTAGACCTTTTCTTTTCGTCTTTTCAGTCTGCGTTGCTTTGAAAAGTCTTAGCCTGTTCTCTTCCATTATCATCATGGTCTTCTTAACGGTTTTAGGCTTTAGCTGCCTGTTCCTATTCCACAGTCCACCTTTTCTTAGGCCTACCAACTTTTCTTCTGCCTCTAAGGTTGTAATCTTTCGCAACCTACGGTACTATACTTTCTTCCAATATACTCATGTGTTGAATTCATTTTCTTCTGTATTCTTTAATCCTTTCATTAGCTACAAAAATATATAAATCACTTTTTATCTCATCATTTCTTATATGATCTCGTCTATTACACATTTTAACTGATCTCAGAAATTGTTCTCTTCCATCATCCCAACCATCTGAGATCATCCCAACAATATCCCAACCATCTGAGATATCTTTGTGGAATCATATCTTCCACTGATATTGAATTGAATTAATCCCTGAAAACTTATTTCTAAATTCACCCCCTCGTTGTAGCTTGTGTCTTTCTTAAAAATCGTACTTGCATACTGTTGAGTTTACACCTTTCTTCTATTAGTGTCCACGATTCACGCGAATAAATTGGCTTCATTATTTTTCTTACTATCTCTGCTTTGCGTCTTTACAGGTTTCATTTTCTTTGGGAAAATTGTTGTTTATTACTTTAAAATTTGTTTATTTGTAGTTTATTACATCCTGTATTTGGTATACACACATTTTACCATCCCTCATAGGTATCTGCTCAATTGCTCTTTTTCATCATTGTGGCACCATACACTGGTACACGTTTTGTGTGTTGTGGCTGGAGTGTATGAATTGTATTAGCGTTTGAATGAGATTAGGCTTTCCATCTGTGTGTTAATTCGAGCACTAGTTTCATGGACAATTTACTAACGACCCCAGAAACGCTAAACCACCCCGGAACAAAATAAACACATGCTCGTACACACAGCCAGATAAACAAACAAGGCCAGAAACAGATTCGGTACAAAAAAAAGTCGTTATTTAGAGGAAAGCGTGAGCGATAACGAAAATAAACAAAACGTGAAAAATTTCAATTTGATGTTGTGTGGATAAGGTCGTGTTGTTCTGAGGAACATAACGTTTATCCCACGTGTTCCGCATAACTGGACACGTCAAATACTGGTCAACAGTTTGCTTGATATTGGTCTCTTTAACTGGCTGTGGGCAATACACGTGTTCCAATATTTGTGTTCCAAATGGAGGCTGTTCCAACTCTATACACAGCATACATTCGGAACGTGTTGCTTACTTCTATATCTCTAAGTATGTGCATTTAAATCCAATGTAATGCCTTACATGGTGCAGAGACATGGACACTGAGGAAGAAGGATGTGAAAATATTAGAAGCATTTGAGATGTGGGCTTGGCGAGCAATGAAAAAAAGTGAGGTGTGTTGATAAGGTAAGGAATGATGAAGTTTTAAGAAGAATAGGGGGAGAGAGAAGAATCCTGAAGGTAATAGAAAACAGGAAAAGGAATTAAGAAGAGACTGCTTGCTTACAACTGCCATCGAGGGTGTCATAGAAGGAGAAAAAAGAAGAGGGCGTAGAAGAATGAAGTTAATAGATAGCATTAAAATCAGAGGGTGTTACGAAGAAACGAAAAGACTGGCATGGGATAGGACAGCTTGGAGAGCTTTTATCATTTGAAGACCTGCTTTAGGGTAGAATACAAATAATAATAATAATAATAATAATAATAATAATAATAATGCCTTTTTGCAAATGACTTCTTACTGAATTATGTATGAACTTAATTCATTATTTTCGTTTTCAAATCGACTACTGATTAATCGATCTTCTATCCTAGTTATAAATTACATAAACTAAACTTAAACATTTTCGTTCACTTTATATTAAAATCAGTTACAGTAAGTGCTCGACTTACATTGGAGACACCTTACGGGGCGACGATGCGTAAGTCGATTACAGTATATCATTTTACTTAATTGTTGTAAGCATGATATTGTATTGTGTAACCAAAATGTCTGAGCGTTTTAGCGCCACACCGTCCATACATTACGAAAATAATTTATACTTGAGGCCTTTACTTGATGAAAATCCATTTTTTATAATTTTATAAAGAAAACTACAAACTTGTTTTCGTGATTTTCACTCGTCATATATTTAAAAAATATAATAACCACGACAGCTGTTTCGGCACACAGTGCCTTCTTCAGATGGTAAGAGCTGACTTAATTTTTGTACGTAGCAATAATTTGTCAGCTAAGTCAGCTCTTACCATCTGAAGAAGACACTGTGTGCCGAAACAGCTGTCGTGGTTATTATATTTTTTAAATATATGACGAGTGAAAATCACGAAAACAAGTTTGTAGTTTTCTTTATAAAATTATTACGAAAATAGTACATACTTGTGCAGCTATAGAAAAAAATTGTTATTGATTTATTGAAAAATCAAAATCGGGTTTAGGAAGTTGATGTCGGACTTTTAGAAATTCTAGTTTACATTTTAAAAAACTTCACATAAACGTATGTGATCAGTCAATAAAACAAATAAATCAGTAAAGTACATACAAACAGTTTAGTCAATATTATTTTGAAATACGAGTATAATTAATATTTAAATAATTTTTATCATTAAAACCATTGTGATTGGCTTAAAACCAAACCTGTCACTGCTCCTTATTTCTCGCCAGTACCATCGCTTAACCATCAGCTGTTTCAACCGATTTCATAAGCTTTCCACGACCGGCGTCGTCATTATTATAACTACTTTCTGGGCTGTCAGGCCGTGTGGTCCTATGTTGTTTAATGTAGACGTTTCAACCACGCCATTGGTGGCCATCATCAGTGCCAGAAGGCCTTAGTCACAGTACTGTGGTGTTACTGACGGTAAAGTTTAGCCTTTCTGGCACTGAAGATGGCCACCAATAGCATGGTTGAAACGTCTACATTAAACAACATAGGACCACACGGCCTGACAGCCCAGAAAGTAGTTATAATAATTTCTCAGTTGTTTTCTTACTCTTTAGTGTCGTCTTCACTGCAATTTCTGCTGTTCTTTCATTGGCATTTCCTCCATCCATTTATTATGATATTAGCCTCCCATAGTTTCTTCGCCTGTCTGTTACCGTTTGTTTTATGTAGATGGCCTCACCAACCTAACTGTCCCTGGTTCTGTGTACTCCAATATAGGTTGCACTCCAAAACCACAACTTATTTGTTTTTCATTCTTAACTATCAACTGTGTCATTTCATTTCAACTACCCCCTTGTACGCCTCAAATGTTTCATATTTACAGCTTGTATTCTATTTTTCTGGTTTCTGGTCCCTGCTTGTTTCCACACTAAAATACGTCAACATTAGGTTATATATTCTTCTGTGTACATTAAATATTGTACTACGAAGAAGTTCAATTGCTTAGAAAACCGGTACTCAAACGAACTAAGTCTTAATTGCATAAGCCTTTGCTACGTATAAACCTATACTGAGTTATTCTTTTGCTTTAATTCTTTTTGCTTCTACTGTTACCTCTAGGTATTTAAAACTGTGCACTTGTTCTGTTGTCTCCTCCTGTCTCTATGCTTATTTCATGCTTTTCCCCTTACACAGCCATTGCTTTCGTTTTTGACTTACTTCTGCTCATTCCGTGTCTTTCTAAAATTTCATTCCACTAATCTAAGCTTGCTAGTAAATTTACTTTGTTTTCTGCACTTATTAGATCAATGCTGTGATATTTATGTTCTTTACAGAATTGTACGCTGCACACTTAAGCTGTGCGTACATCGATTGCATTTCTTGACCATTTCTTCCATAAACACTAGAAAGATTTCCAGTTTAGTATTGCACCTAGTCACAGAACCTTTTCTCGTGATACTTATCAGATCCCCTATTGATTTAACATAACTGACCGTATGTATATGCCTGTGTATCCATTGTACAACTCCAGTAAGCTTACTACTCAATTCTCTTTGTTGCAAAATTTCTCGTACCTTCTTTGTGGAAAGCTCGTCTAGAACCTTCTGCAAATCTATAAAAGCAAAATAAGCTCTCTCTCCTTTAGTCCCCTTAAGCAAAATAAGCTCTCTCTCCTTTAGTCCCCTTAAGCAAAATAAGCTCTCTAGCCTTTAGTTCCCTTAAGCAAAATAAGCTCTCTCGCCTTTAGTCCCCTTAAGCAAAATAAGCTCTCTCGCCTTTAGTCCCCTTAAGCAAAATAAGATCTCTCCACTTTAGTCCTCTTAAGCAAAATAAGCTCTATCCCCTTTGGTCCCGTTAAGCAAAGTAAGCTCTCTCTCCTTTAGTCCCCTTAAGCAAAATAAGCTCTCTCTCCTTTAGCCCCCTTAAGCAAAATAAGCTCTCTCGCCTTTAGCCCCCTTAAGCAAAATAAGCTCTCCCCCTTTAGTCCCCTTAAGCAAAATAAGCTCTCTCGCCTTTAGTCCCCTTAAGCAAAATAAGCTCTATCTCCTTTAGTCCCCTTAAGCAAAATAAGCTCTCTCTCCTTTAGTCCCCTTAAGCAAAATAAGCTCTATTGCCTTTAGTCCCCTTAAGCAATATAAGCTCTATCGCCTTTAGTCCCCTTAAGCAAAATAAGCTCTCCCCCCTTTAGCCCCTTAAGCAAAATAATCTTTCTCTCGCCTTTAGTCCCCTTAAGCAAAATAAGCTGTCCCCCCTTTAGTCCCCGTAAGCAAAATAATCTCTCTCTCTCTCTCTCTCTCTCTCTCTCTCTCTCTCTCTCTCTCTCTCTCTCTCTCTCTCTCTCTCTCTCTCTCTCTCTCTCTCTCTCTCTCTCTCTCTCTCTCTCTCTCCTTTAGTCCCCTTAAGCAAAATAAGCTCTCTCGCCTTTAGTCCCCTTAAGCAAAATAAGCTCTCTAGCCTTTAGTTCCCTTAAGCAAAATAAGCTCTCTCGCCTTTAGTCCCCTTAAGCAAAATAAGCTCTCTCGCCTTTAGTCCCCTTAAGCAAAATAAGATCTCTCCACTTTAGTCCTCTTAAGCAAAATAAGCTCTATCCCCTTTGGTCCCGTTAAGCAAAGTAAGCTCTCTCTCCTTTAGTCCCCTTAAGCAAAATAAGCTCTCTCTCCTTTAGCCCCCTTAAGCAAAATAAGCTCTCTCGCCTTTAGCCCCCTTAAGCAAAATAAGCTCTCCCCCTTTAGTCCCCTTAAGCAAAATAAGCTCTCTCGCCTTTAGTCCCCTTAAGCAAAATAAGCTCTATCTCCTTTAGTCCCCTTAAGCAAAATAAGCTCTCTCTCCTTTAGTCCCCTTAAGCAAAATAAGCTCTATTGCCTTTAGTCCCCTTAAGCAATATAAGCTCTATCGCCTTTAGCCCCCTTAAGCAAAATAAGCTCTCCCCCCTTTAGCCCCTTAAGCAAAATAATATTTCTCTCGCCTTTAGTCCCCTTAAGCAAAATAAGCTGTCCCCCCTTTAGTCCCCGTAAGCAAAATAATCTCTCTCTCTCTCTCTCTCTCTCTCTCTCTCTCTCTCTCTCTCTCTCTCTCTCTCTCTCTCTCTCCTTTAGTCCCCTTAAGCAAAATAAGCTCTCTCGCCTTTAGTCCCCTTTTTCGTATAGTCTTTTTGACAATGAACAGATAATCATGTGGATTTCTACCTTTATGAAAGCAGTCAGTTTGCGCCTGTTACACTCTTAAGTCTGCCTCCCAGGATATGTTCATACAATTTTGACAGCGTGCTGAGCAATATTACTCCTCTATAGTTGTTACATTCTTTCGTATACCTCCCTGTCGTATCCATTTCACAGTCATTTGTTATTTTTTCCTCATCGCAGGCTTTTTGTTTATAGAAGTACTTTTTCACTGTACTATTATTCCGTGAACTTTCAAACTTTTCAAATGTAATTTTATCATATCCTGATGGTTTACCAATTTTAAACTTCTACAAAGGGTATCACGACCTGAGTGAACATTATTGAAAATATTATGTATCCGACTGTTGGGCAGAGGTCGATTGCTAAAGTTTCTGTCTCTGGACATTTCAAGGGTATCACGACCTGAGTGAACATTATTGAAAGTATTATGTATCCGACTGTTGGGCAGTAGTCGATTGCTAAAGTTTCTGTCTCTGCACATTTCAAGGGTATCACGACCTGAGTGAACATTATTGAAAGTATTATGTATCCGACTGTTGGGCAGTAGTCGATTGCTAAAGTTTCTGTCTCTGGACATTTCAAGGGTATCACGACCTGAGTGAACATTATTGAAAGTATTATGTATCCGACTGTTGGGCAGAGGTCGATTGCTAAAGTTTCTGTCTCTGGACATTTCAAGGGTATCACGACCTGAGTGAACATTATTGAAAGTATTGTGTATCCGACTGTTGGGCAGAGGTCGATTGCTAAAGTTTCTGTCTCTGGACATTTCAACCACACCTGTGGAGGCTAGCCTCTGTAAAAAAAAAGTTCGTAAAGTAACAAACCGAAAGTACGATACTCTTGAAGTTAATGACGAAATTAATGTCATACGAACCTTTAAGGTCTGTTACCTTTATGACAGTTTGTCTACCGAAGATGGCGTACGGACGTGTGGCCGAAACGTGCAGAGGCAGAAACTTAACCAATGGACCACGACTCACAACAGCCGTGTACATAATGTTTTCAACTTCTTTAAAATGCATTTCTAACTCTTCTGTAGTTATCTTCTCTTCAACCATCTTTTAATAAAAAATTGTAAGACAATTAAATCTTATTGTAGGTGAAAAAAACTGTTATATACGCATTTTTGTTACGGTTAGTTTAGTTTTTGTTAGAACGTTAGGAAATGGAAGTCAATAAACGAGTGTAATAGAAGACACGTAAAGTACGAGGTACTTATCTTTATTTATCAGACCACTTGTTTTGTATTGTTCTAATTCCGATAGTTATCCAATATGTTTATATCTTTGTCAACAATATTCATACGCACTTCATCGGTTTGCATTATTTTTATGGATGAAATTTTTAACTTATCTTTGGCTTTTACGAAGCGGTTTATTCTCTCGTTGCAAATCGCTAATATAAAAGTATTATCCATGTGGTTTTTACATACTGTGGTTTAAATAAATTTTTCTTTACTCAAACGTGTACTTCTTTTCCAACATGTTAGAAATAATCGGTAGCGTTTTTAGTGTTTTTCTTGTGCTTAAACTTATATTTCTACATTACCATTAACTTCTGTTATTGTAATTATATTCTGTTCATTAAACGATTTTCACAGTTATAGAATAAAAAGAAAAAGAGTCTGACAATTAAGAATTAACGGACGACAAAGCTGAAATGAGAGATAATATTAATGAAGGTAATTAAAAATGTTTAATTCAGTAAAACGTTGTTAGCTCTAAAATCACACTTATCTTTTTGCCTTTTCTTTATTATTGAATATATTGTCTAAATAAAAAGTGAATACAATTTATGTTTAGGTTGAGAAAATTTTATAATCCGAAGTTAGATTCAGCATATATTTATATTTGTCATATTTAAAGAGACAATTATAAAAGAAAAAGAAAAATCGTCATTTGTATTGTAAGTGCCAAAAGCTTTTTGTTTTGATTAAAATTTACGCTAAAATTGTAACATGTATGAAACATTTCCTTGAAGCTATTTTTATGCTTAATTGTAAACATTACAAATTACATCCTTTACCTTTTAAATCATATTTTGAATATTAATCGAGATATTAGTGACAAGTTTTTTTTTATTACGGGAAGTACTAATAGCTTGTCAATCAAATTGTACACGAGAGTAGTTACATATAAGAAAAAAAAGTGTCTGGGAACTTTTAATGAAAAATTTTAGGGTCTGTCATTTTCGTTCTACATTATTTTATTACAGCGTATTTATCGAGATATTTACGAAATACAAATTTTGTCGAAACTTCCGTTCATGGTGTCAATGCTAACTTTTATCTTATCTAACATATGTTGTTGTGTAAGTGTGTTGTTATTGTGTAAAGAATAATATGTTTGTGTATACAAACAGAATCAAATGTTTCTCATTACACAGTTAGTATTGGAAGTTTTTAGCTGGGCTGGCGTAGCTGCCACGGTAGGTGCAAGATCAAGTGATAGAATTTCTGTCTGAGATAACAAATTTATATCGTTTATCAGTATTAAGTATATAAAACGTAACCGCTCAAGACCTCTCCCGAATAAGATGTTTACCTGCTCAGATGATGACGGGAAAAGGCAACCGAGCGTAAAAGAGATAGATTTAATAATCTGCTAACAAATTTACCGCCTATGGTTGTGAGATTTGAACCGAACACGTTGTGTATTCTATTAAAGGGCTTTTACCTTTACACCTCAGTTTTTTAATGTTTTATTTTATTTTTCATTGTCAAATATGGTTTTATTTTAATTGTACTATTTTTATACTACTAGTACCACTACTACTACTGCTACTAAGAAGAAGAAGAAGAAGAAGAAGAAGAAGAAGAAGAAGAAGAAGAAGAAGAAGAAGAAGAAGAAGAAGAAGAAGAATTGACTTCTCTGGTCATGTGACACGAATGAGCCCAGAGGTATAGACCAACAGGATCTTTGCTTACTTTCTAAGCAAGAAAACCAAGGGAGACTGTGATCCACATCTGGTGGAAACGTTGTGCAATAACCCTTCCCTTGAAGTGAAGGGAACAAGAAGGTAGGTGGACGACCACGGCCCCATCCAGCACCGACGACCCATAAACATACGAGCATATTTAACATCAGAGGAACTCAAAAGCTATGGAAATTCACAAATGCGCACTCTGCTTGAATATAAGGGGCTTTACCACGCAACATGCCCCGTACCAGTAACACACTGGTAAGACCATTCCGCAGAAATAAATCGACGCACGGAGAATCGGCACAAAGTGACGGACGCAACGGAATCGATTTGCAAACGTTGAGAACAAGACACAATCCGTAACAACTGGAATTTCACTAACCAAAAACATACACGCGCGCGCATTACTGTACGCATTAAGTAATTATTGTAAAGTCATTGTATTGTAACTTTATTTTTAACGTAGAAAAAATTCAACTATTGCTGTTTACCGCAGTCATGACACTTTCCGGACCAACGAAACAAGTTATTGTTTCTTGTGTAACGTTACAGTTGTCATCATCAACAACGGTTGCTACTTTACGGCGTTAGTGCAGTAACATTTGGTAATGTTTTTGTTTTACTAACTTACTTTTATAGAACCAATAAGGACTGGTACGTATAGTCAAGAATTAACTTTTTTTGGTATGAGCCACTGCAGACCCCGTTTGGTTCAATTGGTTCCTCCCTTCTTCTCCTATCTCTTCCTCCTCTCCCATATCTTCTTCATCCTTGATCGATGTCTCTCCCTCCTTTCGTCAGTCCAAATGGCACATGTCCTCTTCTTGGATTTTTTCCTCAAAAACCTTGGACATTTTTTAATTTCTTTTTGAGTGGCAAGCATTCTTCAGTGTCTTCTTGAGTAATCTGGAGTTTTTCTATGTCTTTTTCTGTTTGTTGTTTTAGCCACGTATTGGGCATTTTGAGCTTTCTGAAATAGTTAAAAAGCTTCCCTGTTAGTCTGTCAGGACTCATTCTTTAAATATGTCCGTAGAAAGTAATTCTTCTTTTTCTAATTACGTCTGTGACTTTCTCAACATGTGTGTACAGCTCATTATTGTGACGTCTTGTATACTTTATGCTACACTCACTTGTTGCACACACCACTAGTCACTGTGACCCCGATAACAAGTGATGGTGTGTGCAACAAGTGAGTGTAGCATAAAGTTTATTTAACCACTAATAAAATTTGTAGTTTAAGTCTTGTATACTGTTATCCATCTTTTATTGGTCCCAAGATTTTTCCTATTATCCGTGACTTCCTTTCCGTGACTTCCAGTTCTTCGATCATCATTTTCATGTTCAGAGTCAAACACTCACCTGCATAAAGTGGTTCTGGGCGAAGTACTTTTGAGTAATACCTAAGGTTGGCATTAATTGATATTGATTTTTTGTTATATGTATATTTGGTTAAACGGTAAGCAACTTTCATCTTATTAACGCGTGCTTTAGTGGCTTATTTCTCTGAGACAATTTGTTTAATAACTTCTCCAAGATACTTGAATTTGTCACTTCCATAGATTTGCCCATATCGAGTTTTCATTTTCCTGGACATTGTCTTGATGTTTGACATGAACTTGGTTTTTTCGAAAGAAATTTCTAAACCCTCTCTTTTGGCTTGTTCTATCAGCGATTCCACATGTGTAATAGCTGTTCTACTGAATTTGACAGGATTGCTACATCATCTGCAAATGCTAGACAATCTATTAACAGGTTATTTCTGCTATATCCTAGTCTAATTCCCTGGCTAATGTGATTTTCCTCCAAAACTATTTTGTTTATTTAAGTTTTTTATTCTTATTCTTTGCAAATAATAAACGTAAAAAGAAAGTTAAAAATTACTTATAAAAAGAAGTAGGCGGTAACATTAACTGAACAGCTGATGTTAAGACCATGCGCAGCCAGATATTTGAAAGCTAACAGAAACTTGATTTAAAGCTACATCGACCTACTTCACCGGGCGAAATTTAATCAATAATTCAATTAATATCATATGCGCAAAGGGAACTGAACTAAAATATCTATAGTGCTAATGGAGGTATTTTAGAGAAACCGCAAATTTGCGGGGGCGCGGCGCGTTGCGTCTGTTCTTATGAGTACTTTCTTCGTCGCGTGCGATGATTGCCGCCTACACCGAACATGTCATTTCGTACACTGTGACGTCATTCAGTTAATGACTTTATGTTATTACGTACTGAAGGTGAAGCAATTAATTATGTACTCACGCTCACAGTCGTGATGACGTGACAGTGAAGATAGTTTCTAGTTATTTCATCAGGAAATGTTTGACTTTTATCTGAAGTAGTCCTTTACAGAAATTTTCTCTACCAAGTTAAATAGTGACATATATTATCATTATTTGGTGTTCTGCCCTAAGGCAGGTCTTCAAATGGTAATAGCTCTCCAAGCTGTCCTGTCTTTTCGTTTTTTCATGACACCTTCTGATTTTAATGTTATCTATTAACTTCATTCTTCTACGCCCTCTTCTTTTTTCTCCTTCTATGACACCCTCCATGGCACTTGTAAGCAAGCAGTCTCTTATTAAACAATGACCTAACCAATTCCTTTTCCTATTTTCTATTACCTTCAGGATTCTTCTCTCTTCCCCTATTCTTCTTAAAACTTTATCATTCCTTACTTTATCAACCAATCTCACCTTTTCTATTGATCGCCAAAACTACATCTCAAATGCTTCTAATCTTTTCTCATCCTCCTTCCTCAGTGTCCATGTCTCTGCACCGTATAAAGCAACGCTCCACACATAACATTTGGCCAACCTTTTTTTTTTTTTTTTTAAAATTCTTATTAATTTTGCCACACAGCAATCTTTTCTTCCCATTGAACTCCTTTTTCGCTATAGCAATTCTTGGTCTAATTTCATGAGTGCAGAACATATCTTCACTTATCAAGCTCCACAAGAAACAACTCCACCTGTTGTATTTAATGACACATATGAATACTTAGAAATAGAAATATACTTAGAATACTTAGAAATATAGATACTTAGAAATTGTGTCTTTAAACTTATCACGCGCTCGCGCAGATAGACAAACGCACACATCCACAGAGACGCAATATATATGAGTAGGCTACTGCAATGTAAACGTGTGTGTGTGTGTGAGTATAATACACGTGCGTGCAGTTGTATTATTGTATGTGTGTATTGTGTGTTTATACCTTGTAGCCAACAAGACATTTTTTACGTTTAGCGTCACCTTTAAGTCAAAGCTAGGTTAGGCAGACAAGAATGCACATATGATACAACCCGACCTATGGTATGGGAGTAAAACATGGGTATAACACAAAGAGCATCGGAGCGTGTGAAGATAATTGAGAGGGGGGCTCCTGAGAGTATCGTAGGCCTCATATCTAAAACTTGGGAGTAGAGGATACGATATCACCATTACATATACTGTCACCATTACAACGAATTAACAGTAGATATGCATATAAAACTATGGAGGTTGCAATTGGGAGATAGTGTCTTAAGAAAGGACAAAAGTATAATATCAAAAAGAGTCTTCGTAGTAGTATGGAGGCTAAAAGACGGAAAGGCCACCTAAGAAGAAGATGGCAAGATGTCATTGCCGTGGATCGTCGAGATTATATGATTATTATATATCATATGTTATTGTACTTCTAACCTAATAAACCTTTTTTTAGGTTAGAAGTACAATACCTTTGTTAAATGGTTAATAAATGCATAACAGTTAAAAACAAAACATGTAAAGAATTTAATTCTGAGAAAAATGGTGTAAATAAAGTCAATAAAAATCAACAAAAAATTAGAATTTTGGTTAAAAACAATACAATACGTTTTTAGGCAAAGATTTTTCTGTTTTACGTCGGATATCATGAAAGTTATGGGAGATACAGTTCTGCGACCTGTTTTATTCGATTTTTCAGGTCAAAAACCATAAGAAACAACAGAATTCGCCCCTTAATTTACCTTCCCAGAATTTCAGAAAGTCTTCATTTACCGAAACCCGGGCGAAATCTTTCGCTAGCCGTAACTCGCTTACAAATCGTTTCCGGACATATGTTTATATGAACGTTTTTTCTTCTTTTACACTATAGAACCATTTCTCAAATTATTTTCCTCTCCTCCCGGGACACCCTGTATGTGCAGTCTCTGGCATATGCGTATATGTACTAGTTGCCATATGAAATCTAGTCTCTGCTACCGCGCGTGCAGCCTAATGAACAACAGGCCACACGGCCAATCGGCCCGGAAGCTTGTAATAACAACTTCATTTAAATTTATGCTTATTTCTGGCGTTGTAACCCCATTGTTTCATACAAACGTTCTGCTTCATTCGTGGCTGTCAGATCGTTACCAACAAATTCCACTTAGTCAGTTGATGCAACCTGATTAAGCATCGTTTTTAATAATGAATTCAGGAATGATAATATGAAAGTTCGTATGTGTAATCTTATTACATTAATACTGTTCCTACTGTTATTACTATCGTTCTAGTTCACGAACGTTAGAATGAAATTATATTTTACGTAACAAACGTAGGTACAGAGTAGGTACGTTATATTTACGCTACAAAAGTAGGGTGCACGTGTATAATATGTGTGTTTCATAGCCAAGAGAAGCAGAGAGGATTAGAAACTAGAAAAAGGAAGAAATGCAGCAGCGAGGGCGAAGCTTTCATGATAGACAAAATTTATTACCACAGAATTGTTGTCAAGTGAACCAAAAGTATCCATCCTTTACGTCTTCAGCTGCTCAACTCCAATGTTTCTGTACAACCGTTTGGGATACGAATTCAACCCCTTACTATATAGGCAATCTGACTACACAACACATAGTATACATTCACTTTTCTTCTTGGTACCTTCACTTTCTCATTGTCTGGCCTGCCCCGAACTTACCCCTCCCCCTAAAACGTTCTTCACTCTTGCTGAAGGGGGCTTGTCCAAACAGCCCGAGTCTCAAATAGCAAAAAAATTATAAAATCATCATCAAAATTAAATATTCGTACCTTACTTGGTTTCAGCACAGCAATTTTCAAAAATTCACCCCCTCCTCCTTCAACTACCCACTCCATTTATAACTATCTCATTTACCATTTCACGGTGGATAATATGACTTTATTATCGGGACACTTATTTATTAAAATTAAGTCCTTTAACCTTGTTAAAACACAAAACAATGGAGGTAAACTACTCCTCCCTCCTAACCGAACAACCTGGTTGCCTGGCAACAAAATTTTATTTTTAACAATTACCATTGCGTCCTTGTTTTATGGAGCGGAGGCATGGCCACTAAACAGGAAAGAAAATTACAGTTTGCCAATACAGTGGAAATGGAGATATTTGGTCGGTATGTCAGTGGGGAGTGGAGGGAAATTGGGAGAATAGTACACATAACCAGACGTGGTGTCGGAAGCTAAGATGGATAGGACATGAATTCAGATGAGAGAAAGAATTTAGAAGGGGGAAGGTATTTGAGTTTGGACCCAGAGATGAAAAGGTTTCAGGTAAGGTTAAGACGGAGGGGCCAGGTGGTCAACCTTGGGAGCGAGATAGGGTGATGTGGTGGAGCCGTTCTGGACGAGAAATGTTTGACTGCGGTCTGTGTCCCCGTGGAACACGAGTGTTTTATAATTTGATAATTCATAGCATTAGGACAAATAAAAGAAGATTCTGGGACGGTATTGACTGAACATACTCATAAAATTATCGTGTTCAATGTCTGGTAGACATTCAATAAATGGTGAACGAAATTAACATACAATTTTTATATTCTCACGTAGGTTACCGCGGCCGGTGTTCATTAGAGTTTTGAAGTCTTCTTCCGGTATGGACCGCGTCAAAAACGTGTTGTATGGCAACGTTTCACTCATATTAAAATGAGTATCCTCAGGTGTAAGCGAGGATACAGGTCACTTAGACCTGAGGATACGCATTGTAATATGGGTGAAACGTTGTCATACAAGACATTTTTGACGCGGTCCATACCGGAAGAAGACTTCAAAAACATAATGAATACCTTTTTTTTCAGTGAAGGTTTGTGAAGATCGGTCAAAAATGTAACACAAATTTTAACTTATTTGTGTCGACGTTTCGACAGTGTTTATTGGCCTGATGATGACAATAAATATAGTCGAACGTAGATATTTTTTACCGATCCTCACAAACCCTTCAATTGAAAAATTCATTGATTGACGGTCACTACGAATTTAAGGATATAATGAATACCATTTTTATGTCTTATTAAATTTTTTCCCATAATTCACTAACGTGTGTTACCTCGTTTGCGTATATTTCAACAAACAGTTCAACTCTTTAATGAAATTTTTGATCGTTTTTCGTTAAACATTACAAATAGATAAATCAGAGTTTTGTCATCAACTTCGTTTTACACTGAAAATGTGACCAGACCGGACGATGCGCAGTTGTAGAGCGAAAAATTGTATTATCAGTGAGATTAGCCACAACAAAAACAACGCCTCAGTCGGACCGTGTTACGAACACAACTGTATTGTCTGTCGCCCACTCTGCCACCGAATCAATCACGAACCGATTTTAATTTTTTCTCTCCATTAAAGATTAATCTGGTTTCTGGGCATTGAAAAACTTCTATTTCACGAGGTTGAACAAAGCTAGTTTATCACTGCTGTCGTCACAGATTTCTCTTTTTGCCGGCGCGGTGTTTACACAGTGTTAAACCAATGTCTTGCTCCTGTCTTTAAGACACTGACGGATCATCATTAGTTTCATAAATAACGGGCTTAGTACTATTAAAATGACATTGCAGACGTGTGCAGCTATCATAAGAGAATAACGTTTTTAGAAATCACTAAGAGTTTTTACAACAAAAATTTACAAACAGAGCCAGATAAGTTTATTCATATTGCAAATATTGTAAAGTCTCTCGTCCCTCAACATTAACCCAGTGAGAGTTACGCCCTTTAGCCGTGGCATAGATAACAAGACAGCACCACCAGTGAGTAACCGGTTTTCATCTAACCTCGTGAGGTTTCTTTCGTGCTGTTTGAGTCATGTCCCGAAAGACAAGTCTCGGGCCGATTTGAGCCAAGCCCCCTTCAGCTAAATGGAAGGATGTGTGCAGGCCGGAAGCGAAGAAGATGGAGGCACATTGCAGGTAGAGTAGTGCGTGTGTGTGTGTAGATGTAGAGTGTAGCCGTATAGGTAAAGGAAGTGGCTGATGGAAGTGCCATCAAGTTTATGCAAGAGGGCGGCCAAGCCAGGGACGCGTAACTCAGGTCGCCAAAGCTGGAAGGAGGCAACAGAGAGGCGTCAAGGTAGGTGAGGGACACTTATTGAGTATGAAGTTAATGATTTCACTTAGAAGAATATCATTTCAAAAATAAGGAAGACTGCGTTAAAAAGTAATAAATAAAGTTTATTATAAAAAATAAGTCGTGTGAATATAATAGTCTATAAATATATGGAAGCCAATCGTCGACTATAGGAGACGAAAAGTTTTAAAGTGTGGTGCTATAAAAGAATGTTGAAGACAGTTGTTTGGAGTAAAGAACTGGTGAATGTTCTTTTTGGAAAGTTGAAGAGAAAAGAAGCTTCTTGAAATATCTAAAAGAGAGACGAGCCCAGCTGATTGTGCGCATAGTTGCCACTTTTAATTTATGAAGAGAATAATTGAAAGGGAAATTACAAAGGGAGGGTTCATTTGCGATAGACGTTGAAGACGTGAATTGTGACAAACGCTGTGCATTAGAGAGTAAGGGTGGTGATGATCGATAACCGTATCGGGTTACTAAGCTAAGATTGATCAACAGGTTGACCAAGTAAAATATGCGAGGAGGGAAATACAGAGGCTACAAAAGAATTACGAATAAGGAATTAGTGGAGAACAGTAATTGATAATGAGAGCGAAGGAGGCCAGACCCATCCGGTTGTAGTCTTTGCAACAGTGTTACCGAGTTGGAGAACGCTAAACGTGAAAACATACTCGTTTTATTTTGTTTTCAACAGTCAGAACGAAGCGTTTCCCTACGGACTAAAGTACTAAACATTTATACGCCCACGCGCGCGCGTTTGTACTCTGCACCTGTACGTGCGTTGCGAGAGCTTCACAGGATTTTCGGCTAATGCCGGCGCAAATAAAGTCTACCACAAAATGTATTGTAACAAAATATAATACGATTAGTTATATAAATATCTGTTGCTGACACAGGCGATTAACAGTGACTAATGATGGATGTATCGCTCGCAAAACTCTTACGTATTTCCACGCACCAACTCAACTTCCACCTAATCCACAAAATGCTATGGGTAATCCATCTACGTACTTGTCTAAATGTTAAAGTAATGTTGAACAATGAGCCAGAGTTTAGTTAATTTGTCAGTTTATTTGGCGACTAATTTATCATGATACTCGGGTTGTTACACCCGCGACTTCCACTCTGCCAACATTACCAATGTGTACTTACTACCTTGCGTTTGTTTGGTCTTCCTAATACAACCTAATCACATACGGAAAGTACGTACGAAGTTCGGTCAAAACATTTAGGTTTCAAGAATTTTTATTTGAAAATTTATGTTCGAGGGTAAGCCAATAAGTATTATATCCGCAAACAATTTTTATAGGCTAACTTATTATAACTATAGTACAAATATGACAGTTAGCTCATTTTTCAACATAGTCCCATTGTTTTTCAGTACACTTGGTCCATCGTTGCACAAGCTTCCTGATGGCCTCAGGAAAAAAGTTTTCGGCTGAGCAGCAAGCCACCTATGCACCGCTTTCTTCATATCTTGGTCTCTGGAGAATCGACGGCCCCTTAAGGCATCTCTATCTTAACCAAAGAGATGGTAATACGACGAGGGGAGATCGGGGCTTTATCCAGGATGTTCCAACACCTAACGTAACAAGGCAATTTCTCAAGGATTTGGACAGTATCTGATCGCCCGTTGTCATGCAACAAAAGCACTCCTTCCGACAATAGGCCTTGCCGTTTGGATCAAATTGCAGGCTTCACTTCGCTGGACAGCATCTCACTGTAACTTGCATTAGGACAGTGTATGCAACAAGTATCTGATCGGCCATTGTCATGCAACAAAAGCACTCCTTCCGACAATAGGCCTTGCCGTTTGGATCAAATTGCAGGCTTCAGTTCGCTGGACAGCATCTCACTGTAACTTGCAATAGGACAGTGTATGCAACAGTATCTGATCGGCCATTGTCATGCAACAAAAGCACTCCTTCCGACAATAGGCCTTGCCGTTTGGATCAAATTGCAGGTTTCAGTTCGCCGGACAGCATCTCACTGTAACTGGCACTATTTATTGTTGAACCCTTCTCCAAATACTGTTGCAGTATTGGCCCCTGCGAGTCCCAGAATATTATTAGCATTACCTTTCCTGCAGAGGATTAACTCTTGAATTTCTTTTTGACTGGAGATTTGGGGCGTTTCCATTCCATGATCTTGCGTTTGCTTTCAGGCTTAAAGTGGTAGGTAGATCCACGTTTCATCTCCAGTAAACATTCGCATCAAAAAAGCTTCAACTTTATTAACATAACAGTCCAGTAAGCGTTGACAGATGGTCACACGATCGCTCTTGTGCTCTTCAGTGAACTGTTTTGGAACCCATCTTGCACAGACTTTATGAAAGCCAAGCTTGTTTGGATAATTTCATATGCAAAACCAACGACGCAGATGGTACGCCACTTCATCGATAGTCACTCTTCGATTGGTCTGAATCATGGCATTAACTTGTTCAACAATGGCATCAGTATGGAAGAGATTGGGCGTCCTGATCTTCCCTCGTCCTTGACGCTTGTCCGACCGTTTTAATCATGGCATTAACTTGTTCAACAATGGCATCAGTATGGAAGAGGTTGGGCGTCCTGATCTTCCCTCGTCCTTGACGCTTGTCCGACCGTTTTAATCATGGCATTAACTTGTTCAACAATGGCATCAGTATGGAAGAGGTTGGGCGTCCTGATCTTCCCTCGTCCTTGACGCTTGTCCGACCGTTTTAATCATGGCATTAACTTGTTCAACAATGGCATCACTATGGAAGTGGTTGGGCGTCCTGATCTTCCCTCGTCCTTGACGCTTGTCGGACCGTTTTAATCATGGCATTAACTTGTTCAACAATGGCATCAGTATGGAAGAGGTTGGGCGTCCTGATCTTCCCTCGTACTTGACGCTTGTCGGTCCGTTTTAATCATGGCATTAACTTGTTCAACAATGGCATCAGTATGGAAGAGGTTGGGCGTCCTGTTCTTCCCTCGTCCTTGACGCTTGTCCGACCGTTTTAATCATGGCATTAACTTGTTCAACAATGGCATCAGTATGGAAGAGGTTGGGCGTCCTGATCTTCCCTCGTCCTTGACGCTTGTCCGACCGTTTTAATCATGGCATTAACTTGTTCAACAATGGCATCAGTAGTGGAAGAGGTTGGGCGTCCTGATCTTCCCTCGTCCTTGACGCTTGTCCGACCGTTTTAATCATGGCATTAACTTGTCAACAATGGCGTCAGTATGGAAGAGGTTGGGCGTCCTGATCTTTCCTCGTCCTTGACGCTTGTCCGACCGTTTTAATCATGGCATTAACTTGTTCAACAATGGCATCAGTAGTGGAAGAGGTTGGGCGTCCTGATCTTCCCTCGTCCTTGACGCTTGTCCGACCGTTTTAATCATGGCATTAACTTGTCAACAATGGCGTCAGTATGGAAGAGGTTGGGCGTCCTGATCTTCCCTCGTCCTTGACGCTTGTCCGACCGTTTTAATCATGGCATTAACTTGTCAACAATGGCGTCAGTATGGAAGAGGTTGGGCGTCCTGATCTTTCCTCGTCCTTGACGCTTGTCCGACCGTTTTAATCATGGCATTAACTTGTCAACAATGGCGTCAGTATGGAAGAGGTTGGGCGTCCTGATCTTCCCTCGTCCTTGACGCTTGTCCGACCGTTTTAATCATGGCATTAACTTGTCAACAATGGCGTCAGTATGGAAGAGGTTGGGCGTCCTGATCTTTCCTCGTCCTTGACGCTTGTCCGACCGTTTTAATCATGGCATTAACTTGTTCAACAATGGCATCAGTAGTGGAAGAGGTTGGGCGTCCTGATCTTTCCTCGTCCTTGACGCTTGTCCGACAGTTTTTAAAATTTTCAGTCTACCCATATACACTTCGCTTTAGTAAAACATTATCCCCATATTTCTTTGAAAATCTTCTATGGATTTCTGCTCCTAACACATCTTTAGACCACAAAACCGGATCACTACACGCTGTTCTTCGTTGGTACAATCGGATAGAGAGGCAACCATGTTTATCATGGAACAACCTACAGCTGACAGAAGGTCTAACAGTCCACAACGGCACCATCTTTCGGTGTACAAGAGCACTAAGTGGTACTGCCAACCTAGACGGTTATAACAAAATTGCGGATACTTATTGACTTAACTTCGTACGTATACTGTCCCTGCAAAGTCATTTTCATTGAACGTAATACACTTACAGGTACAGTTTTTTAGTCTTGAAAACATTTTTGCAATACACTTTCTGATAAACCTTTGTACTCGCTGAATGGTTTTTGTTTCCAGCGGTCGAAAAACGTTATTCTTTTGGGATTTTTCCCTTTTGGAAAGAGGATAAGATCGCAGGCGGGCAGATCTGCCCAATACGTTACTCAAAAATTATTACAATTTTTTTTTGCTTAAAATTATTTAAAAACAGTGACGTTTACGTGATCCAATTTCCTAATGCTGTTGCTGCAATTTCCAGTGTGCAACTTCTTAATGCAATTTCCAATTTTCTTTTACTGCCTACATTTTTTGTTTTCTGTATCGAAATAACAGATCGATTAACTAACGAACCCATATATATATATATATATATATATATATATATATATAATTTTTTTTCAAAACATATTCCTATCCAACAGATGTAATAGGGAGAACAGATATAAATAAATAAACAAGTGGGTATTTGTGTGTGTGTGTGTGTGTAAAATGAAAAAAGAATGGAATGGAATAAGTAATGTATTGTATAGACAGAGAGTAATAATAATACGTATTATCGTGTTTCGGCTGGAAACACGAATTGATAGTCTGACGATACACCAATTAAAGACTGGTTCGAATCACGTAGAAAGACGCGTATAACGACTACCCATCAGTAAAGTTCAGTCCAGCTGGATCTTTCAGGTCAATAATATCAAGTTATGTACACGTACAAAACTATGATGCAATTATAAGCTGATATTCTGTAATAATTAAATACAAAACTAGCTGCAGTAACTCACAACCAGCACAGATAATCATTTTATGTGGCGTCTCTTGCACATAGTGGCCTCAGTCTGTTAACTCTTCACTCAGAACACACACACACACACACACACACACACACACACACACACACACACACACACACACACACACACACACACACACACACACACACACACACACACACACACACACACACACACACACACACACACACACACACACACACACACACACACACACACACACACACACACACACACACACACACACACACACACACACACACACACACACACACACAGCTTGTGTAAATGTTGTTGTAACGAACACAACAGGGTTCGTTAAGTATGAAATACACTCTGCAGATTCTAATATAGAGTTACTTGATAATCAACGATTTTTATCTAATCGGATAACCGGAGATAAGCTTACGGTTATTAACAGAATGACTGAGATCTCTAAGTTTCTTTCCTCGTCAGTTCGTTCAGTTGTAACACAAAAGACCACTTGTACGATTCCAGAAATTTATTTTTTCGATTCCAATTTTCTTTTCTACGTTGCGGTGAAAATATAAAATACATCTGTGTGTGTGTGTCTTTGTGTGAGGGTCTTTTTGGTGTTTGTGATCTTAACTATGGGCTGCGTTCTTCCCTTACAGTTAATCTCCTTACGATATGACTTCTCCCCTGAAATAGATGAAATACGTATTTCATAACTGAGATTTGCCGACGATGTAGTGTTGAGTAGTGGAAATGTAATGAAGCTGGAAAAAGTGATCAACGAGTTCGATCAGAAAGAAACAGGAAAAGTCTCAGAATAAGTATGGACCACACAAACAAGACATTTAACAGGTCTGCTGAATATGTTAAAACTGATGATGAATAAAGAATTTTAGACAATAATGAAGATGTAATGAGGGAATAAGATCATGAAATTAGATAAGGATTAATTGTCTTTGGTAAGGTAAGCCATTTATGAACAAACTGTCGTCATTTCTAAAAAGGAAAGTTATAATCAGTGTGCTTCTTACAACGACGTGGATAGTAGAGTAATGGAAAAACTTATGGCTACACACAGAAAAATAGGAGGGACTGTACTACAAATAATAAGGCAAGGCAGAAAAATAATTATATGGACGCACAAGTAAGACTAGACAAGATGTTAGCGTTTAGAGAATTAAGAAATTTAAATCGAGTTGGGCAGGACATCTGGCTAGACGAGAAATTCGCAGACGGTAGCGAAGTCAAAAACGTGACCGCCGTTATTGAACGTTGAAATGCGCGGAGCCAACGAAACGATTGGCCCAAATAAAAGTACAGTATAGAATACGGGGAGTGAAGAAGAGGACGCGATAACAGTTACATGTCTCACTCACACACATTATCTCTCTCTGTAATGTACTGTCCTTTTACAACTACGCTGGCATGAATAGTAACGGTTTTGCTAGCCTTGCTGCAGCCGACCTAAACATAATGGAACACCGTACAACAATGGTTCCCAAACTTTTCAGTCCGCGGACCTCCCCCCCCCAAATTACTAATTTCACAGACCCTGTCTGTGTTCTGAAATAAAACAAACAGTAAATATGATACAATCTCTTATATTTTAATTAAAATGTATTAAAATCAAAATTCTCTTAACTTGCAAAATTATGATATTAATGATATCACAGTTTTTGTTGTGAACAATGAAGCTGCTTTTGAACAATTAGCCTTGAAATATTGGGTTCAGTGTCAAATAATTTCAGTTTTAAGTCACTCTCAATATTAAGTACATTTCTTAACTTTGACTTCAAATACGTGAGCTGGGAGAATGTGGTTTCACACAAATAAGTAGAGGAAAACACAACTAAACTCTTCAAAGATTTTTTGCGAGTTCAGGATAGTCAATCCTTACATATAACCAGAAGTCAGCTAGCTGTAATTGCGAAAACTGTAAAATGAACTATCAGTTGAAACTTCTGCCAATGAATCTTCTTCTTTTACTGTAAGAGAGAGTTTAGTTGACAGTCCATCAGCAAGTGGATTCCTTATCCACATGTCACTATCATCCGTCACGGGAAATATTCCGTTAGCTGCAAGCGCAGTTCTCCAAATGAAATTTAATAACGTTGAGGATCTGCTTGGAACATTTGGTCTTGACATCTGGAGGAAATCTGCCATGGAAGGGAATTGTTGGAAGATTTTAGAATTTAATCTCTGTCTGAATCACAGCTTCAATTTTTTATTATCCCCTCGGTTTTTTTGTCTAACTTGGAAAATAGTGATGCTAGATCCCTGCAGGCTTAAAGTGAGTCCATTCAGATGACTGAAGATATCAGCAAGATACGATAGCTTTAAAACCCAATTAAAGTCATGGAACCTGTCTTTAAGGTCGAAGTTGGAATCAAGTAAAAAGAGATTTACTTCATCCCTCAGTTTAGATAATCTGTTCAAATCCCCTTCCACGCGAAAGCCATCGTACTTCACAGTCGATCAACAATTGCTTGTGGCCACTCCCCATTTCTTCACATATTGTAAAGTAAGAATGTTTTCCTTAGATACAGTGCTTAGACGTGGACTAAAATAGCGCGATCATTTCTGCGTTGATGCGGCGCTCTAGTCAGTTCGGCTGACAAACAGATCTGCTACACGACATGATTTAAAGACATTATTAAAGCTTTTAGTTTGAAATTACTTTTACAACTACAATTAGTTTCATCCAAAAATAGTTTATAGTTCAATCTTCTACTAATTGTTTTGAGATTATAAAATTTAGATTTTCAAGCATAAAAAATCGGAGAAAATTAGGATATTTTTTATTCTATTTTTTATTAAAAGTGTCCGCGGCCCCCCTGAAACATTGTCGCGGACCCTACTTTGGGAACCACTGTCGTACAAGATTGATCACCGCGTGTGCGAGACAATCTGTAGAGAAGACTCTGATAATTATATTTCACTCTGATAAGGTCTTGGGAATGATAGTGGGAGAGACGAAAAAGGCAGAGGCTGCAAATTCAGAACGTCGGAACGTTTTGTAGAGTCGTGAGTAATTTTATTTGACAAATGTTTGTTTAACGTGAATGAACACATAAAAAAATTCTCCAAAGTCGATAAATACCGAAGTTCGTGAAACCTAGGAAATTAACCGAACGAGTAACCTACATATTGTAACGTATTTTATTATAATATGAGATCAATTTAAATATTTTTAATCATTAACTTAGAGGAATTGACACTCTAACCTACCTGTTACGAAAGGTATACAGACAATGCAGTACTGTCTTTTCACATAACGAAAGTATAAAGATACTTAACTTGCACTGAGATTATAAATTAATCTTTATATTTTGTTTTTTACAACCATTAAAGGAATATTATTTCGATACTCAACAATTTTAATCGTATCGCACATACTTTAACCTAACCTGTGGAGTTCATAGCAGGCGTGCCTGATACGATAGTTTCCAATATTATAATTAAAAAACTTTTTTATATTTTGTAATCACTCTCCATAATACGTTATTGTCGTATTTAAGCATTTTTGTAGCCAGTATCTTGTATACTAAAAGAATTCACGAATTTTTGGTAATTATAAATAAAAGTCTAACCAAACCAGGTTAGCACAGTACAATATAATAATCAGTGTCACCAGCCCTGAGTTTTAAGAATCTCTGTAACAAGTCAAATTGTTTTCTGATGTTTTATAAAATATTTTAAAGGGTTTTGAATGAAATTTCACTATTGTTAATAAACCACCATTTTAATCATAACCGTGTCAGTCTATCATTTCAAGGTATATTAAACTAATAACAATAACAGAGCATTTATTTTATAAAGTGGCAGTACGGCGAAACAGCGGCCAAGATTTGAATAAGTTCAAAACAGTATCACAGATACAAAACAATTTTCTTTACTTTATATCCAAATGTACACTAATGATAAATGTTGTATGAACTGTATTATGTTATTTTAGTGCATTACAGGATCTACTTTAGAAGGTAAGAAATAAGTATTACTTATTAAAGTCTTATTACTTTTGTTTAATTACGTTTCCGAGGTTCCGGAACGCCGTTCCGCTGCGTTTCCCCTGAAATCAAGCCCTGTTTTGTAACAATCGTTAGCACACATCATATGAAAGAACATTGTTTACTATGCCAAAGGTACGTGTTTACGTAGGCCTGTAGCCCGCACGCGTAAACATCCGCAAGCATCAGAAAAAACCGCAACACGGTAAACCCATTTGTGTGTGTGTGTGTGTGTGTGTTTCTGTAATTTGACGCTGTAATAATAATAATAATAATAATAACAATACGTGCAGTCGTCATCTTTCGTCATTAACCCAATGGACCGGTGTGATCCCCCCTCCCATAATCCATAATACGGTGTAACGCCAGCGCTCTACGCTAAACACCTTTCACCCTCGTTTATTCACCACGACCTGTGCATTACGCAGCGCGCTCAGTTCCAAAAAGTGGCACATTTTAGGATAATGTTATTGACAACTGTAATTATGTAATTATAGCAGTAGTGGTAATTAACAGAAATAAAAATAAATACAACGGCAGGAATTGAATATTATAAGTAAACTCGACAGGATCGCCCAGTATCTGCTGAATTGGTGGGAACATCTTTGCCGAACATCGACTGCCGCATCGCTAAACAACTCTGGAACTATAAGCCGAGGGACGGAGAGGTGTGGGACGTCCGAGGAAGCGCTGGAGTGACCAGCTGTAATCTTTTCCTATTTGAGACCGGAACAAACCATTTTTGGTTTAATCCATGAAGATGATGATGATGATGAAAAATAAATACAAATGTAATACAGATAATTCAAATATAAGTAAATACAATTATTTCACTAACGACTCGGAACACAAAGTTTTTTATGAGTAAAAACATAAAGTATTTCTTTTATGAATTTGCTAACTGCTATAATTTTTATTGTTCGACTAAGCTTTTCGTCATCACTGACATCATCAGGTCTTAAACAAGGTCGAACAATAAAAATTATAGCAGTTAGCAAATTCATAAAAGAAATAGTAAGGATGGCTGCTAATTTAAACAATACGAAGAATAGGTGGTTTAAGACCTGATGATGTCAGTGATGACGAAAAGCTTAGTCGAACAATAAAAATTATAGCAGTTAGCAAATTCATAAAAGAACTACTAAGGATGGCTGCTAATTTAAACAATACGAAAAAAAAGGAATGTTGTTTAAGACCTGATGATGTCAGTGATGACGAAAAGCTTAGTCGAACAATAAAAATTATAGCAGTTAGCAAATTCATAAAAGAAATAGTAAGGATGGCTGCTAATTTAAACAATACGAAGAAAAAAACATAAAGTTTTACCTTACCACCTGAACCGGTTTTCACTTTTAAAAAGATTCTTCAGAGGTTCCTAAAACTTTATGTTTTTACTGATAGAAAACTTTGTGTTCCGAGTCATTAGTGAAATAGTTGTATTTAGTTAAGTAACAAACACGTCATGGACAACGAAATCCAAGAAATATAAGTAATTCTTATGTAATAATAGTAGCAGTAGCAGCAGCAGTAGTAGTAGTAGTAGTAGTAGTAGTAGTAGTAGTAGTAGTAGTAGTAGTAGTAGTAGTAGTAGTAGTAGTAGCTCGTTTCAGGCAGAATATAGCGTATATATTTGACAACTACTGTGGCTAAGAAAGGCTGAAAGTACTGTGGTTGACTGACGCAGTTCGAAGCCCTTTCACTGAAGATGGCCTCCAGAGGTGAGGACGAAAAGTCTGATTACATTAATCAGCAAGGAAATTTCGGAAGACCACGACCTTACAGCCCTGATAATAATTTAAATAATTTGCAGAACTTGGTCTCGAACTAGCTCGAATTTCCGAACTAGATCTGTCGAATCGTTTGCAATTATCTCCTCAGCCTCAGGATCTCGTGTGTTTAATTTTATCTACGCCCCCTTTATTACATACACTGACTTTAGACTCTGGAGCACGAAGGAAGACGATGAGAGTCGGCTGCGGGCCAGAAACACAGTATCACGTGATCGTGTGAGCCAACAGGCGTCAGTCATTCGTTTCGGCTGTGTGAGTGCACTTCGTGTCGCGTTAGCGATATTTGTTGACGATTTTTTTAGTGTTTTGCTTTAGCGTTTTAGTGTTGTGAGTTTTATTAGTTAGTTCATTGCTAGGTATGGCTGAGAAAGAGAAACACACACCAAGTATTGTATAAAACAAGCTCGGGAAATTGTATTTAGAGTGTATCAGTTCTTCAAGCGGGGAGCGGAGTCAGAAACCGCAGCTTGTTCCAGCGTTGGTAAATGTCAGGCGAGAAGCGCCTAGCGGTAGAAGAAAGTGACAGTTGACGAAAACAGTCTGGCAACATCGCAGTCAATCGCTCTGTCTCTCTGCGCGCATTAAAATCTCTGTTTATCGCACTCCTTCGTGCTCCAGAGTCTAGTATCAGTGTGGAAAATATTCACTTATGAATCATGAAGTGAGAATATTCACTTATGAAACGAGTGAGAACCCAAATGTCTATTACGCGTCCACGCGAGTGTATGTCTGTGTCGGGCGAGCGAAGTATTAATCCTTTTGGTATCGATTTAAATTTCTTTGATATTACGTCTGAAACAAAAACTGTTCTCATTTTTCGTATTCTGGGCAGCACATTCACCTCTGCATTCCACTCTTTTAATATTACTTTTATGACCGCACTATCCCAAACTTTTTAGGTCTTCTTTCACTTCTCTTTTTTTTAATTCTGATTTTCCATATATTTTTAACCGAGCACCTTCTCACTAATTCTTTTAATGTGTCTCCACCAGCTCGTTTATCACTCTTCAATACACAGTACCGCGGTAAAAGCTGAGTTTTGACGTCTTGTCTTATTTCTGGTATTTTTACATTGTCTCTCATTGTCACACCTTCATTTTATGTAAATATTTCATTCCTTATTTATTGCTACAGAGTACAGTGGAGAAAACTATTAGATATTTTGAGGAACAAGGGGGTGGATTGGAAAGAGAGAGAAATTAATTCATAATCTGTACCTTGGACAAAACGTGAGTGTGCAAATCCGAAAGAAGAGTTCAGAAGGAATTAAAATTGGAAGAGGAGTAAGGCAAGGCTGCTGTATGTCACCAAATTTATTTAATATATATCTTGATAAGTTGATGGCGAAGTGCTCTGACAAAACAAGAGGTGTGAATGTCGGTGGAAGAAGAATTGAATGTATAAGGTTTGCTGATGACATGGCTGTTTTAGCAGGAAAGTAAGTGACAATTAATGAAATGATAAGAGATTTGTATTTAGTATGCGAGGAATATGGAATGAGGATTAATAAGGAAAAACTAAGTGTTTGGTGATTAGCAGAGGAGGAAAAAGGGCAAACATAAAGATAGGGCAAGACAAAATACAACAGGTGGAGTTGTTTAACTATCTTGGAATCTTGATAAGTGAAGCTATGTCCTGCACTCGTGAAATTAGAATAAGAATTGCTATAGCGAAAGAGGCATTTAATGGAAAGAAAAGACTGCTGTGTGGCAAAATTAATAGGAATTTAAGAAAAAGGTTGGCCAAATGTTATGTGTGGAGCGTTGCTTTATATGGTGCAGAGACATGGACACCGAGGAAGGAGGATGAGAAAAGATTAGAAGCATTTGAGATGTGGGTTTGGCGAGCAATGGAAAAAGTGAGGTGGGTTGATAAAGCAAGGAATGATGAAGTATTAAGAAGAATAGGGGAAGAAAGAAGAATCCTGAAGGTAATAGAAAATAGGAAAAGGAATTGGTTAGGACATTGTTTATGAAGAGACCGCTTGCTCACAATTGCCATGGAGGGTGTCATAGAAGGAGAAAAAGAAGAGGGCGCAAAAGAATGCAATTAATAGATGGCATTAAAATCAGATGTTGTTACGAAGAAACGAAAAGACTGGCATGCGATAAGACAGCTTGGAGAGCTTTTACCATTTGAAGACCTGCCTTAGGGCAGAACACCAAATAATAAATACTTATTGTTATGATAATAAATTTCAACAAGTAATAAACTTAACATACGGCCTGTCATATCATCAATGAAGTTTTAAGCATATAGTATTAGGGGAAAGTGTGAAGACTATGTAGTAATTCGCATCTCTATGAAGGATTATATCATAATATCATATATCATAATATCATATATCATAATATATGGTAACGAATTTACTCTCTACATCATTATCTCAATTTCGCTCGCTACACGTTTACTTTACGATAGGCGATGAGTATATTACTAACAAGAGTTGTTCAAAATATGTGTGTCTTCTTTGAGTGCCTACTTGAATCGAGTATAAGCATCCTTCTACCTCTCTCTGAATATAACTGTGAAGGATTCGCCTACAACCAGGTAAAGAGGTATTATTCAGTAGGAATACTGTTCGTAAGTCGATTCTAAATCAAGGGAATAAAATCATGGTATACTTAGAATCGTGTTTAGACTTCGTGTTGAAAGGTTAATATGTCAGTTCCTACGTATTCTGGTTTATTTATGTAACTTACATAGTCCTTAGTCCTTAAATGTGCAATTAAATTTTCTGGAATAAGCAGCTAGTTGTTGTATTTAATTGTGTTATGTAAACACTTGGTTACTTCTTTAAACTTCCAATAGCAACGCGTTTCAAGGATAAATCCTCATCATCAGGAAGAAACGAATATTATAAAAAGCATAGCCAACGCTAATGGATATAACGGAGAACTCATAGGTAGACTAATAAGAAAACGCACGAAAAATTGATAATAAATGCAAATTGGTTAACGCGACTAAGAGAGATAATAAGTTTATAACCACAGAGTACACGAACATAATGCCGCTAATACAATTAAAAACGAGTTAAAAAAAACAAAATATCACAGTGGCCTTTAAAACCACGAATACCGTTCGTAAAATACTGGGACAAACTATTCATATCCCTGATGAAGAGAAAAATGGTGATTACAAAATTACATGTGACGACTGTGACAAATTCTACATAGGACAGACCGGCAGACGGTCGGTCGAACGTTTTAAAGAACACCTACCGAAGAGGGACATTTCGAAGAATAAATCTAACTTTGCTCACCACCTGATGCAATATAATCACAACTGTACGGATTTCCTAACTAACTTTAAATTGCTCCATAATTGTAAAAAAGGAGCGTACATGGACGCCATAGAAGAGTACGAGATATATAAGGCCTCAAAATTGTCAGCAGACTAGCTACTCAACGATAAACTCTGTTTTAAATCCAACCGTCTATATAATACTGCCATTGATATTGAAACACGTACGGGCAATCGCGGTGCAGTGATAATCTCGGGCGATAACGATGCAGTCGATCGTGTGTAGTGGTGCGCACCAGGACGCGACGAGGCGTGAAGTGCTTTATGATGCTTGATTGTAGTTTTTAATTTTGTGACGACTTCTCCGGAAGGATTGATGTTTTTATAGCCTGATGATGAGGATTTATCCTTGAAACGCGTTGTTATTGGAAGTTTGAAGACGATACGGTGAGTAACCAAGTGATTAGATAATACAATTAAATACTTATAAATATTATAATATTAGACTTGGAGACTATAATATTATAATGAAGCTAATTGTTGTTCTGCTTCCTTGCGTTTGTCTCGCCAGCGAGTCTTTCCCAGCATTTGTCTACTCATTACTCTTTTCGGTAATCGGTCGCCATGTTCAGCGCCTAATTAAAGCTGTTTTGAAATTGTACTGATCTGTAAGCTTAGTTTATCTCACAATACCGTTATATGTAATACATAAACCACTTTCGTCATTTATTAAAACATATTTTAATTTTCTATGCACCTTATGTTCAAATACAGATACCGTGTCTCCAATTCTTTTCTCTCCGTCTGCGTCCATATTCTCACATTTTCATGCTTCTCAGATTCCCTTCAAGACGCACAACACGATACTCCACATGAATATTTCAGTTATTTTTCCAAGCGCTTGACCTCTTCTTTCGGGTTCTGATGTCCAAAAATTGTAAAATTCCAAAACTAAACATTATTTTCAGATCTTGGCTAAGATATTCTTTAAGTTTACATTAAAATTCTTTCAAAATGTTACCTGTCACAATTTTGCTTCCCGACCCTTATTTTTGGGGGTAACAATATCAAACAGGGTCGGAGTCTGTGGCGGCTGAGTTTTACGAAAATCGTTTCGCTAGTACAACAGTTGTCGTGCGGCGTAGCCCCAACAGACAGACAGTCAGACAGCTGCCAAACGGTCGATTGTGGTACAGAACTTGCTTCACTTGTTCAATTGTGACGGGGAAAGTTTACACGAAGAAAGGAACTGCTCTTTCTTGACTTTTTCTATGACGTGTATGATGTGTAAATGAGACAAAAATAAAATTTGTCAAAAAGGAAGCTTTAATATTGCAGGCCTTCAGCAATGGACCTACATATAACCTTTCCTCCTTCCCTTCTTCTTTCACCGTTAGAAGTCCATTATTCAGTTTTCTATTTCGTCAGTTCTCAGACGTTCTTTTGAAATTTCCAGCCCATTCAATTCTAATTTGTTTTATGCCTAAACTTGCGTGGAGTCGTATACTTTCTGAAAAATAAATTAATCGCTTGATTTCTAAATACTGAAAACTGTTTCGACATAAACGTTCGCATTGTCTTTCTCTATCGTCTGTCTCTTTCCATCATGTCTGTATCTTCCCCCCCCTCACACACAGAAAAAGTAATTAATCGCTTGTTTTCTAAATACTAAAAATTCTTTCGACATAAACGTTCGCATCGTCTTTCTCTCTTGTCTGTCTCTTTCCATCATGTTTGTCTTCCCCCTCCACACACACACAGAAAAATAAAGTTATTTTCTAAATACTAAAAACTGTTTCGATATAAACTTTTGCATCGTCTTTCTCTCTCGTCTGTATCTTTCCATCCCCCCCACACTCACAGAACGTTAAGAAGGTCGAGAAAGCGGTTACTCTAGTTATTTAACGGCGTACCTCGTGGATCTCTTACAATACACGTCATTATAATGACATGAGATCCGGTACGATTAAGAAAGGCTAGTTAACCCAGACGACGAGGGGTAGCAGGGATCGAGTACGTCCTTGTGGCGAACCGTCTAACCGTAATCAATCAACCGTAGAGTACCTACATTTCTAGTGGTTACAACGCAGCTCAGCTGGCCCTACGTAATAGGGGCGTCTCTGATAACATTTAATGACACCCTTATTAACCGACATAACTTCTATTGTTTCGTTGTTTCTCGTTTTTTCTTCCATTTTTCGTCACTCACGGAAAACTGTCTCGAACTCGCTGCCGTTGAAGGATTAATTGCGAGATCACTGGTACGATAGGCGATCGCTCCCCCCCCCCCCGCAGTAAGATAATTTATTTAATTTTTAGAATTTTTGATTTTTTAAATTTGTTCAACAACTTCACATTATGTAAGGCAGGAAATTAAAATTCTTCAACAGACTCTTTTCCAAAAGCTGACATAATTGCGGGAAACGTAACTCGGCGTGTTTATAAACATAAGCTGAAATTCAGAAAATAATTTTACCTACAGTTCATTAGCCAAGTTAAAATGTTTGAAAGCGAACAATTGAAAGTTTTAATTTTCCGTCCAGATACATGAACGTAAATAAGGACTTGTGTAGACGTTCACCAATACAGATGGCAAAAGACGAATAAAAAAAAGGACGAACGTCTTCTACAAAGAGTCCCCCGTCTTGTTGTTTCTTTCGTTAGTTTTACTTGATGTACTAGGAAGGACAAAGTATGTTAGGTTGCCAAACAATAGTATAAGAGAAATGTGTAATGTAACAGATATTAATTCTTGGACTGCGGAAAGAAGGATACGGAACGAAGAACGCATATCAAGAATGGATGACACAAGGCTAGTGAAAAACACAAGGCGTGTTTAAAAAAAGGCAAGAGACAGCCAACCAAACACGAAGATGAGCATTGGTCGGCCAAGGAAGATGTGGCTGACAGCATGAAGGACCGTTGTTGTAGAACAGGCCAGAGTTCTAACTAGGAAGTTAAATAAGGAGAAGGAGAAGGAGGAGGAGGAGGAGGAGGAGGAGGAGGAGGAGAAGGAGGAGGAGGAGGAGGAGGAGGAGGAGGAGGAGGAGGAGGAGGAGGAGGAGGAGGAGGAGGAGAAGAAGAAGAAGAAGAAGAAGAAGAAGAAGAAGAAGAAGAAGAAGAAGAAGAAGAAGAAGAAGAAGAAGAAGAAGAAGAAGAAGAAGAAGAAGAAGAAGAAGAAGAAGTTTTACTTGATTAATTCGCCATAACAATAACTCCCATGGACAAGTCAAATTGCTTTCTCCAAGGTGATCTGTCAGTTTTTCATGTTCGTTCAACAACTCACATAATATAACCGAAAACTGCAGAGCTTTTGATCCCTATAGCCGTCGCGCGCACGTGTGATTTCTTGTTGTTAGATACCGAACTTAGAAATTACAAAATAATAATAGAAATCGCTCGTGTAATTATTTGATTTAATTTATCAAAATTAATTTGAACAAACTGTCCTTAAAGAAGAAAGTTAAGAGGTGTGAACGTTAGCGAAACATTATAAAAGACGGCAGCGAGTAATGAAAAGTTACCGATTAAATATAGGTTGTCGTAACTCTAGTAAAATGATGAGTTTAAGAGTAAAATGTGTAATTTTTGCAGAATTAAAAAAAAATTAAATAACGCAGGAAATTGGCATTACACGTGCAGAAAATCCATATCTGCCAAAATTCTTGTACTCCAATCTCGGCGTGAATAATGTAGAAATAACAGTGGAAACATTTCGAACGGATTCCTGACTACACCTTGCAATTTGTACATTTAAGAAATTAAAAAAGAGGTGGGCAGGGCATCTGGATCGGCGAGAAGTTAAAAAATTGCCAAAGGTTATTATATCGACGACCAAGGGATTTAAAAAGAGAGCGACTAAAACCGTTTGAAAGTCGAAGGAACGAGTTGCCGCACATCATACAGAGACTTAGCATTGTGCAATAGTTTTTGATGCGATTAGTTAAGCTTAGTTGTTATACGTGTACTAAAAGCTTTGTTTGTTTACGTATCAAACATATGAAAATTTGAGGCGTCATTTATTTGCATGTTGTAATATTATTATCGTTAACGAGTTTACGGCGTTAGAAAAGTTATAATATTTATTTGATCACCATCGTCTTCCTTAAATTTTACATTTATATTTGCTCAATTATTCTTGTATATATTTTTTAGATTATTGCTAATAATAAATAAAACTTTCCGTACAAGAATATATTTTTT
The DNA here is from genome assembly GCA_034769895.1 of Magicicada septendecula. Taxonomy (NCBI): domain Eukaryota; kingdom Metazoa; phylum Arthropoda; class Insecta; order Hemiptera; family Cicadidae; genus Magicicada; species Magicicada septendecula. The sequence continues at coordinate 461,809,749 of CM068374.1, read as the reverse complement.
ATAATTTTTAGAATATAATAGACTACTGTTTCGATAGTATGAACTATCATCTTCAGATATACAAATTGATGATGATACTTTATACTATCAAAAGTGTTATATTTAAAAAATAATGAATATATTATTGTACGAAAAGTTTTATTTATTATTAATAATAACACCGACATACTTACCTGAGTACGTTACTATTTGCTGGCGATAAAATAATAATACAAGAGAGTGAAGATAAATTACAACTGGCTGTGCACCGACTGAATCAAATATACAGATTAAAATTAATTTACCTTTTTTTTTATCCGTCGTGTGACTTCTTATTGTATTTAATTAAATAACGCGTTTCGAGGCTCAAGGCCTCATCTTCAGATTTCAGTCCCGTGTGGACGTCGTTAACACATTAAAACTAAACTACTACACATTAAAATAAAACACACTAGACAAGTTAACCGATGTCTGGGCGCGCACCCTTTACTGGGTCGCGACGCACCGAGTGCACACCCAGACATCGGTTAACTTGTCTAGTGTGTTTTATTTTAATGTGTAGTAGTTTAGTTTTAATGTGTTAACGACGTCCACACGGGACTGAAATCTGAAGATGAGGCCTTGAGCCTCGAAACGCGTTATTTAATTAAATACAATAAGCAGTCACACGACGGATGAAAAAAAAGGTAAATTAATTTTAATCTGTATTGAATCGTGACTTGGATACCAGAGAACATGAGTTTGAATCAAATATGTCCAGAATATAATCTTAAAATTTCCTTGCATAAGACGAAATTATGCCTTTCCAAGGCAAGTATCTCGTTAGGTCGAAAATAATTGCCAACGATAAGCCAATCGAACAAGTATCAAATTTTACATACTTGGGCTGCGACACAAGCTACAATTATGACAGTGACATGGAAAATAAAATAAATAAGTTCCAGGCAATATGTGGCACAATAAATAGAACATTAAATAACAAAACACGAAACGGCACAAGGATAAAATTTTATAAAACGATGGGTGTATCTGAACTTATGTAGGCTATGGGAGTGAACGTTGGATAAATACCAAAAAAGGAGACAGCAAAATAATTTTTGAGACGGGTCAAAGGCTGCACAAGAAGGGATTTAGTAAGAAATGAAGACATGCGAAATGAACTAAATGTTTATGCAATAAATGAAAAATTAACTGAATATAAAGAAAGATAGAAACAGCACGTAAATAGAATGGGAAATGGGAGAATACCCCAAAAAAGTACTTAACTACAACCCAAGAGGGAAAAGAGGTATAGGAAGACCACAAAAACGGTGGTCGTAAGTTTGTGAGGACGGATCAGGCAAATGCCTAATCCTTGTAGTGCAGAAGAAGAAGAAGAAGATTAATAATAACACTTGAATTTTGTACAGCTACATGTTTAAATCCTTCTGAAGAATCCTTCGGAGTGAAACCGCACGATGACGGGTAGAACGTTTATTGCTACGTACCGGAGCATATCTTGCGGCGCTAATGTTTTCAGGAGGGCGTACTGTTCCATATTTACCAGTTTTTTTTTGTTTGGACACACAACCGGTCACCTAACAATTCTATACCCAGAACTGAATAGCACGCGCTGACGGTACCGCGTCATATTGAAGTGACGTCATAACGTCCGTTGTATAATCGCGTAACCAACGTCATTTTTGCATAACGCATCAATAGCAACCGCAAATTATTCACCTGTCCAACTCTCCGTAATAATTAAATGTTACAGACGAAAAATTAATTTGTTACTAAATGTTACCGATCATACTTAAACGATAATCGATAAATCCAGAGTTTAGAATCGCCCATTCTTATGGCTTCTCCTTTATAAGGCATGTTCCTTTCAATTAAGTTGTCCATTTCCATTTCAAGTGTTGCGTTTGTCCCACCTTGCAATACGGCTACGTCATGTTCTTCTTCTTCTTTGTCTGGCGCTACAGCCCACGATGAGCCTTGCCCTCCCCGACTAGTCCCCTAGAAACACATCGATCGTCCAGCATCCGCCTCCAATCCCCGATACCCATCCACCTGAGGTCATCTTCTACGTCCTGAGAGCATCTTCCCGATACCCATTTTCTTCTAGGTCATCCTTTCCTTCTTTTTCCGTCTATTGTCCGTCTAAGAATTGCTTTGGGAATTCTGTCGCCCTCCATGCGCATCACATCTCCCAGCCAGCTGATCCTCATAGACTTGATGAATCTCACTTTGTGCTCGCCATCTGTCAATTCCTTCAATTCCCTACTGTTCTTCCCTTCAATACCCTATGCGCAATTCTTCACCTTCCTTCACTGGTCCAGATTTCCGCAGCATACGTCATAAAACTGGTTTAAAGCAATTCAAGAAAAAGCAATTCATTTCTTCGCGAAAAATATCCCCGTCATAATTGAAGGTGTGAAGCGAGTTCTCTACCACAGCTCGACCGTTTGGCAGCTGTCTGTCTGTCTGTCTGTCTATTAGAGGTACGTCACACGACAACATTTGTACGCGCGATTCGATTTTCGTACAACTTAGCCGCGTGAACTGGTCGTTGGCTTGTTTATGTAGGCGCTCAAAAAAATTATAGGTATATCTATGAAATAATTTTTTTCTCGTGTTGGACACAAAATGTAACAAACGAAACTGTAATTCGGAGATTTAGGACGCAACTCGAACAAAACAACGCCGCGTAAACAAAACGAAATCACCACTGACACTTGAAGAGACGTGAGACATATGTTGCATTAGAAGTATAGCTGGCGGTCTTGGAGGTGTAGGAAGGAAGAAAGAACAAAAATCTGGACAAGAAACAAAGAATGAACGAACACTAATGGAATCAGTTATATAATTAATACAACACAAGAACAGAACAGCAGCAGAAGTTTTTCGGGCAGAAGTGTTAAAAATGGAAGGAGTCCAGGGTGGGAGAGAGAAAAACGCAGGTTCAAAGTGGGCTGAAGACAGGGAGAAGAGACACAGTGAAAAGATGAAAGAATATTGGAGAAAAATAAAAGAACAAAGAATAAAGAATTGAAATTAGCATTTGGTCCTTAGATGGACGATTAAAAAAAAAAAAAAAAAAAAAATATATATATATATATATATATATACTAATAGTTTGACTTGCGAACACTTAAACAGATAAGGCACGTAATTTATTTTTGGTATGTGAGAGTACATCACACTTGGACACACGCACACACATGTGGGGATTATTAGTACTATGAGAGTCACCTATCTCGACTAATAGCGTAATATACAATGCACACCAGTCAAACACATATGCATATTGATATAATGACCCACTTTACATAAAAACGCCTTTATTTTCCTTACAGTGTATTTGGTAACGATAATTATTCAAATTTCAATTTTTTGGAGGATTAATTTCTTACTTGATAAAAATGCTTGCAAAAGAAAAAAATGTACAATATGCTCTCTGAGCTACAGAACTCGGTCACTATTTGAACTAAGATATTTGACAGTTTTTAAATTATGGAAAAAATATTAAGATTTTTGTATTCTGTATTACGTAAAATATTGCAGAAATTCCTTCAGTAATACTATTTCTTCAGTAGTATAACAACTGTAGAGAACACAATCATACAATAAAGACTAAAAATTCGAAACATTCAGATTTCGGTTACAATTCCTTTTGGTGTGACACCCTACTGGATACTGATTTTAAAAAAAATATCTGATCTCTTTTTTAGGCCCTAGGATCCAAGGTTTTGGAATTTCCAAAATTTAACTCTACATTCTTTTTAATTGTTAGAGAGTTAGTTAGTTAGTTAAAAGATGTTAGTTAAAATACCTTCTAATTTGATACACCACATGAAATTTTGCGATTTTATCAAAATTTTCACCCAATTTTTCGGCCCTGGTGTCAAAAAGTTTTGAAATTTTCACAGACGAACGCTATATTCAGATTTGGGTTAGAATTTCCTTTAATCTGATACCCCACACGGGCATTTGCAATTTTTTTTTACAAATTTCATCCTCCCCACATTTTTGCCCCCGCCTCCTAATTTTGTGTTCAAAAATAAGCGTGAGACATGCCCTAAATAGATAGATAGACAGGAAGACATGCCAAACGGTCGAGAGTTAAAACTAAGAACTCCCTTTGCTCGTTCAACTGAACTTAAAAGAATATTTATTATAAACGGAAATATGTAGAGTTATATAGACGTGATGGGATGCATTCGCGTAGTGGTTCAGTATTTTTAAATGGGCTTTAAAAAGTGTTAACTTAGAATTGAGAGCCACAAATAATTTATACTTCCATGTTCCATAAGGAAATGGAAGTATGGTAATGGCGAAAATAATCGTGTTCGTGATAACGGCTGATTCTGATTTTACTACCCTCAAAACATGAAGAAAAGTCATGTTTCGAAATGCGTCTGTGTGTGTGTCTGTATGTAGAATTTTCCAAATGGCAAAAGAATAACTGCCGCACATTCAAACACAATCAAATAATTTGTTGCATACGTCCCTGAATTGTAGAGGACTCAAGGCCTATTGATTTTGGTGAAGATCGAGTTAAGACAAAGGGGTAGTTACCTGCAACGTTTTATGTTTTAACAAGAGTAAAGTACTTAATTTTGTTAAATAAAGTATCCTGAACAGAAGATCATAATAATCCACTGTAGAAACGTAGATGAAATATCTATAAATGAAGAGGCTAGTTGAAGGGGTGGGGGTAATTTTTCTATAAATGAAAATGATAGTTGAAGGGGGAGGAGATAAGTTTTATTTATATGTCATGTGTACTACGTTATCGGCAACAAAGAAGTAGTTTGTTGTTAAAATTCCTTCCCGGGCTATTTGCCCGTGGTCTAATGTTTTCTGCAAAACCAGACGTTTCAGCAGCGCCATCGACTGCCATCATCAGTGAAAATCGAGTGCGCTAACGTGAGGTGGTATACGTTAGTGACCACAGTACTGTGGTTAAGGCTGAAGAAAGAAGTAGTTTCTATGGAAATATTTCATTTCGAAAATAATTTTAAACATAAATCTTAGAACATGTAAGTCATGTATGGTTCTCTATACCGATATTATAACGTGTTAATGTTGCATTGCATTGCCATATAACATAACAGAACGATCGTACTGAACTTAGTTACCGTTAAATAAGCTAGTGAAGTTAGACTTCAAATTTTTGCAGCCATATCGCTGCGAAAGCAGTGTTTTCGAAAACACGCGGTTTGGTTTATTGATCTCGCAGCAAGTGCTTTGGCACGTAAATATTGTGTAACGCGTTGTTTTTCCTCTTAATTTGCACATAATAAAGTTGTGTATGACGTATTGAGGTCCGCGTCGTTTGCCCGGCTTCCAATTCACGCCCGATGTAATACGTACAGGCCTGCAAACACCTCAGTGTACACGGCACAATCGTGTTAGGAAACTTTTGTACACTGTCAATATAATCACTGACGTCATCGCGTGGAAATTTCTATTCAATTTGACGATTGCATGCTTCGGCTTTTCCTTGCTCCATTTCTTGGAGTTTAAACGTCATTTGAACATGCTGCGTAAATTTGGAGCAAAGTATTCAGTGGCAGCCAAAGAAAGTAAATGAATAACACATTGTAGACGGTATAAATAAACACGCAGGGGTTTTACAATGTACAAAAAAAAACAATAAATAAATTAATCAACGCGGTAATAGTTGAAATCATAATACAAATAAAACAGGTCTATATTTAAACGTTCTTCGATCTAGTAGATCTTTCTTGATCTAGAGAGAAACTTATAGAAATGTTAAATTATATATGCTGAAGGTGAAACAATTTTGATGGAGGATAGATTCGGTGACCATACGTCCAGTTTTTCAGGAACAGTCCCGGATGTCGGACCTGTGCCCCGAAAATCGTTAAAAAGTCCCAGATTTAGATTTTAAAATATATTATCGTTTTTTTATATCGATAATGCAAAATCGGCACTTGGAATGTTAGAACATTACTGAAGCCTGGTAAAATGGAAGAGATAAAGCATTCTATGATAAAGGCAGAGCTTAATATATTAGGTGTCTGCGAGACAAAATGGGCAGGATGTGGTGATTTCGTATCAGGTGATTTCAGAATTATTTACAGTGGAAAGGAAGAACCAGGAAGAAATGGAGTAGCATTGTTCTTAAGAGGTGAATGGAAGAGTAGTGTCTTGAATACATGCCATAGTAGTGATAGATTACTGATGATAAAACTTAGGGCAGAGCCAGTTGATTTGTGTATAATTATGGTGTACTTTCCAACAACAAGTAGTAACGATGAAGATATAGAATTAATGTATGAACAGATTGAAGAGCTGCTCAAGATAATAAAGAAAGACGATAATGTAGTTATAATGGGCTACTTTAATGCATCTATTGGTGCTAACAGTAGCCAAAAATGTGCCGGGAAGTTTGGTTTGGGGAACATCAATGCACGAGGGGAAAGGTTACTTGAGTTTTGTGAGCAGTATGAAATGATCGTCACGAACACATGTTTTGAAGTTCCCAAAAGACGACGATACACTTGGAAAGCACCGGGGGATGTTAGGAGGCATCAGATCGATTATATTCTAGTCAGACAAAGATATAAGAACCAAGTCAAATCTAGTCATTCATATCCTGGTATGGATATAGATAGTGACCATATTCCCGTTATGGCCAAGTGCAATATTAAATTTAGGAAAATCAGGAAATCTAAACAAAAGAACTGGTGCTTAGAAAAACTGACCGATGACAAAATAGTAAAAGAATTGGAAGAGGAGACAGACATGTTGATGGAAGGAAGGCCAAGTTGGGAGGAAGTAAGAGACGGAATAATTGCAACAGCACAGCGTGTTCTCGGGAAGAGGAAGTTAGAACCACGGAAACCGTGGATGACTCAAGAAATATTGGATCTAATAAGGAGGCGTAATAAGCTGAGAAATAAGGATTATCAGGAGTACAAGAGAATAAAAAATCAGATTACCTCTATGTGTCGCATTGGAAAAGAAAATTGGATGAAACAACTAAGTCTTGAAATAGAAGATGATTTCAGTAGAGGAAAATGTGATAAGGCATATTTAAGGATAAAATCATTACAGTTGAAGCATAAGACTCGAAGTAATGTTGTTAAGGATAAAAATGGTAAAATACTTTTCGAAAATGATAAGGTCAGCGAGCGTTGGAAGGAGTATGTAGAGGAACTATATGATGGGGAAGCTGTGGTAGTCATGCAGGAGTTTCTAGAAAATGAGAATGCTGTAGATAGAGATATAGTAGGACCGCCAATTAGCAGGGTGGAATTTGATTATGCCCTTAAAGGTCTGAGTATGAAAAAACCGACAGGGCCTGACAGTCTACCAGCAGAGCTTTTGAAAAATGTAGGGGAGAGAACGAAAGACCAGCTATTTCGAATGATTACTGGTTGCTATGAAGAGGGAGTATTGCCAGTTGATTTCATTAAAAGTAGAACAATCACAATAACAAAGAAAGGTAAAGTAGACGACTGTGCTAATTATAGAACGATAGCCTTAATATCTCATGCTGCTAAGATTTTGCTGAACATAGTGAAGAACAGACTGGCAGGAAAGATTGATCACACTTTGGAGGAGGATCAGTTTGGATTTAGAGCAGGTAGAGGAACCAGAGAAGCAATCTTGGCTCTGCGGCAGATCCTGGAGAGGAGAATTGAAGTGAACAGGAAAACCTATTTAGTATTTGTGGATCTCGAGAAGGCGTTCGACAATGTTGATTGGAAGCTGTTGTTTCAAACTATGAGGAAGTCAGGACTTGACTGGAAAGTTAGAAGGGTAATCTTCAATATTTATAGGTTGCAAAGTACTGAAATAGACATAAATGGATGTAAAAAGGAAGCAATAATAAGAAGAGGGGTAAGACAAGGTTGCCCACTGTCACCGTACTTGTTTAATTTGTTTATAGAAGATGTTGTAACTCAGATGAAAAGGAGTTCTAGGGGAATTAAAATAAATGGGGAACAGATACACAGTATCCGCTTCGCAGATGATATTGTACTGATGGCTGACTCAGAAAAGGATATGACCCGTATGTTAGGTACGTTTAACAAAATTCTTCACGCTTGGAGATTGAGGATTAATGTTAAGAAAACTAAAATAATGGTTGTAAGTAAAAAAAGAGAAGACATTAAATCAACCATTATGTTGAACAACACAATATTGGAGCACGTTACTGAATTTTGTTACCTGGGTAGCATAGTGTAAGAGAACCTTTACGTGGGGTGTAATTATTACTATAATGTGTTTCTGTAAGTCGTTCTCTCTTCCTATAGTATATGTGTGTGTCGAGCGTTTGTTAACTCGCTCGTTGGGTTCGTGGTATAGTATGTGTGTATGATTGAAGTTATTAATAATTTCAATAAATTCTGTCACTGTTATTTGCGTGTCGCAAGTCGAATTGTACCTTCTCTTACCATTTACGGGTAAACCGTATCTCTCACCGTTTGGTTTGAATATTGCCGCCTCGCCACCTGATTGGCGCACGCCTTTCTGCAGTGTCGACTTGGCTAACATCTTGTTTTGAGGTTTTCACTTCAATAAATTTTTATTTATTATCTTAATTTACTCGAATCAAACATACAGTGTTGCAGAATAAGAATATTTATTAACACTTTGATAAGTTTCAATTATTTAGTAGTACATTAATTTTATTTTTAGCACCGGCTATTATAGTTGCTCAGTTGGCATGCTCAGTTCCAATGTTTTGTATACACACCGTCTTGACGGTTATCGTAGGTTTACAATTAAAATGGTTTTACTCATAGTTAATAAGTCGTAGTTAATAAGTCCTTTTGGCTACAGAAATATTTGACTACGGCTAAAATACACAAATTTATAATAATCCTTAATACTAGGTACACAAAAAATCAATATTTTAACACATTCGAGTAAGTAATTATCAATGAGATTTAGTAAAAATTTTGGTTAGGATTTGTCTATTCGAAATGTTTGTTAACTACCGGTATTTATTATATTTTAATTTTAATAATTATCAACTGATTAAAGTTCAAATAGTGATATTACCAATACCTTCAGTTCTAAATCAGAATAGTGATCAGTGAAGTGAAAATTGTTGTTTATTATTTTTGATAGAAAAATTTGGAATTCGTTTAATGGGATTATTGTTTATACTCATCAATTTTCGATGGAGCTTCTGCGATGCCGTCTTCTTCTTCCGGATGGATCCAGTCGTCTTCTATTCTTCGGAATCTCATTAATCTCGTCCAGACGGTTTTTCTCGTAGACTTCGGCCTCGTACTCCTTCTGCGATCGTCCGTCTTCTTGAATTGAAGTAGGTCCTTATGATCTTCCTTCGGGATTAGTCGTCATCTATTCTTCCCGGCGTCTTCTTGGTTTCCTTGGGTAATTATGGTTTGTGGACAAATTTAATAAATAATATATTATCCAGGATTCCCTGGGTTGCTATCATAATCTTCCTTTCCTTTGATTTTGGTTAAAATTCACTTATTTGGAATTAAATTTTGGGGTGAGAGCTACTCAATCCGCCCTCGGCGTCGGTCAATAATGGACTATCGAAAATCTAACGGTTTTTTGGCAATAAATTTCGGTTGCTATGGTTACCTAATAAATTATGCTAATTCTCATTGGTCATTAATTTGTCATTATTATATTTTAACGTCTTATTTTAGTTTAATTTTACAAAATATCTTCCAATGAAGATTTCTATCTTATGTTACTAGCTAAGTTTATTACATGAATACCATTGTTCATAATTTTTGATAAGGGTCATTTTGATATCCCTCATGGTCACTTTTGAGTAGCTAATTACATTTTTGTTATTTTTCATATTTATATTTTACATATATTTTATTCAACATAGGCTGTTATTCATACCTTTTGGTATTAGGAATACTCACTTAATTTGTTTAAACATTTGGTATACTCTGCTTTAATATTGGACTATTATTTGTTCTCAAATTTACTAACTTCTTGTTTAACAGTTAGGCCTAGAGCCTAGATTTTACTATACTACTATCTAACATTTCTTAGCAGCTTCTTACCTTTACATTTGGTATTTCTAACACAATTTTTTAACAAAACAAGCAATAAACATTGGTGTTCCTAACTCCACCTCTTATTATAGTAGTAAACATTTTCTTTACAGGTTCAAGCCTGAAATAACTTCTAACTACCTTTCTGCTCCCTTCTACTATCTGGTTCAATTAACAATTCATTACATTATATTGGTTCCTTTAAAACAGTAACAACATCCTTATTATACTAACATTAATTTATACTTTGCACAATATATACTATTCCTCCATTCCTTCACTAGAAAAAAGTGTCTATTGTTCTTGTTTGTCCTTCATTCCAATGCCTTAATTTCTATCTTATCGTATAATCCTTATTACCTATGGCTTACTTTAAATACATTATAATAAGTTCCTCTTACTTACTAATACAAAGTTTATCACTGGTCTTCCTGTTATTCTAACACAGTTTACTAATTAGAATACTTTTTGAAGTTCACCAACTATACCCTGATTAACGAAAGAAAGTGACTGGCGGAGCGGCCGCGCGGCGATCGAGTTTGTAGTAAAAACATTCCACTTTATAACCTCGTGGAAACGTAAAATACAGGGCGAGAAATGTCTAATGAACTGTATTTTAATCATCAATTAAAGACGTTTTTAACAAACTTTTCTAATTTTTAAAATCTCTTTTCAATAAATTTACATTGTGAGTTAAAGAAAAAAATACACGAATTTGAATTAAAAAATTAGGGTTTATCGTTTTTATTACGTAAGAACTCAGAGGTTAAGCATCGGAAAAAAATTTCTTGTAGACAAATGGTAGTCCACCTTCTTTAGTACAATATATCAAAAATTGAGATTCCTACGATTAATATTAACGACGTTATTAATTTTTTCCGAATGTACTGTTAACTCCGTTATTAATAATTTTTTTCATTGTGTTTTTTCACAATAAACATAACAAAATTGTATTCATCAATACAAAGTGGTATGTAACCTTCAAATATTACGAAATATAACCGCAATCAGTTAATATAGGAAAATTAGAACTAACATCGCTCAACGGCGCGCGATCGAGTCAAGGTACAGTAACAGCCCAAAGAAAGTGGTGCATACGCTCACGGCTCACACATTGACACATAGCCAACTTACTACGAGTCACCAATCTCTCATAAGTATATACTTAGTTATCTGTCTACTTATTTAATCTAATCTTCTACCTGGAGATCTGTCAAAAACGTACATCTGACCAGACTTTTGTGGTTTAGTTGAACTACATGCTTTTTATAACAGTCTTGAATGATTGTTTATTACTCTTTTGCGGTACGGTATTTATTGTTTTCTTGTTAATAAACTGTTTTTGTTTTGTGATCAGCTTTAATACTACTAATTGAAGTGCAATGTAATTACTGGGAAATTGTTAATGCCATTCAAATTTCTCAATAACTAATTATTTAACTATGAAATATAGTTTACAGTTTAAAACTACCGAGCAAAGCTCGGTCTACCAGATATTGCATAATTATAACAGTATTTTACTGTTATAATGTAATTGAAATGTAAAAACAATTAGTAAATTACTTGTTATTAGCATTGACAAATAAATAATAAATACAGTACGGTACTTACAAGTATTGTAGTGTTCTTCAGCTTTTATGGAATCCGCTCATAAAATATGGTGTATAAATCATAAAAATACACTATTAAAACACTCTATAAAAAACACTTATAGCTGTGAGTTAGTAGTCTTCAAACGAAAGTTCTCTGATACCCTCCATTGGATCGTCATCACTATTATCATCTTCTGAACAATTATCATCCTCGGAGCTACTGCTGTCTTCCACGGATATAATCATTTCCTCCACAGCTTCTTCCATTAGTCCTTCGTTATTCCATGCATCGATAATAACTTTTTTGGTGTCGTCCACTACTTGCTCCCACCTCTCAGCAGTAATTCGATTAAATCCGTCTTTAGTCAGTCGTTCAACTTCTTTTAAAGTAAACATTTTGTTGTTTTCGGCAACATACCCCTTAACCTGAGCCCATATAAGCTCAATGGCGTTAAGATGGCAATGGTAAGGTGGTAGCCTTATCACTTTGTGACCTCTGCTCTCTATCAATTCATCAACAAAATACCTTTTGTTCTGGGGCTTGTGCCATTTCACTAATTCCAAAAGTTCTGATTTTTTCAAGTCGGTTGTAGATTGAATATTTTTCCTATCCAGCCATGCAAGTATGTCAGCTTTTTTATCTTTGCTTGTGGGAGCTTTATCAATTTGCTTAGAATGGTAGGGAGCATTGTCCATGACTATTACTGCAGGCTCTTCTAGGTTATTTAGCAAAGTTTCAGAACACCAACCGAAGAATTTGTCGTGATCCATATCTTCATGGTAGTCACCGGTTTTTTTCGATTTAAATAGTAGAAGGGAATTTGGAACAAACCCTTTTGAAGAACCTGCATGACATATTATTAATCGTTCACCTTTCCCTATAGGTGTTAACATTGTCCCCTGAAGTGACTCATCAGTCCATCCTTGTTTCAAACAATGCCCAGCATTGACCCAGGTCTCATCGAGCCAAATTATATTATCGAAATTCTCGTCTTTGATTTGGCGAAGAAAACGACACCTCCAGGCAGCGACATCGCTTCTCTCCATAATCACTTTTCTGCCCGAAAATTTTCTCCACGTAAATCCTAAACCTTTTAGCACGTTTCTAAGCGAAGACAGACTGCCATTAAACAGTTCTTCATTTTCCAACGATGATAAAAGTTTTTTCAAAGTGGGATATTCTTTTCTTATGTAATATTGATATACATGTCTTCGTATAGCGTCTTCCTGAAAAGTGTCAAGTTTTGTCACAGTTTTCTCCCGTTTCCTCTGTTTGCCCGGAGTTGAAAGTTGGCTATTACTGTCATCTTGTATTTCTTTCAATTCTTTTTCCTTGCAAACTCGCAGAACTGTATTTTTATGTATTTTCAGAGCATCTGCAGTTCGCTGTATTGCATTATTAACCGGAATCAAAGGACCTTTGTTCGCCTTTTCTCTATCAAAATATTCCCGCATTTTGCACACAATTTCTCTTGACTGTCCTTTCATAGGTACGCCTCGGCCCGAAGTTTGTCTTTTCTTTGGAGTTCGAGTCCTAGGTCTTCCCCTATGTTTCCTTGGTTCAGCCTCGTTACGTTGCTCCATGCTCAGCCACCGAAGTATATTCACACAAAATAACTTAAAAACACGTCAATTTATAATGAAAGCACAAGAAACTAACACTTAAAATCAAGATAACCGATCAACTAAACTGAAAGCTGGAAATTTCCCTTACCCTTAGTGTGCGTATAACGGTTCAGTTTTCCTGGAAGCGTGTGCTATTTGTAGACATAAAGGAGAGGCCGAGACGCTGTACGGGAATGACGGTAGCGCGCGAATAAAATGGGTCCAATAGGTTCTGACTGTACTTCCGCCGCAGAGCGCCACGCATTGCTCTCTGTGAAATTCACTTTATATATTAATCCATTGTAGTATTCCTATCACGTACAAGGTGTAAGTTGTATATGTCTTCTACATTTAGTTATCTAAAGAGAGCGTCACGCAAATCTCATTCGTGTACAACTTTTAACAACTGAGTTAACAGGACATTAGAAAAAAATTAATAACGTCGTTAATTTTAATCGTAGGAATCTCAATTTTTGATATATTGTACTAAAGAAGGTGGACTACCATTTGTCTACAAGAAATTTTTTTCCGATGCTTAACCTCTGAGTTCTTACGTAATAAAAACGATAAACCCTAATTTTTTAATTCAAATTCGTGTATTTTTTTCTTTAACTCACAATGTAAATTTATTGAAAAGAGATTTTAAAAATTAGAAAAGTTTGTTAAAAACGTCTTTAATTGATGATTAAAATACAGTTCATTAGACATTTCTCGCCCTGTATTTTACGTTTCCACGAGGTTATAAAGTGGAATCTTTTTACTACAAACTCGGTCGCCGCGCGGCCGCTCCGCCAGTCACTTTCTTTCGTTAATCAGGGTATACACTTTTTCCTTCATAGAAGGTTTTTGACTTTTACACTTTCACTTACTATGTGCAACATGCTCTCACTACATGTCACCACTCTATATTAATATACTCCTTCTTCCACTCACTTAATTATTCATTGGGTTGTTTTTGATGTTAGTATCATCATGGGGGTTACTGATTACAATTGTTTATTTTATTTTCCCTTCACAAATGATCACTTTTGGTAATTAACTGTGGCCTTGATTTGCCTTAGGGTATGTTTACTAATTTTGATTATATTCATCACTATTTATTAGGGTGTGTGGATTATTAATTCCCTAACTTATATTTATAAACACATTCCTTCCTCAATAAAATATACATAACATTATTATCTTTCATTAACATTATTAACCTAGGTAAATCTCATCTACACTCTAATTACATTAGTTCATTTGTTAACATACAGAATAATGGTCATTATTCGGGATTTACAATATTCATTCTTTATGTCTTGATTACATTTAGTTCTTAGCTTCTTCTTCATTGTTCAGTGGTTCCTTTTGTATTTATCCGATCTATTGTGTCAGGTCATTGTCAGTTTATCAGTCATTTGTCATTTGGGTTATTGGGTTTTTAATCTCTGAGTTTATAAGTTTTTGCCTCTTATTCTTGTCTTCAGCTTTTTATTTTATAGTTAAATATCATTGGATCTTCACTACCTTATGTCATGTTACATAATGCATCGCCACCAAAATTGATTATTTCGAAACAAAGATTATTATATTTTTTCTGAAATTATCAATATAGTTCATTTTATCAAGTTGTTATGATTCAGGAATTCATCCATCGCTACATTCTTCTTTATTCGTTTTTATTAAGTCATGGTTCATAATATGGTATTTGGTATTATTTTCTTTCTTTATTATTCCCTTTTATGTTCTATTTCCCTAAAATTTTTCTTCTCTCCCCTTCATATAAATTGGTACTAGCCAGAGGGCACGTGTGGCTCTATTACTCTGCTATCCGTTTATACACATTTTGAGTTCAGAGGCCTTGCCTATCTGCTCAATAACATAAATAATTGTTGGACGTATCTCAACATAAACTCCTCACATAATAATATTCATAATAATTATAATAATAGTCGTTCATTCCGACTCACATAATACCAATACAATAAAACGCTTTTGGGATTAATTATTCTCTCTTTTATACATCTCATGACCTTTTCATCTCAGTGACTTATTTGGATTCCTTCGTTTAAGCTTATGGCGATATTTGATAGGCATTTTGTATTGTTTCATTAGCTTATTTTATATGGTAGTGATTTTATTTGTTATCACTTTATTGCTCATTTATATTTAAAATTAACATTGTAGCTGGTTTCTGGCTCACTTATATTTTTTCATTGATTGTTCTGTTAATCTGTCAGTGTTATTTTTTTTTTTTTTTTTGTCTTGTCCTTTCTATTGTGAAACGTTAATTTTTTATTATTCCCTTTTGTGATAGGGTTATTTAATGATGTTATGTAGCGTCATCATTATTTGTGTAACATTTTATTATTTTATATCAATTTTTTATGATATTTCATTATACATATTTTTCAAAATTACATGGGTTTACACATTTTGTTTCACACTTGGTCGTAAGTTTGTACTTACTTTGTTTTGAATTTAGCTTATCTTTCTTCTAAATTCCTTTTCATTCATATAATAGTTTCAATCAAATACTTATTGTAAGTTGTGCTTACTTTAATTTTTTGAATTTTGATAATTGTTCTGCTCCAAATTCTCTTTAACCTTCTGACACTGTCTCATAATATTTTTTCAAAGAAGACTGGTTGTAAGTCCCTTTTGTTTTCTTGGTTGTTATCTCACTTATGACATAGGTATTGTTTTGGTTGTCCTTTACAATGAGATAGGGTCCATTGTACAATAATAGCAATTTCTTTGTGATTCCCTCTCTGGAACTTGGTAACTCTCGGTTCCGTATTAGTACCTTTTCTCCTTCATGATACCGGATTGCTTTCGGTTGAATTCTGTGATATTTAGCCTTTTTCTTTTCTATTTGTTCCGCTATCTTGCTATAGAATCTAGCGTTATCGAATTGGTATACTGGATTGGTGGGGAAATTGACAAGTTCTTCTATGGCTCGAGGTGGTGGTTTTCCGTACATGATGGTGTAAGGGGTATCCTTAATGGATTCGTGATAAGCGAAATTTATGAAATTTTCTGTGGCTTCGAGGTATTCACTCCACTTACGTTGCTGATCGTGGCAGTATGTACGAAGAATCCTCCCAACTTCACGGAGTACTCTTTCAGCTGGGTTGCTGTTCGGGTGGTAAATTGAAGTCTTGTATGTTCGGATGCCCAGATCCATCAATGTGTCTTTCCATCGTCTTCCTCGGAATTGAGTACCATGGTCAGTGATAATATTCGTGGGACTCCCCACCTCTGTAATGTACCTCTGTGTGATAATGTTCAATACTTTGTTTGTAGTAGCACGGTTGATCGGGTATAATTTTACAAATTTTGAGTAATGGTCCACGATAATGACTATGAACTTGTGCTGCTTTCTCCCTCCACTTCGTGGCATGGGTCCACATATGTCTAAGAAGACTCGTTCCAGTTTATTAGTAGAGGTTATTGGTTGCATTACCCCTTCCTTCCTGTCGTTGTTGCATTTAACAAGTTGACATATGTGACAGCTTCTTATGGTCTTCCTTACCCTCCGGTTAATGTCTTTCAGGTAGGTGTGCTCTTCTAATGCTTTTGTCACCTTCAGTGCTCCCATGTGTCCGTATCTGAGGTGGTATTCCATTATAATCTCAGCTTCGGTTCCTTTAGGTATTATCAGTTTCCATGTATTCTGGTTGGGTTTAGTTTTAATAAATAAAATATCTTCATGTAAACAATAGAAATGCGTGGCTTTTTCTTCTTGTTGGTTCAGCCTCTCTCGGATTTGATTTAATTTCTTATCCTCTTTCTGGTGTTGTTTCACTTTATTCAATATCACTTCTAGGTCGGATCTACTTTTCATAGTATTAAATACTTTTACTATGGTCTCCTTCTCTCCATCGAAGGTTTGCTGTTCTGTGTTAATTCGAGATAGCACATCAGCTGCTGTGTTTTTACTGCCAGGGATATACTCCCAGTTGATGTGATATTCTTGGAGAGCAAGAATCCATCTGGTTAATCGACCATGGCTGAGCTTGCAGTTCTTCAAGAAGGAAATAGACTTATGGTCGGTGCGCACTGTGATAGGATATCCAAGAATATAAGTTCGATATTTTCCACAAGAAAAGACCACACTCAACAGTTCTTTTTCGGTTACATGATAATTGCGCTCACACTGGTTTAACGTTCTGCTGGCGAAACTTTTTACTTGGTGGTTTCCATCCTTGTCCTCTTGGTAATGTCGCTTGCGTCGCAGTTCATGTAAAAGGGTCTATTGAAATCGGGGTGGTTTACATGATTGTGTCGAGGAAGTGTTTTTTTAATGGTGTTGAAAATCGTTTCTTGTTCTGGCCCCCACATCCACTTGTTCTTGGATGATAGCTGTGGTGATAGTTTAGTAGTCAGCTCAGAATAATTTTGCTGAAATTTTCTGTAGTAGTTACAGATGCCCAGGAACGACTGTAACTGTTTCTTATTTTTAGGGGGAGGGAAACGTTGAATAGCATCTACTTTGTCGATTGATGGTGTTATTCCTTGTCGTGACAGGTTGAATCCAAGGAATTGGACTTCTGCTGCTATCAGCTTTGACTTCTCTAATTTTAATGTTACATTGTTGATGGATAATTTTTCTAGTACTCTCTCTACTCTCATACACTGCTCCTCCCAATTGGATGAAGTGATCAGCAGATCATCGACGTATACAGTGGTATAGCTCATAGTTTCCGGACCCAGTATCTGGTCCATGCAGCGAACAAATATTGCTACTGAGTTTACCAGCCCAAAAGGTAGTCGCTTGAACTGGTAGTTCCTGCCTTCAAATATGAATGTTACGTATTGTCGGCTGGCTGGGTGCAGTTCTACTTGCCAGTACCCGCAGACCGTATCCCAGGTACTGATAAATTGAGTCCCATGAAACTTTTTGAGGATCTCCTCAATTTCACCAGGAGATGTCCTGTCGTTGA
Source organism: Magicicada septendecula (assembly GCA_034769895.1). NCBI lineage: Eukaryota > Metazoa > Arthropoda > Insecta > Hemiptera > Cicadidae > Magicicada > Magicicada septendecula. The sequence continues at coordinate 461,791,632 of CM068374.1, read as the reverse complement.
TTAGGATCTTATTTATTTCTCGGGCGTCGAGACATAGGCGTACCCTTCCATCCTTCTTGGTAACAGCTACTATAGGACTGGTGTACTGCGAACAACTATACTCAATTATATCTTCCTCCAGCATTTTACTAATTTCTGTGCGCACTGCTTCCTTCGCTGCATACGCTATCGGGTAGGATTTTTTATTAAAATTGGCCACTTCTTTGAATTTCAACTCGCACTGATACCCCCGTACCTTTCCTGGCTGGTCGGAAAATACATGTCGGTATTTGTTATAAATTCTTATTAATTTCTTCACCTCTTGATCCGTTAATGGATTCCCGTCTTGGGTTCCTCGAAACTGTCGGATTTCCTCTAATTTCCGATTCCATAGGATGTCATTGTTTATTTGACTGTCTGGTTTCACTTCCCACCTCCGGTCTGGTGAATCACAAATCGTTCTTATGTTATATATTGTACTGATTGGTATGACCCCCTTGCTGCCAGTTATGACCCCCTCTACTACCCATTCTCTGTCTTCATATTTCATAGTTACCTTTGATAGTCTCATATCGATAACTGCAGAGTACTTTCTCAGTATATCACAACCAATTAGAATTTCGAATGGTAAGTTATGGGCAATTAAAAATATCATTGACAGTGTTTCACCATTACTTATGACTTCTAGAGACACTTGTCTCTTAATGGTTTTGTTCTGCCTTCAAGTGGCTCCAATTAAAACAATGTTACTTACTGGTAACGTGGGTAAGCTGATCTTACTCTCTTTTTGAATTTTCTCATACATGTTTGTATCAATTAAAGACACGTTTGCTCCTGTGTCAATCATAAATTTTACATTTACATTATATACCTTGGCGGTAACATAGGCAATTTCGTTATCCGGGTGCTTGATTATTGTGGAGTTTTCTTCCATTAGCTCCTCGCGGATATTCTTCAGATAATGGTTCTGAATTATTATTATTGTGTCGTCATTGGTCTCGTTTGTCTGTCTTGTTAATAACCCAATAGATCGGATCAGTGACGGGTCCTGTGGTATTCTCACTGCCGCTGCTCTTTTAAATGTTGGGCGTTGCCTTCGGCGCGGTCCTCTGATCTGACGGGGTGATTATCCTCAGTGTTTTGCCTTCTCTCGATCGAGTGGTCATTGCGAGTTATCTGTTCTCGACTCCTTCTGTTTTCTTCAGCACTCCGGCTCCTCGGTCTTCTATAACCACGTCTCCCATCGTTTCTACTCTCTGCATTTATATAGTTTACCCGTCGCCTGTATGTTTGATTCTGTATCGACTGGTTAATATTGTGGTATTGATTATTGGGTCTGTTATAACCGCCTCCGTTTTGGTTATTTCCCCTGTTGTAATGGTTTGGATTGTTATTGTTGTTGGGGTAGTTCTGGTTATAATTTCTCGGGTAATTATTGTTGTTATTATTGTTATTAAAACCTCGATAATTATTGGGGTTGGCTGGCGGATGATTGGCCGGTGTGTGGTTTCCTTGCGGCCCACTTGGTTGATTTCTGTTATCGTAATTTCTGTAGTTTGGTGTGTTCTTTTGTCGGTTCAACACATAATGTTTCTCCCGCTCATATTCCCCCAATAACGCGGCCATCTCTTGAATCGTCTTGATTCTTCCACTCAAACGGCTTTTGGTGATTTCCCCGTCGTAGTGGTATGCCAATTGTGTCACTAGGCACTCTTCAGGGATGTTAGGTTCGAGGTTCCTCGCTATGCTTACCTTACCTAAAAAGTAAGCGGTTGGGGACTGTCCCAGGTAAGGGTCGAATCGGCCGTTGCTGATGTTATTTCTTACCACGTGCTGTGTCGCCTCCGACCAGTATTTGTCCTTGAATAATTTTTTAAACTCACTAAAATTATGTATATCTGGTCTCACAGCCGTCCACCAATTGTCGTGAACTTCTTTGAACATGTCGTCGATCATGCCCTTGATTACTGTCCACCGTGTCTCTCTGGTTCGGGCTAAGTTCTCCTCTACTCGTTCTATGAATTCAATTGGGTTGCGTTTGTAATTTTTAAAGTTTATTGTTTCTCTATTTTCGCTACATGATATATGTGAGCTCATGATTGGTCGATCCTTCAATGCATTGATCTCTTCCTGTAGGCGTAGTTCTCTTGCCCTAAATTCAGCTATTTTCCCTTCTTGGGCGGTTGTGGTGTCCTTCACTTCACTTACTGATGCATCCAATCTGCTATAGTTCTCTTCGACTCTGGTCTGTATTTGTTCTAATTTGTTGTTCGTTTCTTTTTGGAGTCCTTCAACCCTCCTCTTACCTTCGCCTTCCACTTCATTCACCTTGATCAAAATTTCTTCTCGGACTTGCATCACTACTTCGCTGGTTTTCTCTATCTTCTCTTCCGTTTCCATTACAGTTTGTTTCAGTTCTTCTCTGTATTCCGTCAACTGTTGCTGTAATGTATCCTGGTTGTATTCAATCTTGTCGTTCAACGTTTCAATGTCCTCTTTCATGAGTCTCAAGGTTTCACTGGTTTTCTCATTACTTCTCTCTATCTTTTCACTGATCAATTTATTCTCCTCCTCCATTTTCTGTCTTAAGGGTTTCATTTAATGCTTCGATATTTCCATGAATGGTCTTCCTTAAATCTTCTTTAGTGCTGTCCAGTTTCTCATTCATCTCCTTTTTCAACTCCTCTTTATTTTGTTTTAATTCTTGTTTTAGTGTTTCTCTTCCTTCCTGCTAGTCCTCCTTTCTTCGTTCTTCCATATTCTTCTTCATTCTTTGAAACATTTCCATCAACCTATCCATCTCCGTTTCTTCGGTGGACCTAATTGGCGTGGCCGGGTTTAATATTTCTTCCACATCTTCCACCGAAGTTATCTCCTTTTCTTCCATTCGGACGTCTTTCTCGATCTCCTTTTCTGATCTTTTTCCTCCTTCTTCCGCCTCCTTCTCGCGTATCTTCGTCTGGTATCTCGTACCGTGTTTTGCCGGTTCCATTTCTGTAGTCGCCGCTAGAATCTGTAAAGTTTAAAGGTATGTTTCCTTAACTATCCTAGCCCTACTAGTTGGCGCGCCACTTTGTAATAAAACCTTTTGTGCGGGGTATAATTATTACTATAATGTGTTTCTGTAAGTCGTTCTCTCTTCCTATAGTATATGTGTGAGTGTCGAGCGTTTGTTAACTCGCTCGTTGGGTTCGTGGTATAGTATGTGTGTATGATTGAAGTTATTAATAATTTCAATAAATTCTGTCACTGTTATTTGCGTGTCGCAAGTCGAATTGTACCTTCTCTTACCATTTACGGGTAAACCGTATCTCTCACCGTTTGGTTTGAATATTGCCGCCTCGCCACCTGATTGGCGCACGCCTTTCTGCAGTGTCGACTTGGCTAACATCTTGTTTTGAGGTTTTCACTTCAATAAATTTTTATTTATTATCTTAATTTACTCGAATCAAACATACAGTGTTGCAGAATAAGAATATTTATTAACACTTTGATAAGTTTCAATTATTTAGTAGTACATTAATTTTATTTTTAGCACCGGCTATTATAGTTGCTCAGTTGGCATGCTCAGTTCCAATGTTTTGTATACACACCGTCTTGACGGTTATCGTAGGTTTACAATTAAAATGGTTTTACTCATAGTTAATAAGTCGTAGTTAATAAGTCCTTTTGGCTACAGAAATATTTGACTACGGCTAAAATACACAAATTTATAATAATCCTTAATACTAGGTACACAAAAAATCAATATTTTAACACATTCGAGTAAGTAATTATCAATGAGATTTAGTAAAAATTTTGGTTAGGATTTGTCTATTCGAAATGTTTGTTAACTACCGGTATTTATTATATTTTAATTTTAATAATTATCAACTGATTAAAGTTCAAATAGTGATATTACCAATACCTTCAGTTCTAAATCAGAATAGTGATCAGTGAAGTGAAAATTGTTGTTTATTATTTTTGATAGAAAAATTTGGAATTCGTTTAATGGGATTATTGTTTATACTCATCAATTTTCGATGGAGCTTCTGCGATGCCGTCTTCTTCTTCCGGATGGATCCAGTCGTCTTCTATTCTTCGGAATCTCATTAATCTCGTCCAGACGGTTTTTCTCGTAGACTTCGGCCTCGTACTCCTTCTGCGATCGTCCGTCTTCTTGAATTGAAGTAGGTCCTTATGATCTTCCTTCGGGATTAGTCGTCATCTATTCTTCCCGGCGTCTTCTTGGTTTCCTTGGGTAATTATGGTTTGTGGACAAATTTAATAAATAATATATTATCCAGGATTCCCTGGGTTGCTATCATAATCTTCCTTTCCTTTGATTTTGGTTAAAATTCACTTATTTGGAATTAAATTTTGGGGTGAGAGCTACTCAATCCGCCCTCGGCGTCGGTCAATAATGGACTATCGAAAATCTAACGGTTTTTTGGCAATAAATTTCGGTTGCTATGGTTACCTAATAAATTATGCTAAATCTCATTGGTCATTAATTTGTCATTGTTATATTTTAACGTCTTATTTTAGTTTAATTTTACAAAATATCTTCCAATGAAGATTTCTATCTTATGTTACTAGCTAAGTTTATTACATGAATACCATTGTTCATAATTTTTGATAAGGGTCATTTTGATATCCCTCATGGTCACTTTTGAGTAGCTAATTACATTTTTGTTATTTTTCATATTTATATTTTCCATATATTATATTCAACATAGGCTGTTATTCATACCTTTTGGTATTAGGAATACTCACTTAATTTGTTTAAACATTTGGTATACTCTGCTTTAATATTGGACTATTATTTGTTCTCAAATTTACTAACTTCTTGTTTAACAGTTAGGCCTAGAGCCTAGATTTTACTATACTACTATCTAACATTTCTTAGCAGCTTCTTACCTTTACATTTGGTATTTCTAACACAATTTTTTAACAAAACTAGCAATAAACATTGGTGTTCCTAACTCCACCTCTTATTATAGTAGTAAACATTTTCTTTACAGGTTCAAGCCTGAAATAACTTCTAACTACCTTTCTGCTCCCTTCTACTATCTGGTTCAATTAACAATTCATTACATTATATTGGTTCCTTTAAAACAGTAACAACATCCTTATTATACTAACATTAATTTATACTTTGCACAATATATACTATTCCTCCATTCCTTCACTAGAAAAAAGTGTCTATTGTTCTTGTTTGTCCTTCATTCCAATGCCTTAATTTCTATCTTATCCTATAATCCTTATTACCTATGGCTTACTTTAAATACATTATAATAAGTTCCTCTTACTTACTAATACAAAGTTTATCACTGGTCTTCCTGTTATTCTAACACAGTTTACTAATTAGAATACTTTTTGAAGTTCACCAACTACACTTTTTCCTTCATAGAAGGTTTTTGACTTTTACACTTTCACTTACTATGTGCAACATGCTCTCACTACATGTCACCACTCTATATTAATATACTCCTTCTTCCACTCACTTAATTATTCATTGGGTTGTTTTTGATGTTAGTATCATCATGGGGGTTACTGATTACAATTGTTTATTTTATTTTCCCTTCACAAATGATCACTTTTGGTAATTAACTGTGGCCTTGATTTGCCTTAGGGTATGTTTACTAATTTTGATTATATTCATCACTATTTATTAGGGTGTGTGGATTATTAATTCCCTAACTTATATTTATAAACACATTCCTTCCTCAATAAAATATACATAACATTATTATCTTTCATTAACATTATTAACCTAGGTAAATCTCATCTACACTCTAATTACATTAGTTCATTTGTTAACATACAGAATAATGGTCATTATTCGGGATTTACAATATTCATTCTTTATGTCTTGATTACATTTAGTTCTTAGCTTCTGCTTCATTGTTCAGTGGTTCCTTTTGTATTTATCCGATCTATTGTGTCAGGTCATTGTCAGTTTATCAGTCATTTGTCATTTGGGTTATTGGGTTTTTAATCTCTGAGTTTATAAGTTTTTGCCTCTTATTCTTGTCTTCAGCTTTTTATTTTATAGTTATTTATCATTGGATCTTCACTATCTTATGTCATGTTACAATAGTTACAAGTGGGAATAAGTGTCTGGCAGAGATTAAGAGGAGAGTAGCTCTGGCAAAACAAGCATTCCAGAGCAAAAGGAACTTATTAACAAGCAACCATATTAGTATTGAAACAAGGAAAAAGTTTGTTAAGGTATTTGTATGGAGTGTTTTAACTTACGGGTGTGAATCGTGGACCTTAGGGAAGATGGAGTGTGACAGACTTCAGGCAATGTGATTTGATCTTCAATCAATCAATAATCAATCTTCAGGCAATAAGATCTTCAGGAGATGTGGATTTGGCGGAGAATGACAAAAACTAGTTGGACAGATAGGAAGACGAATGAACAGATCTTAGAGGACATAAATGAGAATAGAACATTGCTTAGGAGTATAGAGGTGAGGAAGATTAAGTTGATAGGGCATGTGATCAGACATAGTGCTTTTTTAACTAACATCTTTGAGGGCAAAGTAGTGGGGAAGAAGCCCAAAGGAAGACCAAGAACTGCATATTTCCGCAGCACAATGAGTGTCGTGAATAGTGGGTCCTATGAAGAAATGAAGAATATCGCAAGGGATAGAGTGACGTGGTTACAGCGACAAGGCATTGCCTTTATGAGTTAATAATAGAAATGGAAAGGTTGAAGATAAGTGTCAAAGTTAATTATTCTATAAAAAAAAAATGGTGTTGTAATGGATAAATATTTGTAGTCGTCTTCATAAATAGCCTACAGAGATACAGAGATTCTTACGATTTTTTCAAAATTTTAACTTCCATTTTTGGTTCGCGCTGCCCTCAAGGTGAAAAACTTTCAACGCAAACTTAAATTCAGATTTAAATTGAAATTCTCTTTAGTCTCAAAGTGGGTGTAGATTTTTCAAATTTTTCAAAATTTTGATCCATTTTTTTTTTAGTCATAATATGCAAAAATTTTGAAATTTTCAAAACTGAACACTCATTCAGATTGTGATTAAAATTCTCTTTAATACGATACTCCACATGAATTTTTCAATTTTTTTTTCAATCTTGACCTCTTCTTTTGGGTCATGGTGTTGCAAAAATTGTGAAATTTCCAAAACTAAACATTATTTTCAGATTTTGGCTAAAATTTTCTTTAGTTTGACATTATACAATTTAAGCTTTTGCGATTTTTTCAAAATTATGATTTCTCACGATTTTGGTTCTCCCCTATTTTTTGGGTGGGGGGGGTCAATATCAAAGGGAGTAGGAGTCTGTGACGTAAAAATATAAGCACGCGGCTAAGTTTTACGGAAATAGGTTTGTGCATAAAAAGTTAATGTCCGACGTACCCCAAATAGACAGCGACTCAGCTGCCAAACGGTCGAGTAGTAACGAAGAACTCGCTTCGCACGTTCAATTATGACGGGTAAATTTTTCACAAAGAAAGGAATTGCTCTTTCTTGACTTTTTCTGTGGAAGACTGTGGCGTGTAATGAAACAGAATGGAAATTTGTCAAAAAAATGAAGATTTAATATTGTAGGCGTTTAGCAATAATATAAATGAGTAGCATTTTGACAGTGACATGTTACTAGCTGGAGAAATCTATTTTGCTTGGATGCTGGTACAGTTTCATTAGTTAAACTCTGTGAAGTAAGTTTTGGTTACAGTCATGTAATGAAGTTGACCAAATTTCGACAACGAGGGAATTAACTGCAACTTACTCTAATAAAAACATCCAAAAAACAGGTATGTCCATTCATGCACGCTTAATTCAAACGACTCTTCGGCCAGTTGTTAAGTAAAAACATGAAAGATATCAAGGAAACTTGTATAAAAACATTTACTCTGGCGGTGTGCTACAACTTCTCAGCACACTCCCAAGGTTAGAGAAGAGTTATTGTTAAACCAATTGCATGCTACAGCCAGATAGCCTGAGTCAATGATATCGCCTAGCACCAAAATTGTATGGTGAACTAGGGTATACTCGTGATAGAGGTAATCTCGTGATATTTTTTATGAAGCTACTCACGGGTTCACCAATGCTCCCACAAATACCTAGTTTCTCCAGTTGAGTGCAGCGCATTCTAGTGTTCAATATTTGACATATTGTAGGCGCCAGTGCGACACGTGTTTATTGTTTTGCAGCGTTTTGAAGTGAAAGGTAAGGGATATTTCTTATATGTCTGTATCTGTTAATAGGACGTGCATTTGGATTCTATCATAATTGTAATTCACTACAGTATCAAATTTAGTCTTAAATTGTCGGTTAATACATATTGAATGTGATGGTACATATTTTGATAGGTTATGGACGGCGTATGCGTTGTAGGAGCTTTATTCCGGATCGTAGTTTCTTAAATGTTATGTGTTGTTTTCCAAGTAAAGACGCTTCCTAGTAATGTACAGATTTATTTAATTTTTGACATTTACTTCTAAAAAGACCTTCTATTAAATACAAATCGTCTAAATTGTTTTCTACTAAAATTTTCCATAGTTTTTATTTCCTGGATTGGATTTCTCCGTACGATATTAATATTAATGGCGTTTTAATTTTCATGTTTTTTGACCGTATGATTTTAGCTTTATTTTATTTATGACTTTAGATGCCACGAGTATGCCTGGCTATCACGAGATTGCCTCAATCCAGGTAAAGTCGTGTGACATCACGAGTACAGCGGAGTGTTGTCACGAGATTACCTGGAAAATCACGAGATTACCAAGCAAGAACATTGTTTCGAAATTTAGTTAAAGTAAATATAACGTGTTGTTTTATCCAAAATATTTTTAGTGCGATAAAGTCCTTAGAAACCGTGGTTTTCAACGATTAAAACACAAAAAAAGAATTAAAAATTTTTAGTTGGCACAATTGGTATTTTATATACTTTATCACGAGTTTACCCAAGTTTACCACGTGTCTCTAAACACATGCTAGCGTGAAAAGTAGAAACAACTGTAAGTGCACTTATGACAGTTGCTTCTGTACAGTAAGCAATGTGCTACCGAATAATAGCACTTATATACTATACAAGGTGCCAATGAGTTTGAACTGGTATCTCTCAAAGCGAAATATCGGTTTTGTGCTTAATTTGTAACTAACACCAAACGATTAATTTGGTTTTCGTAAAGACGATCGTGGGCGAGCCGACACAATGGTGCATCTCTGACTCACAGTGTTGCTGTGCTGCCGATGTGGTGAGATCGAGTCAAGGTCACGGCTCGGTTTGCTCGTTCACCCGCACGTACGCAGACAAATAATACGTACAGCTGCCGCCACTAGCCTGTGCGCGCGGCCACAATCGTACTACTCACTCTGAAAACATAAATCGTGGCGAGTCACTCCAGTGTTCGCGACCATTTCTCGCACAATCGACATTTCATTTTACTGTAATGTGTCAGTTAAAAAAACCTAATTATAATTTTTAATGAAAGTTATAAACCTAAACTTTTATCGAAACACCTCACTTTACGCATGAGTCATCCAATGTTTGTAGAAAAGGCGCCCCTCTCCACCCTCCGTCCGTTGCAGGCGCCTAAGCTCCGCGCGCACAGGCTAGTGGCGGGAGCTGTAAGTCTTCTCTGGCATACCCGGGCCAGAGAAGTAACAAGGGCACACAATATAGACTACACATATAAACAACACTCCCCCCCCCCAACCTCACGGCTTGCCCCCGGGCGTGGGTTAAAAGGTTGGCTAATATCTCTCTGGCTGGGATGGGGCGTGAGTTCTATCACGGCCGGAGGGCGCAACAGGTCTATGACCTAATGCCTGAAGTGGAGAAGAAGAAGAAGAAAAAGAAGAAGAAGAAGTAAAGACGATTAACATGGGTTTCGTTGATAACAATAATTTATTTGTTCTCTCATACTCTCGATTTCGTACAAGTGTTATTTCTGTTTCAAGTTTCACGTTTTTCTCATAACAAGAGATGCTGATGTGCTGTAATGTATTCTTAATTGGAACAAATAAACAGGGCACACCACATGTGAAGACTTCTCAGAACTGTGTAGAAACGTCGACTCACAAAATTCAAATGATTACTGACCTACAATTGTAATATGTTATACAATAAAGTAAGGTGTGTTATTTTCCTTAAAATGTATTTGGTAACGATAATTATTTAAATTTCAATTTTTTGAAGGATTAATTTCTCACTTGATAAAAATGTTTGCAAAAAGAAAAGTTGTACAATACGCTCCTGAGCTGTAGAACTCACTCACTGTTCTGAACGAAGATATTAGACAATTTTTAAATTATCGAAAAAATATTAAAATTTTTGTATTCTGTATTACGTAAAATATCACAGAAACTGGATACTGATTTATTTTTAAATTTCTGACCTCTTTTTTGAGCCCTAGGATCCCAAGATTTTGAAATTTCCAAAACCTAACACTATATTCAGATGTTATTTACAATTCTCTTTAATTTGATACCCCACATGAATTTTTGGGATTTTATCAAAAGATTCACCCACTTTTTCGGCCCTGGTGTCCAAAAGTTTTGAAATTTTCACAGATGAACGCTATATTCAGATTTTGGTTTAGAATTTTCTTTACTCTGATATCCCATACGGGCTTTTGTGATTTTTTTTTACAAATTTTATCACCCCCCGAATTTTTTCCTTGCTTTTGCCTCCTATTTTTTAGAGGGATCAATCTAAAAATAAATAGAGTTTTGTAGGGTAAAAGTGTGGACACGCATGCCAAGATTTACGAAAATTTGTTGATATGTTCAAAATTAACCGTGAGACATACCCTAAATCGAAAGACAGACAGACAAGTGCCAATCGGTCGAGTTAAAACTAGCCTTGAGAGTCAGGACCAGTCGACGACGGTGATTCTCAGCTGCTAATTCTTCTTCTTCTTCTTCTTCTTCTTCTTCTTCACTTCATGTTTTAGGCATTCTGCCTGTTACGGTTAACACCTTTTCCTCGGTTTACCTAAATTTCTTCTTCCTCTGGCTTTGTATTTTATAGCTTTTACTGGAATCCTGTATTGTTGCATTCTTTCTAAATGTTCTTGCCACTTGTTTCTATTAAATTTTATCTTTTCATTTAAGTTGAATACCTGAAGTTCTTGTCTAATCGTTTCATTTCTTATTCTGTCTGTTCGACTACAGCCCTTAACTCGTCTTAAGAAACTCATTTCCTGTGCCTGAATTCGATTTTCTTGTGACTTTGTTGTTATCCATGTTTCGCTGCCAAATATAAGTGCGGGGACAGCCATTGTTGTATAAAATTCAAACATTGTCTCTTTCCTGGCTTTATTTTTCAGGCGTCTACTGACAGTTCCGCAAATACGGTTAAGAGTACTAATTTTTTGGTCAATATCTTTACTGTAATCGAAGGAAATATCACAACCTAGGTATTTAAAATGTTTTATTTGATCCAGTGTTTTATCGTTTAAGATGATTTTGGCTCTTATTGGCTCTTTTCCTGCGAATGCCATTATTTTTGTTTTAGAAATTGAAATTTTCAAATTGTATCCTTCGCTAATTAGCTGCAGTTTGTATAATCCCTTTTGCAATTCTTCCTCTTTTTTCCCAATTAGTGTGAGGTCGCCAGCATATAAAATTACATTTAATATTGTGTCTTTGTCTAAATATATTCCCTCTTTATGTAATTCTTTTCAGTTTCGGATTATATCATCTATATAAATATTAAATAACGTGGGTGATAAACTGCATCCTTGTCTTACTCCTATATTAGTCATTACTGAATTACTTATCTTTCCGTCTAGGCTTATAAAAATTTTTGTTTTTTGATATAGACTTTGAATTTTTCTGATGAGATGTGGTGGATGTGCTGCTAATTCTGTGAAAGGTATCATGCGACAGCAGATTCACAGCAAAACTACTGACTCGTTATTTGGTACGAAGTGTAACACCACGACGATAAGGAAAACAAACGGAGTAACAGCGATGAAAATAACAGACAAGTATACGATATTCGATACCGTCGACTTTATTGATCACACACGGCTGTCGTAGTATGTTACATTCGTTTTGGGTTACTTTCTGTTCGTTAAACTGGAGCGTCAGTCATTATGTCAAAACGATTTAAAAAAAAAAACAGTAACACGTGTCTGTGTGTCTGTTTGCGAAAGGCTGAAAGACAAGAAACAAAGTAAAGTTTGAGAAGTTTTTATTAAAACAGTGGAGGAAATTGGGGGGGGGGGGTTCTCGTTAGTTGCGTTGTTTGTTTATGCAAACAATGTTAATTGTATGCAAACTACACCCTCGACGAACTTGGAGATTTAGTTTTTTAATTCACCTCTTGAAAGTCACACGAAATTTCTTACGTTTTGTAGTATAATTTGTCCGAATCATGCAGTACGAGAACAAGGATCGTAGGTTGAGCAGTGAACAACGTTTTACATAAGAACAGAAGATTGTGTTAAGTCTCGTCAGAAGAAAACGGGGACCGCTAGAGAACTTAGGCTACGTAGACCCAACAATTATATGACTACAGTATTATATAAAGAAATATTGATGAGAGAAATGCTGGGATCTGAAGAGCGGTACAGAGCAGTCTTAAATGAAGTTTCAGAAGTACACAATGTAGACAATGAGGAAGCTGACTAAAAGCTTTACTCGATGAAATATTAAGTCATTCTTGTATGAGCAAGCATCAGTATGTAGTTTTTTGGTTTTTATGATAACGCTTCCGAATTTTGTTGAGACATGTGATTTCATTATTTTTTTTTTAATTAAAGAATTAAATGAAAATTCGTCTTGAAATTAAAATTAAAATGCAAGATCTTTAAATTTAAATACATTTAATTTAATTTACCTGGTTTTGTTCACTGTATAATAAGGACCCAAAGAGTTCATCCCTGAAACCCGTAGTGTTTCTTCACATGGGAACTATTCCGTCGATATTATTACGGCCACAAACGCTAATTAAATTACCAGAGTTCAATCATTTTCGTTGCCAAATTTTTCGACGCTCCTGACAAAAATCGAACCCGATGAATGGTGTCATCGAAATCGCCTAACCGTGTTTATTTCTGCTGGCATTAGTTTAGTCTGCTGGTAATGGGAGACTTTAGTCTTTGTTGGTTATTGTCGTCAAAACTGTCACGATTACTGTGGAAATTTTAAATATCTTCTCTTAATATTGTATGACGTGTCGGCTACGTCATAATCCAGGGAACCTGTGATAATTGACGCTACCCAATTATACAGGCTGCCTACGTTGTAACAAACTGAAACTCAAAACACAAGACTAACAAAATTACAATTATTCTAATTATAGAAAACAAGGGAGGGGTTTAACTGATTTATGCACTCACTTTAGTATGTAACAAAGACGACATCCCTTTTATTCACATAGTATACGTAACACATTACAAATAAAGATATTATTTACTCTGAGATTGTAAGGGGGTTTTCTATCTAAAATAAAATGATCATTTAGATAATGAGTTTACCTCGGATCCGAGTCTTTCTTTTTCTTGTTAAGAATTTTCAAATTTACCATACTTGATAATATGATTACATTATTCCTTAAGTACCATTCGAAGAATGGTTTTATTTAGTTGAGCAACTTTTGAAGTTACATAAAGAAAGTTAAATTACAACGTATGATTACAAGAATTGGTGGTTACACCAGTTTAAATCTTAGAGCTTATTGATTGTCTTTTGAAAGTCTTTTTCATCTTTAATTACTTATATTTTAAAACATGTATAACTCACGGAAGACGAGCTCCCGCGTCACCTCTTATATTATGGTTAACTGTCCGTGTCTTGGCGAGTGATTCTTCCGTACTCTTGTAGTCGAGGATTGCCCTAGGGGTAGTCTGTCCAGTAATGATGAAATGGATGTGATGGTGCCAGCTAACGTGAAGTCGTCAGGATTCTCGGCGATAGAGTAAAGGCAGTATAGTTCGAAGTCGTCACTTTTCACTGTTATTCACATCACCTGTTTAATTGCACCGTCGTGTTGGAGTTTACATATTGTTTGTACATTATGTTGGAATTTCTTTTAACTTGAACAATATTTGACTGGTTATTTAAATTACAGGAGATGTCACCTCTTACACACGTTTTTCCTTTTTCTTACATGTTTGTTTCACAAAAACTTACTCACTACATATTCGCTACTTATGTCTAGCTGTCCACACTTTTAGTGGAAGTTGTAGCGTGACAGAAAATCCACTACTTATTAAGTCATATAAAATCATAAAATTTAATTACACCACATATGTTAAAATAATATTGAATGAGATTTAATGAAATCAAAGGAATGAACCACGATAAAATAAAAATCCTCATTACATTATACAAAAACCACTGTTTAAATATCAAAGAAAGTATTGAAAGCAACTCATATTATAAGATCAGTAATTTACCCAAGAAGCTAGCAGCAGTAAACAAATTAAATAACACCATATCAAGAAGAAAGAGAGTCAGTTTAAGAGTGGTGAACACCAAAATACCCCAAAAACAAGAAGAAGGAAGAATAAAATTTGTGATCAGGAAGAAAACAATACCCTGAAACCTTTAGAGAAGAACAAGGTCCGTGTCAGTAAATAAATTAGACGCTCCAAACTAAAAATCAGTCGAGATAACACAAAGTACCTTGGTTTACCCAAGAATGAAGAAGGAAGACAAGAAGACTAGAAGAATGAAGGTAAGAAGAAGGACAAGAATGAAGACAAGAAAGAAGATAAGAAGAAGGACAAGAAAGAAGATAAGAAGAAGGACAAGAAAGAAGACAGGAGGAGAGGAAGAAGTAGTATGAAAGAAACACCGTTGTAAAACCTATTATTATTATTAACTACCATCAACCCCAAACCCACCAAAACGATTAAAAAGAAAGTATAACATACCAAAAGCCTATAAAAATGTAATTATTTAGAAACCTAAAGTATTGTATAGTATTATAAGAAGTGAACCGACTAAAGCTATTGTGTGATAAGAAAATAAACAAGTCTTAACAGTCCATGATTACTAAAGGTCTGGTCTGAGAGAGTGAGACTCAAAATATCAGAACCACCAGTGAAAGTGAATTTGTGTAAGTGTTTTTTGGAAATGCAATAAACTTAAATTTAGTGATACTATGACTTATCAATATGCTATATAACAACTTTAATAATCCAATAATAAACAGCATAATAAAATAATAAAATGGAAGATTTCCAGTATATTATTATTTTAATGTAACTCTTTATTTACAAGACATTTGTAAAAAATGCTAATAACTAGAGTATGGGTGGTCATGTTTACTGATGAAGGGGATCATAAATAATAATGGTTTAGACCAGAAAGGACTGGCATTAATTTAGTATTCATAGGTTTAAAATGTTTAAATAGACTGTTTGTTCACAGCCATAAAATCAATGTATTTATAAGAGTTATTAGAAAATAAGATTTATATTATGTGTTTAAAATGAATTATGTTTGCTAAATAACAGCATACATACCATTAATAATGTTTCAGTAGGTATGCTGTGTTAATTCAAAAGGAGTTAAATGTATATGTTCAAACCATGTCAGCAATAAGTTCAATTGTACAGATGGCTAAATCATGTTCATAATTATTTTTTTATAACGGTAGTGTTAATTAAATACTACACCTCACAATAAGTAATAAACCATTTTATTTTCATGTAATAATAACTATGTGAAGTCAGAGGAGTGGTAGGTTTAAATTTATTTGAGAAAAACAGAAATGTAAAATTCTAAACTCTAGGCCATTTGGTGAATTCACAGAAACCATATAAACCAGTATAATTCACTTATAAATCCTGTAAACTAGCAAGATTTAGATAAGGTAAATCAGTTAACCACTACTGGGAATGATCCTATGAGTTAAAATGATAATAAGGAAATATATCTTAAAATATTGTAAATTTTCAAAATATATAAATTAATTCATTTTAAAGAGCAATGTGAAATTCAGAGATTAACACAAAAAACCAGTTCAAAGGTGTAATTTATATGTATTTAAGGAAAGGAAGAGAAATATGACTAATTAAAATTTATTATAATAGTATTAATAACAATTAAAATGGAAGAAAAATTGTATAAAGACGGAAATCAGATTTTGAGCCTATATTTCCAAAAGGGAAAGAAATTTGTTAATTTCCACAAAATATCCACAGATATGGACTATAATACATCAATTTAAAAGGAATGAGATGATTAAACCAATGATAAGGTTCATAATTCATGAAAGTGATGAATAAAATAAATATATTCCATATATAATGTAATTTTGTATCATGTGTATGGATAATCGAAATATGTTAACAATACTTTTTCAAAGATTAACTGGGCCAGATTTTGACCAAGTTAAGATAGTCTTTTGTTGAATATCAAGCTGAATAGTTGTGTGAAAAAACGTTCCATATAACCGAGTAGAAAAATGGTACTACAGTTCGCCAGTCATATAAGTGAATCGAGAGTTAGATGAAATAAACACTTTTTTAACTAAATTTACCAAAACGTTAACGACAATAGTGTAAACTAACACCTAACTTCATTATACGAGTGATCTCAAACAGTAAAACAATATATTTGATCTAATTCACGTTACAAATCATAACCACATTTTGAGAAACTTAACCCACAGAAATGAACACATACAAAATAACCTAATTAACACTAGTTTACACGGAACACTTCTTCAGAACACACCAAACAACCTAATAGACAGATTACACCAGTGCGGGAACATTTCAAACATTCATGAAGGTAATTTTGCTGTGATTTTTTGACACGACGACATCGCAGTAAATTCGCCAGATCTAGTAGCGGCCATCTTTGAATTTTACGAAGCCCTGCCTTCCTTATTCAGTGACGTCAGTCTACATATGGTTCGACTACAACTTTCTTAAACATTACATATCAGAATTATTTAAATACTGTTAAATAATAATTATTGAATTTACTTTAATTGTTAATGTTATACTTTCTCGTCACCCTTCTCTGACTATTAATATAATCGCTCAAAGAACCTGTCCTTTTTATATTACTTATAATAATTTTTCTACTGTATGCACAATCGATAATTCCCTGAGACGGAGTCGATAAATTGTTCTCAATCGATAAAAAATCGATTATTTATTAAATTGTTTAATAAATCCATTTATTTCAATTGTATTTGTCTGTTATTATTTCACAGGCTAATTTAAGGTTATTTATTAAGGCAAAGAGACTTCAAGAAGAAGAAAATATTTTTTTTTTCAGTGAGATATTGAACCAGCAAGAAAAATCATCAATCGATTGCTGACTGGAGTTAATCTAGTTAACTCCAGACTTGGTTCAGGTCTTCCAGAAGTGCTCGATAGTTAATTCTTAAAATTAACTATTAAAACCTTCATAATTCTTAAAATTTTTACAGAACATTTAAAAAACAGCATTATTTCCTAATTACAAACATTGATTAACATAACAAAAATTTTTTTTTTATTGAAAATTTTATTTTTTATAAAATTTTTCCTCTACTATTTTATTTTTGTAAAGACCGGCATACAGGGTCTTCTTACAAAGTGGCGTCCAACTTAGAGGGCTTGATAAGATAAGCCTGGCAGCGATTATTTAATTAAACAGCAGAAAAATGCAAAGACGATCTACTTCGAAAAAAGGGCGGCGGAGGCCGAAAAAGAGGTTGACATGGGGACAAGGAGGCAACACCCGTTGAAGATCCAGAAGTGTTAGTGGCCCAGGTGGAACCGAAACAACCAGCACCACCAGAGGAACAACCGGAAGTAACCACGCAGACGGGGAAGTCAATGTCCCAGAGAAGGAGAAACCATCACGAGCAGAGGATAGTAACATACAGGAAATGCTCAGACAAATGATGGGAGAAATCAAATCCATGAGTAAGGAAATCAAATCCACTAAGGAATAAAATAAATCAACCAGTCAGAAGTTGAGTAAGGATATGGAAGAAAGCAGCAAGAAGATGGAAAAGAAAATGGATTCCACCACGGAAAGTAACAAGAAGATGGAGGAAAATTTAAGCAAGAAAATGGAGGAAACCAGCAAAAAGTTAGAAGATCTGAAGGAAGACAACCAATCCTTAAATGAAAAGTTGGAAGATTTGAAGGAAGAAAACCGATCCACAAAGGAAGAATTGGGCCGTAAGATAGAACATACTAATAAGAGGATCGAAGAAACCAGTAGGAAGATGGAAAGGAAAATGGAAGAAAATAATAAGAATTTAGAAGAGAAGATGGAAGAAACCAGTAAGAAAATAGAAAGCGACAATCAGCAACTGAGGGAAAAGTTGGAGGAAAATAATCAGAAAATGGAGGAGAAGATGGACGAGAATAATCAAAGGTTGAGAGAAGAACTAAGGGAAGTCAACCAGGAGAGCATGAATAAGGTAGACGAGAGAATAGAGTTGGCAAAAGAAGAGTTAAATAAAAAGATAACCGAGACGAAGAAATCCATCGTAAAGAAATTAGAACAGGAAGTCGTGGTTGTTAACCAGCAGATCAGAGAGGTAGACGAAAGATGTCGTCAGACAGAAAACGAAGTGCTGGAAGTCCGGGAGGTAATACATAAAGAGATTACACATGTCAAGGAACAACAGGAAACGAAACTGGAAGAAAACAAGAAATTTGCCCTGGAAGAAATGAATAAAGTGCGGACACATGTAACCGAAAGATGCGACGGCGTGGAAGCCGCTATGACGAACATCACAGGACAGGTGCGTCAGGGCCAGGAGGAGATAGAATTGACAAGGAACAGACCATCTGGATATCATAATTTCCCCATGTCAGAAAACAGAGAATGGCTCAATTTCCGGCAATATAAACGGAAGCCTATGGAGTTCTTGGCACGCATAGAGGAATACCTAGAAAAACACAGAGGGAACCGATGGGTCCAGAACAGGGAAATCCTTGACGAGTCGTTTCGGGAGGTGAATGACCATTGGTGGATGGCCAACCGGAGCGACATCGACAATTATCAGCAATTTAAGAGCCTTTTCAAGGCCAAGTACTGGTCGGAGACAACTCAAAATTTGATAAGAGACAATATCTGCCACGGCCACTACAAGCCACAAGTCGGTAGTTCGATGGCAGCTTATTTCCTCGGCAAGGTATGTATGGCCAAGCATTTAGAACCGGCCATACCTGAGGAGTGCCTAATAAATAAGTTGTCATATCATTATGATGAGGAGGTAATTCGTGCGAGGAGGGGCAGCCAAATAAAAACCATCCAGGCAATGACAGACCTCCTCGAAAACTATGAAAATGAAGATTACTACCGACAGAGTCGTAGAAGAAGTGATGGGCCCGAACCGAGGACGTATCAGAACAACAACCAGGGTACGAACAACATAAACACTGGGTACCAAGGAGGCCGGGCATACCCGCAAAATAACAGTTTTAATAATAGCAATAATAACGTTAATAATTCTAGTTACAATAATAATAATAATAATACGGGTCCAAACCATCCAAACCCGAGTCGACCCTCTAATGGTTATCAGGGTAACCGCAATCCCTACCCTAATAACACAAATAGTCAGAGAAGCCCCAATTATGGTAATGATCGTTACCATAATAATAATAATCGTGCGGGTCCCAATAATGGTAATCCCGTTAATAATAGGTTTCCTCGCCCTCGAGTGAATTTCATACGAGCCACAGATGGACGACAGCGAAGATACAACAACAGTCGAAGAAACAGCTACCGCGGATATGAAGAAAGGCGGAGGAGCCTAGAACGGGACCAACCAAGGTACTATCCGGCAAGGAGGAGTAATAGTTTAGACGATGCTGAACGGAGGTCTAATCACGAACGACCGGAAGACCATAGGACAGATCAACAGGGAACCACTCTAAGCATCCCAAATGTGGCATCAACTAGTATGGCACAAAGGAACAATGATGCCGAGCCTTTAAACGGGCACAGGCAGTAATAAATCGCCAGAACCCGTTACTGCTCCTAAATACTGGGTATAATCATAATAATGAGTGTAATCATATGTGTAATAATAATCGTATCACAGTCATAGGGTGCAACTACCTAAAAGACATCAGACATGAGTTATTGGAAGAGGATAACAGGAATCCCACCAATAACTTCAATAATGAAATAATACATGTCGACGCCAAGGTGGAAGGCATCCCAGCCAAGTTAATGATCGATACTGGTTCGAACGTGTCAATCATATGTACGACGGAACTGGAGAGGATACAGCAAGAGTGCGGGAGAACTTTACCAACGTTGCCGTTGAATAATATTATTTTGTTGGGTGCAACCGGCCGACAAAATAAAACAATACGTAGGCAAGTCTCCGCCAGTGTGATAAGCTGTGGTATAGCAATTGATATGGAATTCTTGGTGGCGAGCGGTCTGCCATTTAATATACTGGTCGGGTGCGATGTGCTCAGGAGGAATTCCGCCATCATTGATCTGAGAACTGAAACATTGTCGCTGTGTACTAACGGACATAATTGGACGGCGAACTTGGTGGGTAGTGACCAAGTCATTCCCGATAGTATCCACCAGCAAATCCGCAAGATTAACTACATCCATCCAACATCTATAATTGATCAAAGGATAGACGACACCGCCAATGAAGATTTATGGTCACAAAAAATCCAGGAGATCAGGGATTTCCGGAGCGGTATAACTGGCGAAAAGTTAACAATAAACCAAGCGAACAAATTAATAAACATATATAACAAATATAAATCAGTCTTTTCTGATGAGCCCGGTAAAGTGAAAAACTTCCAGTGTACTCTACAATTCCGAGACACAGTGGACTTTAACCGGAAGTCTTACCCCATTGCGCAATCACGAAAGCAAGCAGTAAGAGCTGAAATAGAGCAAATGATTAACCGTGACATTATAGAGAGTAGCCATTCCCCATATACAAGTCCTATCGTGGCTATTCCTAAGAAAAACGGACAAGTCCGTTTGTGTTTAGATGCGAGCGAAATAAATAAAATGATCATTAATGACAGGACTTCGCCCGGTGAGATTGAGGAGATTTTAAAACGGTTCCACGGTACCAAATACTTCAGTACCTGGGATACGGTGTGCGGGTACTGGCAGGTGGAATTACATCCACAGAGTCGCCAGTATCTGGCCTTTATATTCGAAGGGCGGAACTACCAGTTTAAGAGGTTGCCCTTCGGACTGGTAAACTCAGTCGCAGTCTTTGTGCACTGCATGGACCAGATACTTGGCCAAGAAGCACTACAATTCACTACCGTATATGTCGATGATTTGATAGTGTCCTCAGAAACTTGGGAGGAACACTGCTACCGTGTGGAACACGTATTACAGAAGCTAGCGACAAATAATATTACGCTAAAATTAGCAAAATCTCATTTCATTGCTAAGGAAATACAATTCTTAGGCTTCATCTTAAATGATCAGGGAATCTCACCGTCGGCTGAAAAAGTCGAAGCGATTCAGAACTTTCCTACACCTAAGAATCGAAGACAGTTACAGTCGTTCCTGGGACTCTGTAATTACTACCGCAAGTTCCAGGAAAGGTACTCAGAACTGACTGCCAGATTTCAGCCGCAACTGTCATCTAAAAATAAATGGATCTGGGGTAATGAACAACAAAATATATTATCTTTAATAAAACAAAAATTCCTTGAACCCATTATACTCCGCCATCCAGATTTTAACAAGCCTTTCTTTCTTAATTGTGATGCCAGTGACATCAGCCTCGGCACTACCTTATATCAAGAGGATGAGGAGGGCGAACATCTTGTGATCTGCTTTGCCAGCAGAGCATTGAATCAATGTGAGAAAAACTACCACGTTACAGAAAAGGAATTATTGAGTGTCGTGTTCGCGTGCGGAAAGTTCCGCACTTATATTCTTGGTTATTCCGTTACCGTCCGGACAGACCATAAGTCTATCTCGTTCCTTAAGAGATGTAAGTTAAGCCATGGAAGGTTAACGCGGTGGATACTATTGCTGCAAGAATACGACCTTAAGTGGGAGTATATCCCCGGAAAGAAGAATGTCGTCGCGGACGTATTGTCTAGAGTAGACATTGACAAACAGACGTTCGAGGGGGAGAAGGAGAGTATTCTTAAAGTATACCATATTCTAAGCAGCAGCGCCGGTCTACAATCAATTTTGGAACACCTGAGCACACACCAACAAGCTGACCCAAAGTTAATCTCTATTATCACAAGATTGGAAGCAGGGGATGAAACAATCTCCCAACATTACAAAATCCATCATGGAATCCTGTTTTCAAGACCATCTTTATATAAGGAGGAATGGAAGGTTACTATTCCGACCCATATCGAGAAGGAGATAGTGTTTAATTATCATGTTCGATATGGGCATATGGGCGCCTTAAAGGTGGTAAAGGCCCTGGAAGAGAGCTGCCATATCAAAGACATAAATCGGAAAGTACGAAGGTACATTAGAAACTGTCGCATTTGCCAACTCGTAAAAACCAACAACGAGAGAAGAGAGGGGCAAATGATTCCGATAACCTCTCAATCGAAACTAGAGAAGGTATTCCTGGATATCTGTGGGCCATTTCCCCGCAGTGGAGGCCGCCACCGATACAAATATCTCGTCATCGTAATGGACCATTATACCAAGTTCGTAAAGCTATACCCAGCGAATCGGGCGACTACGAATAAAGTTCTTGAAATCCTGATCAACCAGTACTTCCCAACCGTCGGAAAACCGGTATCGATCATAACCGACCACGGAACACAATTCAAGGGGAGGAAATGGCGGGATACACTGCTGTCAATGGGGGTTCATACATACAAGACATCAGTATACCACCCGAGCAGTAACCCGGCCGAAAGAGTCTTGCGAGAGGTGGGGCGCCTATTAAGAACGTATTGCCACGATCAGCAGAGGAGGTGGCAAGAATACTTGGAGGCCACTGAAGAATTCCTCAACCTGGCATACCATCCAGCCATAGGAATAACCCCATACTCCGCAATGTACGAGAGACAACCCCCTAGGGAGATCGAGGATATATTGGAGTTCCCCAGAGAGCATAAATATATATTTAGTAGAGTTCAATTTCATAATAAGGTGGCCGAAGATCAGGAGAAACGGCGGAATAAGTACGATAAAAGCATGGGTAAGGTTATTAAGTATACCGTTGGAGAGAAGGTGTTGTTGAAGAATAGGGAATTACCCAGTTCCTTAGAGGGGATAACAAAAAAATTATTGCTTCTGTACACTGGTCCCTATATTGTCTCTAAGAACAATAACAACAACACGTACGAAATAAAGGAAATGAATTCAAATAAAGTTAAGGGTGTCTTTAACCAGGCATCCATGAAGAAATTTTATGAATAAAACCATTAAATTCAAAAATAATGTAATACCAAATTACATACAATTATTTAAAAGAAACATTTTGAAAGGAGAAGAAAAAGAATTTAAAAATCAACTAAATTCAAAAATAATGTAATACCAAATTACATACAATTATTTAAAGGAAACATTTTGGAAAGAGAAGAAAAAGAATTTAGAAATCAACTAAATTCAAAAATAATGTAATACCAAATTACATACAATTATTTAAAAGAAACATTTTGGAAGGAGAAGAAAAAGAATTTAGAATTCAACTAAATTCTAAAAACAATGTAAGACAATTACATACAATTTATTTGAAAGAAACTATTTGGAAGTAAGAATATAACAAGAAGAATTTTGAAATAACCCTCAAAATTCAAAAATAATGTAATACCAAATTACATACAATTATTTAAAAGAAATATTTTGGAAAGAGAAGAAAAAGAATTTAGAAATCAACAAAATTCTAAAAACAATGTAAGACAATTACATACAAATTATTTGACAGAAACTATTTGGAAAGAATGATATAACAAGAAGAATTTTGAAA
Source organism: Magicicada septendecula (assembly GCA_034769895.1). Taxonomy (NCBI): domain Eukaryota; kingdom Metazoa; phylum Arthropoda; class Insecta; order Hemiptera; family Cicadidae; genus Magicicada; species Magicicada septendecula. The sequence continues at coordinate 461,767,818 of CM068374.1, read as the reverse complement.
AAATCCACTAAATTCAAAAATAATGTAATACCAAATTACATACAATTATTTAAAGGAAACATTTTGGAAGGAGAAGAAAAAGAATTTAAAAAGCCATCTAAATTCTAAAACACATGTAAGCCCACCTTACATAACAACTATTTGAAGAAAACTTTATGGCAAGAATATAAAAAAGAATTTAGAATGAGAAATCATCTAAATTTGAAAAGATTGTAAGTTCACCTTACTAACCAAGAATTTGAGAAAAAACATTTTGAAGAGATAAATATAAAACAGAATTTAGATTGAAATAATATAAATTCTAAAAAGAAAAGTAAGCACATATTACATACAATTATTTGAAAACTTTATGGAAATATAAGAAGAGTGAATTTTGAATTGTGTATAAATCAAGTTTCCAAACCAAGAGTAGGTATAACTTACCAACCAATTATTAATAAAACACTTTGGTGAGATAAACAGAAGAGATTTAATACCATATTTATGGTAAGCATAAAATATATTTACCATGTTTATAAAGGATCATAATGGGATGAATAAAGGAAACAGACTTTAGAATTAAAACAAATAATTCTGGAAAGTATGATCATGTCTAATTTCAATATAAAGAGAAAAAACCTTTCCATAAAATGATGCTAAAGGAAATTAAAAAAAAAAATTTTTTTTAATACGATTTGAGTTGATACGATTTGAGTGATTGAATATAATAAAATACAAAAACTTATATGGAATTATGAGATAATAAAATTTGAAGTGGTATGAGGAGAAATTATGACCTCATTATAAAATTAATAAAAAACATTCATTCGAAAGTATAATAACCATGACAGGAATAATGTGAGAATAATATCAAAGATATATGTAATTAAACGAATTAATATAAAATGATTTATGAATTAAATGCCAATTGTGATAATGACAGTTATAAAAAGTTCTAGAAAATAGAACAAGTGGAAATAATAAGAACAAAGAAACAGTCTAAAAATGTCATAAAGATATGCTACAATAAACCATGCAGATTATAATAAAAAAACCAGAAGGTAATAAAGAATGTATCACCAAAAGCTTTATATGATAAGAAAAGTTGAAAAATGTAATAATAGAAGAGCTTCCTACCATAATATCAAATGAAAGAAACATCCAGTTAACGAGTCAGAAGAACAACTGAGATAGGAATATTAAAATCTCTGAGAAATATAATAAGTAATAAGTGAAGTATCCCCAAAGATATTTTTTAAAATAGTAACAAATGTGTACTATTCTGAATAATTTTTTAATCTGTCTGTAGATAATTCCAGCAGTATTAATATGTTTTTTTTTGAGCAGAGATGATTTGCCTCTGTACTCAAATATGTGTGAAGTATTGGACAGCAGAGGAAGTAGCGTACAGTGCCTCTCTGAACTGAACCAGCTCACAAAGTAGGGAACGATAGGGAGGAAATATCCCAAGGAGAAAATACTAAGAAGAAATATGAAAATGAAATAATAAATATGAAACTCAGATGACTATTACTATCAAGGAGGATCAAGTGAGAATGAGAAGGATATAAACTCAAATATAAATAGGAAACTTTTTAAAATGGAAGGAAGTCCAGAATAATAACAAACCTAGATAGAATAATTATCATAAGCAATTGTTTCAGACAAAGCAAGTATAGTCTGAAAAAATTACTTCTGGAGAAGGGCAGTTTGTAGCGTGACAGGAAATCCACTACTTATTAAGTCATATAAAATCATAAAATTTAATTACACCACATATGTTAAAATAATATTGAATGAGATTTAATGAAATCAAAGGAATGAACCACGATAAAATAAAAATCCTCATTACATTATACAAAAACCACTGTTTAAATATCAAAGAAAGTATTGAAAGCAACTCATATTATAAGATCAGTAATTTACCCAAGAAGCTAGCAGCAGTAAACAAATTAAATAACACCATATCAAGAAGAAAGAGAGTCAGTTTAAGAGTGGTGAACACCAAAATACCCCAAAAACAAGAAGAAGGAAGAATAAAATTTGTGATCAGGAAGAAAACAATACCCTGAAACCTTTAGAGAAGAACAAGGTCCGTGTCAGTAAATAAATTAGACGCTCCAAACTAAAAATCAGTCGAGATAACACAAAGTACCTTGGTTTACCCAAGAATGAAGAAGGAAGACAAGAAGACTAGAAGAATGAAGGTAAGAAGAAGGACAAGAATGAAGACAAGAAAGAAGATAAGAAGAAGGACAAGAAAGAAGATAAGAAGAAGGACAAGAAAGAAGACAGGAGGAGAGGAAGAAGTAGTATGAAAGAAACACCGTTGTAAAACCTATTATTATTATTAACTACCATCAACCCCAAACCCACCAAAACGATTAAAAAGAAAGTATAACATACCAAAAGCCTATAAAAATGTAATTATTTAGAAACCTAAAGTATTGTATAGTATTATAAGAAGTGAACCGACTAAAGCTATTGTGTGATAAGAAAATAAACAAGTCTTAACAGTCCATGATTACTAAAGGTCTGGTCTGAGATAGTGAGACTCAAAATATCAGAACCACCAGTGAAAGTGAATTTGTGTAAGTGTTTTTTGGAAATGCAATAAACTTAAATTTAGTGATACTATGACTTATCAATATGCTATATAACAACTTTAATAATCCAATAATAAACAGCATAATAAAATAATAAAATGGAAGATTTCCAGTATATTATTATTTTAATGTAACTCTTTATTTACAAGACATTTGTAAAAAATGCTAATAACTAGAGTATGGGTGGTCATGTTTACTGATGAAGGGGATCATAAATAATAATGGTTTAGACCAGAAAGGACTGGCATTAATTTAGTATTCATAGGTTTAAAATGTTTAAATAGACTGTTTGTTCACAGCCATAAAATCAATGTATTTATAAGAGTTATTAGAAAATAAGATTTATATTATGTGTTTAAAATGAATTATGTTTGCTAAATAACAGCATACATACCATTAATAATGTTTCAGTAGGTATGCTGTGTTAATTCAAAAGGAGTTAAATGTATATGTTCAAACCATGTCAGCAATAAGTTCAATTGTACAGATGGCTAAATCATGTTCATAATTATTTTTTTATAACGGTAGTGTTAATTAAATACTACACCTCACAATAAGTAATAAACCATTTTATTTTCATGTAATAATAACTATGTGAAGTCAGAGGAGTGGTAGGTTTAAATTTATTTGAGAAAAACAGAAATGTAAAATTCTAAACTCTAGGCCATTTGGTGAATTCACAGAAACCATATAAACCAGTATAATTCACTTATAAACCCTGTAAACTAGCAAGATTTAGATAAGGTAAATCAGTTAACCACTACTGGGAATGATCCTATGAGTTAAAATGATAATAAGGAAATATACCTTAAAATATTGTAAATTTTCAAAATATATAAATTAATTCATTTTAAAGAGCAATGTGAAATTCAGAGATTAACACAAAAAACCAGTTCAAAGGTGTAATTTATATGTATTTAAGGAAAGGAAGAGAAATATGACTAATTAAAATTTATTATAATAGTATTAATAACAATTAAAATGGAAGAAAAATTGTATAAAGACAGAAATCAGATTTTGAGCCTATATTTCCAAAAGGGAAAGAAATTTGTTAATTTCCACAAAATATCCACAGATATGGACTATAATACATCAATTTAAAAGGAATGAGATGATTAAACCAATGATAAGGTTCATAATTCATGAAAGTGATGAATAAAATAAATATATTCCATATATAATGTAATTTTGTATCATGTGTATGGATAATCGAAATATGTTAACAATACTTTTTCAAAGATTAACTGGGCCAGATTTTGACCAAGTTAAGATAGTCTTTTGTTGAATATCAAGCTGAATAGTTGTGTGAAAAAACGTTCCATATAACCGAGTAGAAAAATGGTACTACAGTTCGCCAGTCATATAAGTGAATCGAGAGTTAGATGAAATAAACACTTTTTTAACTAAATTTACCAAAACGTTAACGACAATAGTGAAAACTAACACCTAACTTCATTATACGAGTGATCTAAAACAGTAAAACAATATATTTGATCTAATTCACGTTACAAATCATAACCACATTTTGAGAAACTTAACCCACAGAAGTGAACACATACAAAATAACCTAATTAACACAAGTTTACACGGAACACTTCTTCAGAACACACCAAACAACCTAATAGACAGATTACACCAGTGCGGGAACGTTTCAAACATTCATGAAGGTAATTTTGCTGTGATTTTTTGACACGACGACATCGCAGTAAATTCGCCAGATCTAGTAGCGGCCATCTTTGAATTTTACGAAGCCCTGCCTTCCTTATTCAGTGACGCCAGTCTACATATGGTTCGACTACAACTTTCTTAAACATTACATATCAGAATTATTTAAATACTGTTAAATAATAATTATTGAATTTACTTTAATTGTTAATGTTATACTTTCTCGTCACCCTTCTCTGACTATTAATATAATCGCTCAAAGAACCTGTCCTTTTTATAATACTTATAATAATTTTTCTACTGTATGCACAATCGATAATTCCCTGAGACGGAGTCGATAAATTGTTCTCAATCGATAAAAAATCGATTATTTATTAAATTGTTTAATAAATCCATTTATTTCAATTGTATTTGTCTGTTATTATTTCACAGGCTAATTTAAGGTTATTTATTAAGGCAAGGAGACTTCAAGAAGAAGAAAAATTTTTTTTTTCAGTGAGATATTGAACCAGCAAGAAAAATCATCAATCGATTGCTGACTGGAGTTAATCTAGTTAACTCCAGACTTGGTTCAGATCTTCCAGAAGTGCTCGATAGTTAATAAATACCTTCATAATTCTTAAAATTTTTACAGAACATTTAAAAAACAGCATTATTTCTTAATTACAAACATTGATTAACATAACAAAAATTTTTTTTTTTTATAAAATTTTTCCTCTACTATTTTATTTTTGTAAAGACCGGCATACAGGGTCTTCTTACAAAGTTAACACTTAAATTAAAATACACACAAAAATAACATTTTGTGAAGAGCCCCAGCGTGGAGCTGTTTACAGTTAGAAAGCCCCATCGTTAATCCCTAGTTGTTACAACAGGAAAGTTGCAAGGACGCGGAGCGAATACTCCGCCATAATATAGTTCCATCTTTTATTTAATACTACAGTCTTACAGTTAGACAAAATAAACAATTGAGATTTTCCTCGTATACTGAAATTATTACACCTATTACTAGTGACTTTAAATTATTAATTCTTTATATTATGGTTTACACGTATTTCTTATTTAATGCCGGCTCGGTATACAAGTTGAATCCGGAATTCACAGGTCGTAGCATGATAAGTCTAATAAAGGGTTAACAGTTTTATTCTTTAACTTTTGCTTCCACAATTTTAATTAATTAATACTAGTTAAATTTTCTTATTTAAGTCTCATCACTACCATGAGTTAGTCCAGGGGTAATTGGTTTAATAGTGCGATTTAATGTTTTTTAACTAACTTCCCATTCTTCGATTTCTATTATTATATTTTTTATTTTTTTTTTTACAATTTAAATCGTCACAATTGTTGCTGGGGATTAGAAACGTCTATAAACATTATTGATAACATTTTAGTATTATCATAGTGTCAATCTTATCTAAAGTACTGTAAACAATGAAACTCGACACTTTTTTCGGGAACAGTGTTGATGGTAACTCGTAACCGACGATTCGTCTACAAATTTCTGACACAATTTCGCTGTTAACGAGTTTATCCTACCAGCGTTTTTGCTATTTTCCCGTATAAACGAGTTTTACTCTGGTTATATCTCCTGCGTTATTTATTTTTAATTCCACGTACTATACAAACGAAAACTTTATTTAACAAATATTCTATGCATATAACAGCAGACTTTGATAACAATGGCGGAACGGCATTAACTGAATTCGTATTATCCATTCCAACGCCCACTCATGTGCGTGCGTGCTTTAGATTTGTTGTTGCAACAACAACACAACAATGTGTTGTTGTTACTTTAGAACTACTTTGTAATTACCGACACATCGAGAGCAACGTTCATAAAATGTGTTGGCAGAAACTTAAATGACAATCGTGTTTTTGACATAGAATACGTCTTACCATAGTGACTCCCTGGCAGGCAGGATTTGGAGAGTTACGAAATCGCATCACGAAAAAAACTGTAATACCTTCTACACCACAAAAGGTGCACGATTCATAGAGTATCCCTTCGAAAGGCACGGAAACAAAGGCTATAAATAGCGCTGAGAAAGCAAGGTATGTCCGTTGAACATACTGAACAGATGATCAGACGGCGCGGGAGGGTGCGAGCATCCGGTCACGTTCCAGAAGGACTGTGGCTGTGCAGGCCATCTGAAAAAAGACTGCCAAGCTGAGCCGAGATGTTTTCTCTGCGAGGAGCGTGGTTTGGACTCCGATGCTCTAAAACATGTTCCCGGCTCGGGTATCTGTGCGGTCTTTCGACAGGCGCTTGGGAGGGCCCAGAGCAAGCTTGGCCGATGAAGATCCTCCAGGGAAACCTGCATAGGAGCAGGACGGCGGACGCCCTCCTGGAGCAGCTGAAGCTGGACGTGGGTGCCAATCTTCTGATCATCAGCGAGCAGCACCACGATAGAGAGGAACCGGGATGGTATGCTGACTTACTCGGGACGGCTGCAATCTGGATTCCCGACTCGACCGTGCCGCTCCCTACAAGCCATGGTGCCGGAAGTGGTTTCGTGTGGGTGAGATGCGAGGACATCACTTATGTGAGCTGCTACCTCACCCCTAACGAGACCATCCACGAATTTCGTGAGAAAGTGGACAAATTGGAAGACACGATTCGTGAGATGGAAGGACCCTGCGTGGTCGCTGGAGACTTCAACGCCAAAGCGGTGGAGTGGGGAATGCCTGCGACATGTACCAGGGGACGGTACGTGTTAGAGATGGCAGCAAGAGTCGGGCTCGCAGTGGCCAATGTGGGCGGTGTCTCAACTTTTAGAAGACCTGGTTACGCCGAGACAATCCCGGACATTACTTTGGTGTCCGACGCATTGGCGCACAGCGTCATGAACTGGGAGGTGCTGGAAGACTATACTGGTAGTGATCACCAGTATATCGCTTTCACCCTGCGGAGAGTTCAGCATTCGCGCATAGCTGACCCTAGCCGAACACCTGGCTGGAACGTGTCCAAACTGGACGTGGAGTTGTTGCAGGATGTCATCGCGATCGGAAAGGAGGCGGTGATGAACAGCTTGGGTCCGACAGAGGAAGTCGTCGGTGCGACAATGCGCCTCATACGGAATGCCTGCGATGTGTCTATGCCCAGAAGACCGAGACTCCGCGGGGGTAAGACAGTGGCGTACTGGTGGACAGACGAGATTGCTGACCTCAGGAGACGTTGCTTGCGCTCGCGTCGCATGGCGACTAGAAACAGACGAAGAAACGCGACTGCAGCAGCCGAGGCGCAAGACGAATATCGGCTCGCCAGGAAAAGACTGAAGGAGGCCATCAACAGAACCAAGCGGCTCAAGTGGGAGACCCTCAGGAATGATCTAGATTCTGATCCCTGGGGTCTGGGGTACAGGCTTGTAATGAGCAGGCTTGGAGCCCGGCCTCGTAGCCCAAGGATAGACGAGAATCGGATGCGCTTCATCGTGGACGGTCTATTTCCTCGTCACCCACTGAGGGATCGTGAGGAGTATCCAGGCCCATTGGAAGACGTCCCGATCTTCAGCGAGGACGAGCTATCACTAGCTGTTAGCTCCCTGCGCAACAAGAAGGCACCAGGGCCGGATGGTATACCTGCGGAAGTGCTGAGGGTGGTCGCTAGATCGTGCCCCCAGGTGCTACTCAATATGTATAACCGTTGCCTCAAAGACGGAGTCTTCCCGAAGAGGTGGAAGATCCAGAGACTAGTCTTAGTCGGCAAAGGGAAGGGCGACCCGAATTCCCCGTCGGCATACAGACCTCTTTGTATGCTGGACACGGCGGGGAAACTACTGGAACGTCTACTCAGGCCTCGCCTAGTAGCGGCAATTCGGGATGCAGGAGATCTGTCAGCGAGGCAGTACGGGTTCAGAACGGCCAGATCCACCATTGGAGCCATACAGGAGATCTTGGATGCCGTCCAGGTGGCCCAGCGGGGTAATCACTTCTCCAGAAGGATGGTGCTACTCGCTACACTGGACGTACGCAACGCCTTTAATTCGGCCAGGTGGACAGACTTGCTAGCTGCTCTGGAGGACGTCTTTCAAGCGCCGGACTACCTGCTCCGGATAATACGAAGTTACTTGAGGGACAGGGAGCTCCGGTACGACACAGCAGATGGGCCACGCAGCAGAGAGATAACAGGAGGCGTAGCTCAAGGCTCTATCTTGGGCCCCGACCTGTGGAATGCCTTCTATGATGGAATCCTCCGGATGGAGATGCCAGATGATACCTTTCTGGTAGCATATGCTGATGACGTGGCTGCCGTGATCACCGCGAGAGACGCAGAGGAGGCGCAGCGCATGCTGAACCAGGTCATGCGCAGGGTCCGCAACTGGATGGACGAACACGATCTAAGCCTTGCGACGGAGAAGACAGAGATTGTGCTGCTCACTCGTCGACGTATACCCACAATCACACAGTTCGTGGTGGGGGAAAAGGCGATAATATCAAAGCCAGCGGTGAAGTATCTAGGGGTGCACCTGGATACTAAGCTTTCCTACTGGGAGCAAATTCGATGTTCCTCGGAGAAAGCCGCTAAGGTCGTTGCTGTGCTAAGCAGACTACTGGGAAATGTCGGAGGCCCAGCTGCAGGAAGACGGCGACTGCTGATGTCGGTGACAAACTCGATTCTCCTCTACGGATGCGAGGTCTGGGCCGACGCACTGAAGCAAGAAAAATACCGCAAGCAGATGGCCGCGGTACAACGAAGAGGAGCACTTCGGATTGCAAGCTCCTACAGAACGGTGTCGGAACCAGCAGTGTTGGTCGTCGCTGGAGTAATGCCAATAGATCTGATGGCTGAGGAGAGAAGGAGGGTCTACACAACCAAGGAAGACTTGGGGTTTGTAGAAGCAAGAGCAGTGGCCAGGGCACACTCCATGCGGAGCTGGCAACTACGATGGGAGCAGGAGAGTCGAGCTAGGTGGACGGCGAGGCTGATTGGGAACCTCCCTGAATGGGTGGACAGAACGCACGGCGAGGTAGATTATTACCTTACTCAATTCCTGACAGGGCATGGTTATTTCTGTGCATACCTGCGAAGGATGGGTAAGATGGAGGATCCGTCGTGCGTGTATGGCGACTCAGACTCTGATGACGCTCATCATACTTTTTTCGAGTGTCAACGGTGGGTGCTGGAGAGGCGAGGGCTCGAATCGGAGATTGGCCCCATGACGCCTGATAACATCATAGACGTCATGCTCAACAGCAAAGAGAACTGGGACATGGTTGTGACCTTCGTGAGGATGGTCCTGCGGCAAAAGAAGCCTGAACTGGACCGTCTCACAGGTCGATGATATAGATAAAGCTGTAGAAGCCTTGTAGGCACAATACGAGGTGCCACCCTGAAGCCATACGAATAGTTGTTCCAGGGGGGGTTCCCTGCCTGTAAAGTGGAGGTTTTTTAGTGGGTGCGAGTCCCACACACCGGGAGACCAGTCGGGTGTCTCCTGATGGTGCATAATGCATTTTTCCTCCCCCGTAAAAAAAAAAAAAAAAAAAAAAAAAAGTACTGTAAACAATGAAACTCGACACTTTTTTCGGGAACAGTGTTGATGGTAACTCGTCACCGACGATTCGTCTACAAATTTCTGACACAATTTCGCTGTTAACGAGTTTATCCTACCAGCGTTTTTGCTATTTTCCCGTATAAACGAGTTTTACTCTGGTTATATCTCCTGCGTTATTTATTTTTAATTCCACGTACTATACAAACGAAAACTTTATTTAACAAATATTCTATGCATATAACAGCAGACTTTGATAACAATGGCGGAACGGCATTAACTGAATTCGTATTATCCATTCCAACGCCCACTCATGTGCGTGCGTGCTTTAGATTTGTTGTTGCAACAACAACACAACAATGTGTTGTTGTTACTTTAGAACTACTTTGTAATTACCGACACATCGAGAGCAACGTTCATAAAATGTGTTGGCAGAAACTTAAATGACAATCGTGTTTTTGACATAGAATACGTCTTACCATAGTGACTCCCTGGCAGGCAGGATTTGGAGAGTTACGAAATCGCATCACGAAAAAAATTGTAATACCTTCTACACCACAAAAGGTGCACGATTCATAGAGTATCCCTTCGAAAGGCACGGAAACAAAGGCTATAAATAGCGCTGAGAAAGCAAGGTATGTCCGTTGAACATACTGAACAGATGATCAGACGGCGCGGGAGGGTGCGAGCATCCGGTCACGTTCCAGAAGGACTGTCACAAACTATCATAAAGCCAGTAACTGTTAAAGCAGTGCCGTTGATTAGCGCGAGTTCCCTAACAAAGACGTTGCAAAGTTTGGACTATGAAGTTGCTGCTGTAAGAAATTTGTCTTAAGGACAAAATACTGCCAATGTCGGGATCGTACGGGTTTTAATATCCGCCGAAGCTAGACGTACCGCCCCTAGACCCTATAACTGAGGGTTGCCACGACTACCATTTATGCAGCTGCGTCCGCTGCGGGTATGAGGGACACGCAATAATCTGGCAAGTAATAAATATACCCATAGACGTGAACACTATAGTAACTTCTCTGCCGCTAGACGGGGTTAGACGATGATCATGCATTGCGTGTCAATATAAAGTAGTAGCTTGTGCATACGAGTGTGTATCTGAGCCGGGCCATAAAGAAACTAGTTGTGAAGGCCTGGTTGAGATTTCTGGTGAACCAGGCGCTGTACAAAATATACAAATGATCAAGTGAACTGGAGTAAAATTGATCGACGCTACAAAACTAGCGCAAATACCATCACCGACACTGAAATTCTACGGGAAGAAGATGTCGGCGAGATCGAGGGAATGGTGACTGAGCGACTGCCGGAATCTGAGGTGCTGTTGGCTAGACAACACACGCTGTTTTGGGACGAGGACCGCTGTCTCGACATTGCCCCCGGGCAGAAATCCACGCCGATGAACATACTTTATGATCGGTATGCCGAAGAGCTGTCGTTCCCGGCCATCTACTGCGGCGTACCTCGCACGTTCACCATGTACGTGAGTGTGACACCGTACGTGACGGCCACCAGCGAGATCAGGCGACGGGACCGTCGAGGCGTCACCCGGCAGCACATACTCTACATGGCGATGAAGATTCTAAGACTGCGAATCGTAGACTGCATACACAATACGTTTAAGTGCGTCAAGAGGACATCTCGCAGAAGCAGATCGAGGATCGGCAGGTCGTGGAGGGGTTTTTGAATTCACTGCCAAACTCGGTTACGTACTGGCAAGTGATGATCTCTTCCCGACGATCCGCCAGCTAGGAAAGCTTACCAAGAAAGCCAAAGGGATCCAATGGCCGCACTTGCTGCAGACTCTTTATCGCTTTAATGACTACAACAAACACATCGCCGACGTGAGCGTCCGTAACACATTGAACAGATCGATGCGTAGCCAGGTTGTAAACGAGGACCCAGTCATCTGCTGTGTGTACTTTAAGAAACTTGTCGACACTATGATGGCCGCGCCCCTTGGGAGCAAGCGAATCAGTTCGGCAAATGTAGGCTACCTAGTTGTTCCTGAAAGATAAGCTGCGCCGATCCAATTGTCCCCACTTACACAAGTATAGCTATGTTATCTACAGTGGAAAGAGGGGGTGACGATGCGATAACATTTCACTGTCTCACTTCCATATTGTCTCCGTCCGAACACACATGCTTCCACTGTTCTCGCCAGTCTTGTTGCAGCCGATGTTCACACTATGAAACACTGTACAAGACTATTGTGCGGATGTGCGAAATAAATGAAAAATTTGTTTGCCTCGCAACGAGGCGTTTGTACACTGCGCATCTCTACGCTATTGTTCAATTTCTGTCGTCAGGTTTCTACCGCGTCAAGGATTGATTACTTTCTCACGATGTAATCCAACACCGCGGCAGTCCATACACCTATATACTGCTTTGGCTCGAGCACGACTCCCCCAGAGAATATTGGCCAGGACATACAACAGACGATCCAACGGTTGACAGACTTGTGCTCGATAAGCCGAGGGGAAGGGGGTGTATCGAACGGTGGAGGGGCTCAGGAAGAAGCAGGGGCTCAGGTGGAGGCCAGGAGAAATGTCTGGAAAAGAAGCAAGAACCACTGCAGAGTTCTTGTCCGAAACGCCTCTATGGAGCCGGTGAAAACGAAATAGCCCAAAAGACTTGTGGCCTCCGACACAGCCCCCCTACTTTTTTTACGATAAATTTTTGAGTAGATAAAAAGCAGTCTTTTAAATAAATCAAAAATTTTCTCATATAAATTATGTTAGTAGTGTTTGCAGAACCACTTTTAATTTGCACCAAGAAGTGTTTCAAGTTGGCAATATTTTCTGTATATATAAAACGTTCTGCACCAAAATAAAGTAATTTTTAAAATACTTGAAAAGTAGGAACGACTTAAAAAACGCAGGTACATCTTTTATCAAATGGATCTTGATGCAAATGGTGACGATCTCTCACAAGAAAATTACACAACAAATAAAAAAAGAATTTAACTTGACCCCCAAGCTTGCTCGAACATTAGTGAAAACTTATCATGAATTATATTTACAGACAATGAAGTATTAGTAGCTTCGTTATTTAAACTTTAAAGGATCTAATTTACAAACTACTACTACAAATGTGTTAATTAGAAGCTATAAACATGAATTATTCTTATGCAGGCATATTCATATTTGTGAACCTATATGTTACGATATTTAATTGTACAATAATATTAGTATAATATGACAGCCTCTTTATAATTAAAAATATAACTAAATATTTTTAGCGTTTTACAATAATTTGTATATTACTGACATACGGAAAAAATCATCTAACAACGAAATCTGTACAGAAAAGGTGTTTGTACAACTGAAGAAAGTAGTTTGCACATGACTCAAGCTCAAAACATTCCAATATTTGTTCCTTTTTGCTTGAGAGACCAAAACAAAATTATTTATTATGCAAGAGATTTTGCATAATAATGGCTGATACCGGGTCCGTACTTCAATTGTATTTCACAAAAGTAGTGGCAATGGGTGATTCGATTCTTTAAAAATTTTGAATTTAAAATTTAAATTCAAACTCTTTGAAGTTAAGTTTTATTAATTTCTTTATGTAGTCAAACACCTTCTTATCAAAAATGAGTCGGGATTTCGCAATTCCTAGAGAAGTAATATATTTGTAATTTAATTTATCTCTAAATTGTTCTACCCTAAATTGTATTCTGTAGTGCAAACGCATAACAAGAGCTGACGGGTTTTAATAATTAAAACTATTCTGCAAATTTGTCTGTGTAAAGATTTTTTTTTGACGTAGAATACGTCTTACCTTTCAGGCCAGCAATAGTCACCCCCAACCATAAAATCGAGCGTTACGTTTTCACGTCACGTTTGAAATTTAAATATTATCTAAACGACAAAAGATTCACGCTTATATGAGGTACCATTCGACAGATAAAGGAACAAAGATAATATATAGCACAATATAAGCGGGCTATTGCATCATCCAGCGCGGGGTGAGCGGGGGGAGGAATAGAAATGTTTTGCGCCGCTCGGCGCGCACTAAAATTATCATTTCTCCGGTTTCCGATGCGATAGAACGTTGAGTGAGGTGTCGTTAAAATTGTCTCATCGAGTACTATCTACATAATGTACCGTAATAGCGGTGATATTATTAACAGGTTTGAATAATCGTAATTCAAGTTGTAAAAATCGTGTGTTCGGACAAAATGTCGCGGTATATGGATGCTAAACGTGCTCAAAAGTATCGTAAACGTATACAAGAGAGTAAAGAAAATCATGGGGAATTCAAAAAACCCAAAATGATTAATGCCGAACGTCAGAGGATTTAACGACAACGCTTAAAAGACAAGGAAGTAAATACTGAAGTCGAGTCAACACCATGGAGACCAGAATTAATTACCATAGTAACAAGTAAATAAACAAATGATATTTAGCGGCATCGGAACTATACCTTTATCCTTCCTGCAGTTTTTAATGTTTTTACTATGCGATTGTATTGATATATTTTGTAATGTTTTATACAGATACGTCTATATATTTTGTAATTGTCTTAAGCGATTATAAATGTATGTTTATACGTATTTCTGATGATGCCACCGACTACGCTGGGTAACACCACCATCGATTTGACTTTCACCAGAAACATCAGCGTTGATATCTTACCTTATATCAGCTACTTCTCCTATCATAGGCCCATTATAAATAAAGTCTTGCTTGAACCAACTAATTAACTTGTGTGATGATTTTGCAAATACAATTTTGTACTTTGCAAAACTAAATATGTGTTTGTTCATTTTATTCATAACACATTAGCAACCCTAAAGCACACAGACGTATTCTACGCTCTGAAGATTTGCGGCCGTGGCTCCGACACAGCCCCCGCCGATTTTTTTCTTTTTTGAATATCGAATTACTGTATTTGTGTTGCGAAATTTTAGAAGTGAAAATCACCGAGATTTGTGTGTTTAGTAAAGTCAAAACCTGCAGACAGGTGAGTAACGAGTATTATACATGGTGTTAGATGGGTTGTATGGCGCTGTTTACGATTGTTTCTGCGAACGTAAATAGCTCTGTAACTTTGTCGTTTACCTATCGCGTCAGTAACATTTCTGTTTTTAGAGAACACTTAACGAAGCGCTTTCTTGGGCCGCGTAAACGTGAGGACGAGAAGCTACAGCAGCACTTGTGTCTTCCACAACATGCTACAATATTTTAATGCGCGGCGCGTTATAATTAGAAAACATTCTAAAGCCGCAAGGACAATTAGTCTATAATCGCCTCTTCATATGCTGTTTGTAAATAATGCTATGTGTGTGTGTGTGTGGGGGGGGAGCTGAGAGAGACAAAGGCGTGGATATAATTTGCCGCACCGTTTTCATAATCTGGCACACCGGCAATTGCAGGCTAGTCGTTGCAAGTTAGTCGCAAGGGAAGGTCTCGAGTACATTACCACACGCGACCGTGCTGAAAGATAACAGACTTTGGACTGTTCGTATCTGTTGTTTGTGTTATACTACCGTTATCTGCCGTTCGAAGAGTTATCACCTAGTTTTAGATATTACAACAACTCTATCCTATCTCTAAAATAACTCTGTATAAATAATTAAAACATTCCTTTTGGTTTAATGCCTCGCATTCATTTTTACAAAGCAAGCATCAAAAGCTGATTGTTCCATCGTATTCCATGGGAAAAACTTGAAAAACTAGTATTTTAAACTGCGAACTATTTGAAAAGGCCATTGATGTTTGTGTAGTAACCTTTGGACCGAGTTTACGGTTGTAAAGGCTTTTAATTCAAGTATAAACATAATTGACAACAAATTTTTAATAACTTAAAAGACAGACAAAGTCATACTAAGTCAAAGTCATAAATACTACACTGTATTTATTTGAAGATATTACACACGAGACCTGCAGGAAACTCAACAAGTTACTTACAAAAGAATAAGTAATATTCGTGAAAAAATAGTAATGAATATTAAACACAGTAGCGTAACTATGATCTGATGCGGGGGGGGGGGTATAACAAACTTCAATGTTGGATCCCTTATTTTTCTCACGGGAAATGAGAAATCCCGGATTCTTAACATATAATTTTGTAAACACTCTATTATAATTAATGTCTATACACACAAAGTATTATTTTTCGTGTCCAAAAGTCAGTAAAATTTATTATTTTATAAATTATTCAAATTTTTTTTTTTAAATTTCATTCTAACCTAACAAAAAAACCAAAATTAAGTATTTAATTTGTTTGGTACGTTGAACATTTCTTTTGCAGATATCATCACAAATGAAATAATATTTATTGCACCAATAATCTTTTTACCAAATTATAGCAAATGTCCATCAACTACTTCATTTCATCGAAATGTTTACTCTGTGTAATGTTTACAAAATGTATTCCGATATAACATCAATCAAATTATTGATAAAATTTATTAGACAAAGCTGTTGCCAGCGTTTTGCTCACGTTTGAAATACAGAGTCAGTCAATACTCACTCAGCAGAAATTTTTGATTACTATCAGTGGTGAAAGGTTTTGTATGATTCGGCCATTAACTAGACACAATTAAAAAACATTCTACATTTCGACACTATTTGTCGAAATTCGAAATTTGTTGTCCTCATGAGGCGCTGTATAACGACATTATAGAAATAATTAATACGGATAAAATCAATGATAATGAATATTTATGGAATGTTATCATTATTGTTATTAATATAAGATTTGTGTGTGTGTGTGTGCCTACGCGCGCGTGGCAGATATTCTTTTTTATGTAAGGTAAATACAGAATATAAGGTACGTATTCACGCAAAACACTCATAACATAAGTATTTCTAACATTTATGCTTCACCCTGTACAGATCTTAATTATGACAATACATTTTATCGAAACGTCGACACAAATTACTTGAAACTGAGTACAGTTAATGACAGACCCTCATAAAATCCCCCATTATTTATTAATTCACGATTACTACTAAACTAAGCAAAAATTTCTAATACAACATATGACCATTGGAATGAATTATTCTAAAATTAAAATTAAAATTGTTTAGTATTCAAAAACACTGTCACACACTGATATTGGATACGTAATAAACATTACCATTAAACAAAACTTTAATCCGATGTTTTTTCGATTAAACTAAGACTTTCTCGGTGTAAACTATTTTTTTTGGCGACTATGGATTGGAGATATAATAATGATTTCTCTTAATCTACACAGAAAATGACAAAAACAGAAATCGAAAATCTGTAAAACTGATCAATAATTATAGACCCTCAAAATTTCAACATTTTCAACAAAAGCCGCGCGTATCAGTTGGAAAAGAATTTTTCTTTCACAAAGCGTAGGCCGTAATGATCTTGTGATTTTGTTACCAAAACAAAAACAAATAATTGGTATTACGTTGCTAAACGTAATGTAAATAATGATAATGTGATGTATTTATAATATACACACACTTATTGTTTACTAATGGTACCTATAATCTCAATTTTCTATTGTAAACTTATTGTATTTATTGTTCATAGCCTAAAGGTACCATACATATTGCAATAAAAATTTTTATTACTCACATTATTAAAAACGATCGATTTTGGTCACAGACCATCGTCAGGTCATACACAGCACATTTGCGGTCACAATATATTAAAACATTCACTATTTACAAAAACGAATTTGTAGACATTGATTAATGAACTTGATACGTACGTCGTTGTCCAAAGTTTTCCGAGAACAAGGGAACCACTACGTACGTATCAAGTTCATTAATCAATGTCTACGAATTCGTTTTTGTAAATAGTGAATGTTTTAATATATTGTGACCGCAAATGTGCTGTGTATGACCTGACGATGGTCTGTGATCGAAATCGATCGTTTTTAATAATGTGAGTAATAAAAAATTTTATTGCAAATCGTATGTATGGTACCTTTAGACTATGAAAAATAAATACAATACAATAGAAAATTGTAATGTAAATAAGAAACTGAAAGGATCGCGGACATAGAATCACAGGGCACAACACTAAATTTTGGACTTAACTAAACATGCACAAGGCACTTACGTTACTATTGTTAATTACATGTCTCCGTCGATCGGCATGTTACATAATATTTGACGCAGACTACAGTGCACAGCAAAAAGTCACTGCTGCTATCGGTAGGATGTGGTTTCTGCTGTAATAATAGTCTGGTTCCGCTGAGTGCGGTTGTGAGCCTCAACGTATTTCACATTCCACTGAATACATCGGACTATAAATCCAGTATTGGGCTATATGAAAGCTGCAGAAAACCCTGCTTCGTGAAT
Organism: Magicicada septendecula; assembly: GCA_034769895.1. Classification (NCBI taxonomy): domain Eukaryota; kingdom Metazoa; phylum Arthropoda; class Insecta; order Hemiptera; family Cicadidae; genus Magicicada; species Magicicada septendecula. Next base: position 461,749,773 of record CM068374.1, on the reverse strand, counting down.
GATTTTTGTATTATTTCGAGATCATGTAGTTTTACTTGTAAAGTGAGCAATAATATATTGTTTGCCGGTGCGTTTCCATAAATGCTTTCTACTATATTTCAAGCAAAGTACTGGAGAGGATGAGTAATGCCTTATAGTTTCATTCCTTGATGAAGGGAAATATCCAACCGCACCTCCAAATGGTGGGGGATGGGCAACACCTATAGGTGGCTAACGCGGCTCTGGAGACCGAGTGACAGCCAGTGTAAGCTGTCTCTCCTCTACTTGTCATTGTCAAGTAGAGGTTAGGGAACCATCTTGTCCTTGGGGTGAGAAATTGCCCCTAAAGACGGATGACCTTCCATTGGTCAACGACGTAGGATGTGGGAGGCAAGGAGAAACCACCACATAAAGATCCTTATGGATATCTGAACAGGGAAAACTGGTCTCTTTAGTCTGGTAAGACAGCCAGTTTATGGGAGAACACCCAGACAGAAAATCGGGCTGGACGTTAAGCCTGAAGGTGGCAGCCCCACCATACGTCTTACCCTGCGATGTGCTAGTAACGTATCCAGGGGACATATTCAGTACTGAATTGTCTCAAATAAGGACTAGCCGGACGGATCAAAAGTTGCTGACCACAGCTGTGGAACTGATCCTGTACGAGCAAAAATTATTATAGATGGAACAAGTCAGCAATTTTGAATATCTGGCCTACAGTGTGACTTATAATATAAGCAACGACGTTGTGAATAAGTTGCATAAGTTCAACCTTATGTGCGGAAACACGCCTAAAATTCTTCAAGGTGATGGCCCTTCCCACACTTCTTTATGGGTCTAAGAATTGGGCTTTAACAAAAGGCCAGGCCAGTCGCATGCAAGCGGCTGAAATGAGATTTCTCAGGCACGTGGCAGGGTATACTCTCCATGACCGTAGAAGAAACACAGATACACGGCAGGAACTGAATATTATGAGTATACTCGACAGGATCGCCCAGTATCGGGTGAATTGGTGGGAACATCTTTGCCGAACATCTTTGACTGCCGCATCCCCAAACGACTATGGAACTATAAGCCGAGGGGACGGAGAGATGTGGGACGTTGCAGAAAGCGCTGGAGTGGCCAGCTTTAATCTTTGGCTGTTTGAGACCGCAACAAACCATCCTTGGTTTAATCCGTGAAGATGGTGATGATGATGATGATGATGATGATGTTGATTTCTGTCTATTCCTATACTTTTTTCCTCGTCCCCACCGACTTACTTTTCTGCAGGTCCTAACATAGGCAGAATGCTTGTCAATTTCACATAAAACACTGTTATCATGTTTTCATAAGTCTGCCAAACTCTATTTGCCCATTGCCCTTCGTTTGGCTGATAATTCCACTCTCGTTCCTCCTGATATCATGTTTCTTTCTTACATCTTCTTCTGTATTCATATAGACTTATTTTATGCTGTATACATCAAATATCGTATTTCTTATCGTACTATCATTTTCTATTCTGAATTCCAATTCGAACACTTCTGTTGGTTATGTCAAGAAGCCCATTTCGACTGCCTGACACTTTATTCATACACTAGTCTGTAGAGCTCACAGTTACTTAATAAGGTAAGCAGTTTCTGCCATTATCTTACTTGTTTTACAGTTCCAACTTCTACTGATAGTTCCGCATATCCACTCGCAGTCTCTTAGTCTCTCTCTGTATTGGCTTTCTCTTTTAGTAACACTGTTTCCTTAAAAATAAAACGTGGGACATGTTCTTCATTACGATGCACGAGATATTTTCCTCGAACTGCCATCACTAAGAGCAGATATTTCTCCTATGTCCGTAGTACTCCGAAATGGTTAGTCACGGAAGCTACAAAATGACAGATCTACCATTAACCTTATCCAACTATGAAGTGGCAAGGTTAAATTTGGAAATTATAAAGTATTCAGAATATTCACTTACATAACAGTGGGCCACTGGCATATTTCAAAGTGACAACCAGCAGGGCGAGAAAGTATGTAGTAATTAAATTTTTAAAGGTTTTACCTTAATCCGTCTATGTGACCGCTTGGTTTCTGTCTTCTTACGCGTTTCGGATTAATTTAATCCATCATCAGAGAGTAAAAATAAAAATTCGCCGGTTATGACTTCGTTAATACATTAAAAGTGACACTAAAATACATATATGTATATGTTCTACAAACACAGCGACGTACGCGGATGTGAGTACGCACTCGACACCGGTTGACGACGTACTGCACAGTTTATTTAAGTTATCATGTTATCTATTGTTGTGTTGGGGCGTGTTCTCTATGATTATATAATTACCTTATTATCCACTCTAGCGATACAAAGTTTCGTCAGTTATGACGCGTTTCGGGACTAAGTCCCATCCTCAGATAACACTTAATTAATAAACTAATACATTAAAATCGCAACCATGATACTGGTCAAGTCAAAAATAAAATAAAATAAGTTACAAATCGCATGTGATATGTTTTACTAACCACGGCCGGAGCTCCCGCATGCGTTCACCCACAACCGCGATCGTCACGTGTACTCTATGGTTATGTTATCTATAATCTTATCATATAGTGTATGTGATTTAAATGCCAATTGTTCGTTTAGTATATTATTAGGATTATTTCTGAAGGCCCGGTAAATTTCGAACTCTTCTACTACATCCATATATCTTCCCTTTTTGCAAATGTGTAAGGGTTTGCAATTTGCCTCAAAATTTGTGTAATTATGATTTAATGAAACGAGATGTTTAGCGTAATTTGATTTATTTGTATTTGAAATGTTCGTGGGTAAGTGTTCTTTATATCTTTCGAAAAAACCCCTGCCAGTCTGACCAATGTAATGCATGTCGCAGTCATCACATATCATCTTGTATACGCCCGTTCTTTTTTCAATTGATGTTCGTGTGGCATTATTTAACATTTTTTGGATATTGTTATTTGTTCTAAATGTGATGTGGATGTTATGTTTTTTAAATGTATTTCTAATGAGCATTGAGAAGTTGTTAGTATAATCAACCGCCTTATATATTGCGTCCATCGTGACACGGTGAGGGTTGTCAGTTCTGCGTTTGTGTCTAAGCATCAAGTGTTCAACTAATGAGCTGCGGTAACCGTTCGCAATTGCAATGTGTTTAATTATATCTATTTCTTCCTTGTGGTTTGTTGAATCTAAAGGTACACTGTATAGTCTGTGTATCAGACTGTTGAACGCGGCCATTTTTTGTGAGTGCGGGTGGAAAGAATCAGCATGTATGACACCATCAGTTGTGGTGGGTTTTCTGTATATCCTGTATTGAAATTTATTATTGTGTTTCATAAAAGTTAAATCCAAAAAATTTATTGCGTTGTTTGACTCTATTTCGAGTGTGAACTGTATGTTTTTGGTGATGCTATTCATGTAATGTAACAGCATGTTTGCCTGTCTCGTTGTCCCGTCGAAGATAACAAATGTGTCATCTACGTATCTTTTATAAAATGTAATGTTACGTTGCCATTTATTATGTGGTGATAGCAAATATGTATTTTCGAAGTTATTCAGGAAAATGTCAGCCAACAAACCGGACAAGGGTGAACCCATTGCAAGACACTCCTCTTGAATAAAAATTGTGTTATTGAATGTGAAATAATTTTGTTTCAATATTACGACTAGTAAAAGTAACAATTCTGTAGATTTAGCTTTCCTGTTCGTATTAAATTATTTTTTAGAATGTCCAAGGTTGTCTGTACTGGGACGCTTGTATAGAGGTTTACTATGTCAAAGGAGATTAACTTATGCTGACTATTAATGTTAAGGTCTTTAGTTAGTTTTATTAATTCAATGCTATTTTTTTATAGAATGATTGTTGTCTATGGTTATGTTATTTTTTATTAATTGGACCAATTTCTTAGATAATTTATAACCCGGGGCTGTTGTGTAATTAACGAGAGGTCTTATCGGTATACCTGGTTTATGGATCTTAGGTAAACCGTTGAACATGGGTGCATGTGCGATTATGGGTTTCAACTGGCGGCGTGTAGTTTCATCGAAAAGGTGTGTGCATTTATTAATCGTTTGGTTGATATATTTTATATACTTCGTTGTGGGATCGGAATCTATGGCTCTTATGTTGTTGCTATGGATAAATTCATATACTTTTTGTTGATACATGCCTATCGGTAAATAAGTATGTAGTGTTTCGAGAATAATTAAAACACGTTGAATATGTAATAAGTTAAATTACTGTTATTTAATTCACACATTGTGTACTTATGTAAGATATGAATTCACTTAAAAAATTAAATTTTTAGGTCGCTAAGGAGTCTGAAATGAGTTTTTCCTCTGAATACTGTTCAAAACATTACGTAGCGTTGAAAAGGTAGCGTTCTTCTGCTGCCCCTCCAATATATTATATTACATATATACATTTTTTCCAAATTTTTTTCCGATCTGACGATGAGCTGTGAAGCTTGAAAGCGCTAATCGGAATACTTTTCTACAGTGGTGTGCAACAGTGATCATTCTGTTTGTGCTTATAACCACTAACATAGCTTTCTTAATTAAATTATATTACGTGTATTCACTTAGAGAAAGAGAGAGAGGGAGCAAGGGGGGACAGATTATATATATGTATGCTTGTTATGAGTTGTGTTAATACTTGTTAATACATATTTTTTTATGTATGAACCCAAAAGGCATCCGCATGGCTTAAGTTATAGGCCTATTATAATGTGTGTGTAATGGTTATTATTTTTTATGTAAGACGTACACAAATAGTCACACACAACACTCGAGATATGTGTATTTTATCATTTCTGCATCGCCCGTATACAGATCCTGATTATGACAATAAGCTTTATCAAAACGTGGACACAAATGGTTTACAACTGTGTGTAGTTTGCTGAACAGGTGGTACATGAATCTTTAAAAATTGTACATTGTAGGAGAGTAAAGTAATTGCGGCGTAAAACCATGAACCTAGATAACATGATATGAATTTTTAATCATATCCATAATCACCATGGTGGCGCTGAAACGTCTGTTGTTAAAAACAATATTAGACCACAAAACGGCCTTATAGCTCGGCAAGTACGAACTATATTAGACCACGGCCTTATAGCCCGGCAGGTACGAACTATATTAGACCACGGCCTTATAGCCCGGCAAGTACGAACTATATTAGACCACGGCCTTATAGCCCGGCAAGTACGAACTATATTAGACCACGGCCTTATAGCCCGGCAAGTACGAACTATATTAGACCACGGCCTTATAGCCCGGCAAGTACGAACTATATTAGACCACGGCCTTATAGCCCGGCAGGTACGAACTATATTAGACCACGGCCTTATAGCCCGGCAGGTACGAACTATATTAGACCACGGCTTTATAGCCCGGCAGGTACGAACTATATTTGGCCACGGCCTTATAGCCCGGCAGGTACGAACTATATTTGGCCACGGCCTTATAGCCCGGCAAGTACGAACTATATTAGACCACGGCCTTATAGTCCGGCAGGTACAAACTATATTAGACCACGGCCTTATAGCCCGGCAGGTACGAACTATATTAACAGCGTTGACGGCGACCGTGTGAGCCTAAGACATCAGCTAAATAAACATGTATATTATAATTTAAATTAATAATCTTAAGTCTATGAGCAGCTCATATCATATAAAATATGCAATACCGTCTACCAAAAATTATAAAACAAACTCATTAATAATAATAAATATCCGATATACGCGGCCGAAGTTTCGTTCAACTTTTTCATGTCCGCCCACTAAAAATACAGTGTAATCAAGTGATGTTACTGGAGATGCTAAAGTTTTGCGCGTCTAGTTTCTTTTCATCTAACCTCAATTCAGACAGAAATTTTTTTAGCACTTGCTTCTCGTGAAGTTTCTGATTGAGTACGAATTTCTCTTCCCTGTATAGACCGTCAATAGAGAAAGTCTCTGCGGCTTCAATCATTACAGGCCGTAATTGAATTCATATGTAGTGGTTTGCCACTGAGTCGATCTTAAAATTTTGATAATTTACAAATTGAATATACGGTAAATCGTACTTGAAATCGTGTGTTTGTAATCAGAAATTACAATGTTCCTTTTCCAGAAACTTAAGCGTAGTTATGTATAAACAGAAAAATCATGGATTTTGTTGTCCATGACGTGTCCGTTGATATATATCACTACTGACTCGGATCACACATTTTTTTACCAATAAAAAAGTAGTGATCCGAGTCAGTAGTGATATATTTTTAATTAGAAAAATCAATCTCACAAGCCATGTAAAACGAGTTGGCTAATTTTGTTTGAAACTAAAAAAATGCTATATTCCACAGTGACATGTAGCAGGACGAATGTGCTTACATCGAGAGCGTTGTCGAATGCCTATGTTGTGGTTCGTTAGATAACAATGCGGTGAGTAATATAAATGAAATTGTTTAAATGGCCTACGAATTCTTAATAGGCTTATGGGAATGAATAAACAAGCATGTGTCAGTTCTTTTTCAGGCATCATTCTTTGTGAAGAATTTAACTTACGCCACAGGGGCGTAACTTGGTTGAATTTATATAATCTACCGGGCGGCGGCTACAGTCAGTTACGAATTATTTTTACATGCGATAAGAGTGCAGTAATTAATACCAAGTGATATTAAATGTTTGTAACTGTGTGGTTTCGTAAATTTTATAACTTTATGTTTATTATTTGTTGCGAATAGTGCATTAATAATAACATTTGTATATAGTTGTATAACTGCTGTCTTATGAATGAGCTCTCTGTCTCTTCTAGGTTAGCAGCCCATAGGCTGGTTGGCAGCAGCTCGCCATTCTTCCCGCTTCTCTGCTTTTCGTTTCAACTCACAATATGATGTACAGTTCATATCGACCATAAGCTGTTTCATGTAGTCTAAACGGGGTAGTCCTCTGTGATTCTTCCCTTCAATTGTTCCTTCTGCTATTCTCTTAACCAACCCATTGTGTCGTAGTATATGCCCTACAAACTTAGCTCTTCTGCCTTTTAAATTTCGTAGAAAGCTCTTCTCCTCCTGAGCTCTTCTAAAGACTTCCACATTCCTCATTCTGCCTTTTAAATTTCGTAGAAAGCTCTTCTTCTCCTGAGCTTTTCTAAAGACTTCCTCATTCGTTATCTTCTCCCTCCAGCTCATCTTGAATATTCTTCTGTAGCACCAGGTCTCAAATCAGATATCTTATCGTTATTAAAAAATCTATAATTGCATACCAGATATCTTATCGTTATTAAAAATTCTATAATTGCATACTCTCCGGTTTTGAACTAAAGATTGATATTCAAGTAACAATATTAAAAAAAAAGAAGCCATGTTGGCTGAATCTAAAGGCAGCTGAATTTTTCCGCACCAATAACGGTACCGAAGTAGTACCGCAGCAGTTACGTAAATATAATGATTAAAGTGACAGTTAAGCAATGTAATCAAAATAAAATTACAACAGACTCAAATGCCAAGAAGTCGAGTGCGACTTACCCGCACGCGATCACCAAAGTTCTGTGACAATTCATTATCACACTGATAGTAACCTATAACTTATTATGTTAATTCTTCAACGCCATCTTTGAACTTTTTTTAACTCAACCGAGACCCAGAAACGATGAGTTTATTTATTATTAACGAGAGCGATCAAGATACGTTGTAGCCGCGTAGATCATTCCCATGACCTGCAGAAAACTCTTAATCGTGAGAGATCATTTTTACAAATTGGAAATTATCAAAATAACGTGTTATGTGTACTTTTAAAAAAATCGATTTTCTCATAACTTTTTTTTTTAATATCCACGTGCTATCGCGTAGCCCGGTTTCGTTTGCCTGTACCCTTGTCAGGATTCAGAACCCACGTCCGTACACACAACTATCGAAACAATGAAATGTCACAACACTCAAGAAGATTTATAAACAACGCGTCTTGCTATTGACGTCTGTATTTATTCCGATATACAATTCACAACGTGGGTCGACATTTGTGTGTGTGTGTGTGTGTGTGTGTGTGTGTGTGTGTGTGTGTGTGTGTGTGTGTGTGTGTGTGTGTGTGTGTGTGTGTGTGGGAGAGAAAGAGTGCGAGTGAGAGAAGACATCTGTTGCTGCCTGGTACCATTCTTATTCTAACCTTCGTCACAGTTGTTTCCCAATTTTTTAGTTCCCGGAACCATAACATGGGCAAATACAATTGGCGGAATAAATACACAGTTATCACTTTTTTATGTTTATTAAAATTTATTTGGGAAGCTGCATTGTAGTGTAGTATATTTATTAATAATTTGGTAGTGTATTTAGTGTAATTCATACATATATTATACTGCATGTTTACAATGGTCTCCAAGTCATTTTTATCAACAGACAAACTTAGTTCTATATCGGTCAAACGGAGAGGGGTTTTCTTAAACGTTTCCTTGAGCATACACCTAAACAAAAAAATTTTAACTCTGTCAACATAAAGTCAAACTGTGCTCGTCACCTGTTCTCACATGACCACGGTTTATATGGATTTAAGGTTCAACTTGGAACCACTATATATTTGTGAAAATCATGAGTACCTTGGAGGAGTTTGAAATTTACAAAGTATACACAAACACAAACAGTCGCGGTCCGCTATACGATACGCCTTGAACCTGATTCATCAGACAGAGGCGAACAACCGCTCAGTGGTCGACCAAACGTGAACAGACTCGCAACTACTGACGCGTGTATAGTGCAAAATGATACTGGATTTTTAACTAGTGACGATCTCCTATGGGGGATATTTTGTGATCTGATGATGAAGCACATGCTCTGAAACGCGTCATCTATACTGTATAAGGAAGAAGTCACAAGGCGGATTGAAAAAGGTTAGTTTGTCTATTGAAGCAACTGTTTTTAATTTTTTTAATTATTTACTAGAAATAGTCTATCAAAATTTTTATTTTAAGTATATTAAAAATTTTACATTTGTATTTTATTATTGTCGTTATCAAATATCCAAAAAGTCTTAACGTGCTATATGTAACTGGCGAGTAACACAAATCCTTTTAGCGTTCAAACGAATTGTTGACAAGCACGCTCTCTGACTTCTACACACTGTAATCTCTCTCTCTCTCTCTCTCTCTTGTTAGTTTTATTTGTACAAAAAATGGAAAACCCGTGTCGCATGGGTAAAAAGCAAAAAACTGCAAACCAATTGTTACCCCCTCTTCACTAATATTTGCGTAATTGATCTCGATGAATCCAAAATTCTTCAAGAAAACTTTCCGTGAAAATAACCGATCATTTCAAAGTTGAATAAGTTTTTCTTCAATACTGATGTTGTTCTGTTACTGGAAGATCAAGAACGGATTTCTCTCTCAACCATAACACTTGATATTGACTTCTGAGAAATAATTGGTTGTAGAATCCTTTTGGTTCTTGGTAGAATTACAAAACATTTTATAGTTTCCCTCTTTCACCTTCTTTTTCCACAAAATCCGTTATTCTGCTGCTAATGAAAGTACAATGTTTTTATTTCTTCGCTGAATGATAGTACTCACCTAAAGGAGGGTAGGGTTTTTGTCTTCATTCTTTTCCAGTTGTCTTATTCGATCAGAAAGCATTCTGTTTCTACTTACACATATTCGTAAAAGTTTTGCGGCATTTCTAGCGGTTGCTCTCGGCACTCCTGTCACTATTCTATTTTATAGAGATCATTAAATCATCTTCCTTCATAGTAAGAATGTATACATTTAAGTATCCAGTTCACGTATACTAGTCCAGTCATAATATAAGACGATCCAGTATGCTCGAATTTTTTTTATTAGGTGTTTTTCCTTCCAATCTGCAACGTTTGACAAAAGTGGATAACATATTTCTTGTCTGCTTTTTGCTTACAACAACACAGACATGTTCTTCCCAACTTCATCATTCCTCCTTACACGTCCGCCTGTCTTACGTATAGCGTAGGTGACAATGTTATGATTAATAAAGTTGTGTTAGTGGTTAACCACGAACAGAATTAACACTGTTACACACTACTATAGAAAAATTATTCCGATTAGCGCTTTGAAGCTTCACAGCTCATCGTCAGATCGGAAATCATCGTCATTTATGGTGTGCAACACTGTTAATTCAGTTTGACAATGTTGTGTTTAACAAGGTTATTCAGAATCCGGCTGCAAGTGACTACGAAATACACATTACAGTCTGGCACTTGAAGAAACTGGTTGTGTCAAGTCATTCGTTGAGCACAGCTAAAGAACCTGTTTCAGTGATAACTTTGGATTTGTCGAACTGTCACTTGCGTGTCGTACTATAGTCTTATTGAGGTGTCAGGATTAAGTGGTCCGTGGGTCCACATCCAATTCAGGGTTTTTCGGGTTTGAATTTCACGTTAGAATAGATCGTTTATCAGGATTTCCAGCCATTTTCTACTTCTTTTCAATCCCATTTGTGTTGGATGATTAACGCAATCAGTTGGAAAAGGTAAAGGCAGTTTATGCATAGTAGGCTCCTTTTTATATCATTGTAACAGTTTAAAAGTTAGGCAGGAAGTCATTCGGCATACAAGAAAGGTAATGTGGCCAGCACTACTCTTTAGCCATTCATAATTATTCCAGCATGGTATACAAGGTACTCAATTTGACAGTCGGGATGGGGGTTTGCATAAAGGAACAGTAATCTTATGGTGCGCCCTGGAATCGAAGCCACGACCTCTATATATCCCCACTTATCTACCGACTCTCTATATTTAAAAGAAATAACTTTCTACTCGTATTTTAACAGTGGTTAAAATTTGAATTTCAACTAGTTGATCTGATCGAATTCGCTACGATTTCGAAACTGCAGTAGCCTGTATTATTACTGCGACACTACATATGCATTCCTACCGATACGTAGTACAGCAACTGAGCAACTTATGAGCAATTCAGCTCTTAACAGAATACGTTCAGCGGTGTCATGATCCAACTCATGATGCTACGACGGACTACAAAGTCTAGTGCTTTCCTGCTATTACACAGCGTTTAATGTCTGCATACTTTTACAAATATAGAAGACTTATTTCTTTTTAACATACCTATTCATTTCTCTGGTGACTTCTAAAGGAGTCGTGTTTTATAGACTGCTGTTGCCATCAGAGCACTCGCTACGTTTGACTGAAACGTAATAACTCATTGCGATCATAGTGAATAAATAAACAGCAGTCGATCGCACTGCAGTTATGGATTCACATTACTTTATCAAACACGGGCATTCGTTGTCACGGTTGCTTTGTAAGTACTGTGAAGACGCGTGCAGTATCATCAAGTGTGACATTGACTCTTGTACAATGTTCTTTTGAATTGATTGTATAAAATTATTTATTGATTTATTGACACACTAACTCGCATAAACACTTTTATCTCCTTTACTGTAGCTTCAGGAGCGGTCGTGGCGTAGTGGCTAGCGTGTGGCGCTGCTACGCTGTCGGCGCGGGTTCGATTCTCGCCAAGGCCATCTGATTTAGATATGACCGTTCCCCCTCGCAAGGCAATGGCAAACCAGCGAGAGATATGGCGTTCGGATCCGGCGTTAAACTGTAGGTCCCCCATATACCTGTAAGAGACTCCGTAACACACGCACCGCGGGTATATGCGGGGAGGGTACAAACCAGTCGAAAGACTGAAGCACCCAACAAACAAAAACCGTAGGTTCTTTAGGAAACATTGTTACCGTTCTTGAAACAGTGCTGGAAGTTTTCAACTTTCAACGCCTTTAGCTGGTCTATCACAATCGTCTGCACGTTCTCCACACTTTCGAAACAGCGGTTCCGCAGAAGCTTTTCGAAACAGGAAATAATTACACGTACTACGGTCAGGAGAGCGCGGGACTAGTTTACCGCGGGAACGGTCTTTTAGGTAAATATTTGATCACAGGAAAGTGCGTTTGATACTATAACTTATCGTAATGATGGACCAAAGACGGACAATGTTTTGCCGAACTCATCATATCATACACTAACATTTCACGACCACAATGGTGACTTAAATTCAGGTTATACCCAGTCACTGTTACCACCAAAGACGAGCAGCCTTGACGAGACCTCTCATTTCCGACAGATTTTTATCAGTCCACGCTGCGCTTGATCGTCCTAAACGGAGTTCAGCTCTCATAGTTTCATGTCCATCCAAAGATGCTTCGTATCCTCTACATCCTGAGTTTAGGACATAAGCCAGTTTTGACTTCTCTTATTTAGTCTTCAAGTGTGACACAAAACTGGAGTGCAAAACACTGTCCAACTGTCCAATATTATTATGATATGAGACAAAACGGACACTCATAAACACTAGGTCTTCCTTTTTTTCGTCTAGAGGGTGGAGTCCATTCCCATACCTTCCTTCGCCATCTCTCATCCGACATTCTTTTTAGGTGTACAAACCAATTCAGTCTTCTTGCTTCTATTGTTTTTATAATGTCAAGGTCGATTCCCATCGTTTGTTTTGTCTCTACATTTCTGACTCTATCTAGTCTTGTTAGTCTACAGCACCTCCGCCAGTAATCCATCTCCATAGCTCTTATTATGGATTTATTTATTTTATTAATTTCCCACAGTTCTGCTCCATATAGGTCTATAACGACTATAGTTTTATATATTCTGATTTTATTATTTTTTGTTATTCATGGACTCCAAAGCAGACTCTTTAATTGTTTTGTTGCTGTCAGCCTGTCCTATACTTACTTTTATTTCTTGGTTGCTGTCACCATCCGATGTCATTGTTATACCCAAATACTCGAAATTTTTAATATTTTTTATCATTTTTGTTCCTAATTTTATAAGGTGCATCGCCTACTATAAGGTACTCAGTTTTTGAGGTATTTATTTCGAGACCCCATTTCGCATATTCTTCTGCTAGTTTTCTAAACATATAACTTATATCAATTTCATCCTCTGCAATTATAGCCTGATCGTCTGCAAAGTGTATTGTAAACATCTTGTCATTTCCAACTGGTACACCCGTATTACGACATTTTTTTCTCCATGATGTTAGGGCTTCATTTAGATAGATCTTAAACAAAGTCGGAGCTATGCAACACCCTGTTTCAAGCCCTTACTAATACTTAGCTTGGTGGATATCCTTTTCCCTATTTTAACTTGAGCTGTCATATCCTTATAAGCTGAGAAATTAACCTTCAAAAGATGCATTCATTAATAATCTCGGTCAGTTGTGATGAAACGACGTTTGTATGTTTTCTTGCCCGGTCGAGTGCGCTTCACACATTCACTTTGTCGCAAGTGACCGGGACCATGGCAGCTAGTGGAACCGTTACTGTTCCAAACTTCGATGACGTTTCAATTATGTAACTGTTTTTATTTGTGCGAGTAATCTCTTTCTTCCAATATTTTCATTAGGTTAGGTTGATTGCTCCTAGTGTAGGTTGGTCCTTTTAGTTTGGTTCCTCCGTCTACAAGTAAGTCGAAGGCGTACGAAGTTAGTATAGTGGGAAAGTAGTTGTAATATACAAGCATGTTACAAAGAGCGGTATAGATGTTGTGAATGAGGTGTCCTAGCAATTACTGAGTTATGTATCTAGAAATGTGTTAATGTTGGTATAGGTTATTTTTTAGGTTTTGTTATGAGGTTGGCGCAAAGATGTGTTTATTCACTTAGCTGCCAGGAGAGTGAGCAGACACGGTTCGTTAAAGGCCCGAACGTTGCGATCTAATGCTTCGTTGACTGTGATACTTGAGTGGTGTTTTTATTAACCCGCAGGTCGATAGGCGTCCGAAGGGCGAGAGAAGTGAGCGCAGAGATCTGTCACATGTGAGTTCAGTATGAATAGTGTAAATACGTAAATAGTTGTACAGAGAAAGTTGATTGGTCGCAACAGTATACTGAACATCGGGAACAGCTGTACACATTACCATTCCAGGCGTGAGTCTGCATCTCTTCACACGCCTGTTATAGATGCAGTCTGTGTCTGTAGCTGACAGGACGATGTTTTCGACCGCAATTGAACGGACTCAAATCTTCACCACGGTCACAAGTGACCGGGTTTTATAGGATTGGGTAGCAACTGATCGAAGTCTTTAGTTGAAATTTTTATTCTTGGTCAGTGAATTTTTTTCATTTGGTTTTGGGTAGAAGACTTCACAAAAGATACTGTTTCTACGGTTCTTAAACAACTAAACAAAGGAAATAAATAAACTGGTAGTCGCTGCCTTGATTAAATCCAGGAACATTTACTGTAATGTTCAATTGATAAGTATATAAAACGAACTATGGAAACATACAACTATCAGTTAGCATAAGTACTATAGGCCTATAATAATAAAGTAGATTAAATAGATTTCCATAATTAATGTTTCTACCACACAAAAAATAAGACACTCAGGCTTTGTTGACATTGTTAATTTTATATCAATAAAACGTATATATGTAGATAGATATAAACATCAAATTGTAAAACATTTCTAGAATCCTGTAATTATCAATTGAAGAAATTGTGAATATACAGAACGTTCCGGGGGGAAAGGATACTACTTCACAAGGTGAATCTAGAGGTAAGAATAAGGCAACTACATAATCACAGGTCCTGAAATTCTTTGTTCTCGAGTTATGGAATGTTGAAAATTTTTCAAACGACGATTCTGTCCCGAAGGTAAAACACGACATTTCGAAAAGTTTTGGAGTGCAAAATTATGGGGTCAAATGAGTAATTCGTATGTCGTTTGACCTGAGTAATACAAGAAACAGGTTGCAGAGCTGTATAAGTAGTTTTCAAGGATATTGCCGAAAACTGTAGAAAACATTGTACCTGAAAACATGTTTTATGTTTTGTGAACAATAACTCTGTTAATTTGTTAATAAACGATTAATAATTTGAAATAAAATTTGTAGAAAACTAAATCCTAGAAAATTCCTGTAAACCGCCCTTTTTAAAAACAGATGCAAGTTTTGAGAAATCTGATTTGAAATAAAGACAAAACTTGACAGAAAATGTTACGATTCTACAGAAAATTCTGTTTTGTCTGGTGCAAGTGCCTAGCACCAGACATCCTCTGCCTGCCTTACAATATCTCTCCGTACAGCGTTAAAATTACGTCCTATCACCTGTGAGAGAATCTGAGAACAAAACAATACACCACGAATTGTGGAGAAAGGTGGACTATACTTGATTCAGCAAACAACTCACTCAGAGCTGTCTGACCGACAGACGTCTAGTCAACAAACGAACGCTAACAGACTTATATTATTCTTGAGTCTGAACTCGTTCACCGGGTCAATTTTATCTGTCTGTAAGTAAAGTTATTCGTTGTTGGAAAGTAGCGGTTTTAGCACAATAACTAAACAGACATAAGTCGTATTATTTCAATAACAGAATGGATGAACAAACGTGTATTAAAATTTTAATGAAGTACGGTTCAAAGTGGTAAATGAACTGAAGAAAAGAAAATACAAAACAATACTACAAATTTACATCTGAACCGATCATGCTACAGAGAACATATTTTGCATTCTATCTCTACATATTCCCATCGTATTAAAATCAAATTTATAGATGTTTAGAGTATCTAGGAGTGATAATTATGGCATGTGGTAAACAAACGGGGAAATATAAAAATAAAATAAATAAGCCGAATATAATACACAACCGGATAAAGAACATTTTGGTATGTGGACAAGGAACTACGAACTAAACGCAAGAGCGGAAATGAATCTATGTAAAATTATCTGAGAACAGTACGATACTGGATATCAGTGAATCAAAAGTAACGGTTTCTGAAGTGAATTACATATGATTGGTACAGTATTGGTACATTACATGGCGGGTACATTATATATATGTAACATATATATATATAAAACAGTATTAACAGTATTATTAGTTGAGAAGAGAGAAAAGTAACATGGCCTTGGAAAACAAAGCAAATACTCTGTATGTATTGCACGAGTACTGTGAATCACACGAATTACAATAGATAATAAAATACTGATATTATAATAACAGAAGAAACAGGGACAGAAAAGCAGCACAGAGAAGCAATATAGCATAAATGAGACAAGAAATATTTCGCACGAAATGCGAAGAACGGAAATCCCAATGAGATCTTAAATTGAATAAGAGACAGATGTAATGGAAGAGTTGTAAAAGAACACAAAAGGTCGCTCCATACCCCAACACCGTGAGGTACATTCGATATACTTCACCAGTCTCAGAAAAGACAGAAGTAAGTATTTGAGACAATCCGCAAGAACACTGGTCCAGCAAATACTATTTATATGTAGTGATTTTATAATTATTTTGTATATTCTGAAGATGACAATACTGTCGAAACATTGTAAATATGTGAAAAATATATTCTTGTATAGAAGAAGCAATATTATTAATAGTCTAATATATGTAAATACTTTTCAAAATGTAAGCACCTCTTAACTTTTCGATTTTCTTTTGGTTTTCGGGCCCAGAGACGTGGTCCAGTGTTGTTTCTTCACTCAGACATTTTGGCTACACTGCAGTCAACCATCTTCAGTGGCTGTCACGATCTTGTTAGCGACTTTAACAATTTTTTAAAAGCTAAAATAAACAAAAAAAAATGTAAACACCACAATTCATTGTTGGATTAGATTCCCTTGTCTGATACCCGGAATGGATTGTTAAAATGTTTTAACATTTTTATAGTATGGGGGCCGTATTACTATAAAATTTTGAAATGTTCAAAACTGAATATTATATTCACGTTTTGTTAAAATTATCTTTCCTTTCATAACCGGTACGGATTTTTGCAATTTTTCAAAATTTCGCATATTTTTTAACCCCGGTGTGCAAAAATTTTGAAATTTTTAAACCCGAACACTATATTCAGATGGTAGTTAAATTTCTTTCGATTTTGGATTCTGCGATTTTTTTTTCAAAATTCTGACGCCTCACAATTTTATCTCCCGCCCGCTATTTTTTTGAGGGAGATCAAATTTGAAAACAATAGGATTAAATTGACACGTACACACGACATACACTACGCTCTCGTTTATCCGGCCTTCGTTTATCCGGAATTCCGCCTTATCCGGAATAAGTTTTCAATATAATTTTTTTTAACGACTTTACCGGGGAATTTTAAGATACGATTCGTACTAAAAACAACCTGTTTTGTTATAAATTCAACGTTATACCCGTTCAGAGCTCATTAACATAAACGTAATTAATCTAAACTGCAAGGGTCATAATGTAGGTGTAGTAGACCAATATGATCCCGGGCTTCAGTTCCTTTCTGAGGACGAGATCGTCGCTGAGTGTTCTAAAAAATCAAACAACGAAGATTCAAGTGCCGATGATGATGATGCGGACGACGTAGCAATGGCAATCAACCATTCAGAGGTTACTTCAATGCTGAACAAATTATTAAATTATTTGAGCGCGAAAGCTAGACAAACCCAGCAGAACTGTTACTTCTAGAAAGACTCCGTGACCGTACAGCTAAGAAGAGAAACATTGCTAAAGCAGAAAAATATAATGGACTTTTTTTAAAAAGTAAAGACTTTAGTCATTCACGTGTGTTTATTATTGTTTTTTTCTCGCTAAATTAAACTTGTTAATTTTTAGAAATGCTACTACTGTACTGTTCTGAATTTAAAATAATGTATGTATAATGTCTAATGCTATATAAATTTTTTCTTGTTTATAATATTCTGAAATAGATTTTGTTTTTCATTTACTCGTAAAATACAGTACAGTAGGCTATTACAGTTTGAATAAAGTCTTCACAATAAAAAAAAAACGCAACTTTTCTGTATAGGGGTAGGTAAACATCGCTAATACCGGCATTTTTGCCATTAGTTTGGTTTATCCGGAATTTAATTTATCCGGAAAGGGTCCGGTCCCATCAATTCCGGATAAACGAAAGTTTAGTGTATTAAGTTTTACGAAAATCTGTTGATGCATTCAAAAGTTATCGTGAGCTATATCCCAAATAGGCAGTCATCCAGATAGATAGGCAGATTTCAAGAGAAACGCCTATTCTCACACCTCGCTTTACTCGTTCAAAGGGAATGTAATACACAATCAGGTAAAGAAGATTTTGATAAGGGAAAAGAACTGTGCGCTAGAACAATTTTATTACGCATCTATGTAAAATTATTTAGACTACATACACAGACAAGAAATTTTAAAAAGCCTGAAAAAAATGACTTCTTACTCCATTCTGTAAGGTATGTTTTACCCAATGTAGCGGGTATTTTATCGTCTACTGGTTTGGTATATCAAAATAAGTTACGTCTGCGCACGTGGAGAATTTATACGGCGCGCGCATTATGTTGTTTTTTACTCTCTCGAAGGTGTCGGTTGTAGATTATTAGTATATATGGCCTACGACAATTAGTCCCGAAGCCTAAACTATAAACGTAACGTCGATAATTATTGATTTTCGACTCTGAAAACAGTGTTACGATGATTACTCCGCTGTTTCCAATTTTATTAATGTGTTTTGTTAATTTCTATTGTTTTCTTTAACGGTAACGTTTTTTTACTAATACCACAATTACTTTTCTATAACAATACGCATAACCTCCAGCTACAAGCTGTCATTGATACAAAAGGAGTACTAGATTCGTTGCTTTGGCTTGTTTATCTGCGCATTGCGTCGTCTGCGGTGGTCCTGCTTCAGCGGCGGCTACATTACTCTGTTGTCAGCGTAGATGGTAAATTCGCTGACTTCCGCGAATATATGTTAACTATATGCGAGGCTCATCACATAAGTAAGTTTCCCTGTTTTAAGAAAAATAAATAACACATGTAAAAATTAAAAAAGGAAACTATACTTTTATTGAAAACACGTATTTATTTTCAATGTAATTTCCAGCCTTGTCAGAACAGGCTGTAGCGTAAAACCAGTCTTTTAGTTCATTCTTTGAACCACTGCGTGCCCAGATTTAGAGTCAGGTGTCAACCGCCTATTTCACTTCCGTATCCGTTTCGAAACGTAATCCTCCCAGGTGTTCTTTGAGATGGGAGAACAGATGGAAATCACTCGAAGGTAAAGTCGGGTGAATATGAGGGTGGTCGAAAATTGCCCATCGAAAGGACGCCAACATTAATTCTGCGTAACTCGCGAGTAATAAGGACATGCTTTGTCGTGGAGCAGAAGAACTTTGTTGCTCAAGAAACCGAGCCGTTTCCGCTTTATCGCTGATCGCTGTTTTTTCGGAGTGTCACAATAACCTCTCAGCATTTATTGTTACCCCGCTAGGCAGATAATCAACGAGCAAAACACTTCCAGCGCCCCAAAAACCCGTAACCACTACTTTACCAGCGCACACAACGCGACACACTGCTAAATGTAACGTCCATGATTTTACATTTCGTGTTGTTGTTACGTAGCTACGCAACGGATGAGATTTTGGCACTACTGCCACCACACACAAATAAAAGTTCCCCAACCTTCGTCAGTCTGCTGGAGCCATTTCCCTTTTGAGAAAGCAAATAGGGAAACTTACTTTTGAGCTGACCCTCGTATAATCCGCTATATTTATAACTCGCTGTTCAGATTTGTTCGGTTGACAATAAAACTACAATATGTCAAGCAATATATTAAAATTGTAAACTGTATCAACCGTTTTGAATTTTCGGATAGTAAGATTTCGCAAGAATGTTGCGTATATTCGCAAAAATATACGATAGTATGAATAAAAGCACGTTGATGTACGGATCCGAAACATGGAGAATAAAAGAGCAGGTAAAAAGAAAGTTAGAACCTACAAAAATGGATGCTTTGAGACGAGCTGCTAGAACTTCAAGGCATATACGAAATGGAACGGGCAATGGAGGAATGGGCGTACTAAAGACAATCATCGACTGCATTGAAGAAAAACAACTAATCTGGCACGGACACGTACAAAGAATGGGACAAGACCAACTAGCAAAGAAAACAATGAGATGGATACTTAGAGATCACATAAAAAAAGGGAGACCCAAGAAGAGATGGATAGAGGGCGTCAGAAGTTCAATGAGCGATAGAGGACTAATCGATGAAAACTGTAACGACAGACAACAATGGAGGTTGGGCATCGCACAACGTCGTAGGACGTTTTGACTCATAAAGAAAAAGGTTTCGCAAATGAATCGTGCAGTCAATGTGTATTCCGAGCGGCAAATACTTATGATGAAACCACGTGTTGACAAATTGAGGCGTGAACTTGACTGAAATCACAACTAAAAGGTACAAGTGTGCGCCGTATCGATCGGCAATAAAGTGAACATTATCTCGGCCTTAATAAGTAATCTGGTTTGTTGTGAGCGGGTGGTGAGCAGTAATGGAATATGGATGGAAACTGCGTAAGACAATATTGTATCGGATTCTAGTCGTTAAAATTCATTCATTACCGACGAATATTTCACGACTGCGGTTAAAATTACTCTTGCTTCGCGTACAACAATATGTGAACAAGCAAAATTTCTGAAAGAAGTCTTTAGAAAATACGTCTTCAGGGATTTAAAAAACTCTAAAGTCAACTCAACTAATATTTTCTCAGAAACTTAATTAAGAAAGTTGTGTTAGTGATTATAATCACAAACAGAATTATCACTGTTTATTAGCGCTTTCAAGCTTCACAGCTCATCGTCAGATCGGAAATAACAACAACAGGACAAACAACCTCTTCACACCCCCACCCGCCCCACTGTCCGCACACACCCTCGCAAACAAGCTAACTTAAATGTCCTTTCTTAACTACCAAGTTCCTAATCTTAATTAGCTAATCGGAATAATTTTTCTATGGTGGGGTGCAACAGTGATAATTCTGCTTGTAATATTTTCTATTGGATTCCGGCTCGATATAAGTTTAAAAGTTCAGTTCTACAATTTGAAAACAATCTATATTTATGAATAACTAGTCTAAACTGTCGTCTGTTGTCTTTTCATACTTAGGCCTGTATTACAAAATAAAAATATAATTCCTTGATTCTACGCATATTTATGCTGCTTGGTAAACGAAAACACTTGAAAATTCGGATAGATTGTAGGCGGACTAAAAAGATAACTTTAAATTAGATAGAAAGGGTTGGTTGTTTTTGTTTAACTTACTTTCCCTCTCCTTGTGTCGCTTCTCGTTAGATTCAGCCAAACATATGCACGACTGGTGGGGTCACGGGAAACACATTCGAGACCCAACACGACGGAAAGTAAACGTCAGACCTTTCCAGTCGATATAACGTTGAAAACCTGTCATGTCATGGTTTGTTAGACTCGGAAGACCTTTCTGTATAGACGACTGAGCACATTCATGTGGACACTCAATGTAAAAAATCCTCTTCTTTGTTTTATCGACAAATTTTGTGTTTACTTAAATCCCCCCCCCCAAAAAAAAAAAACATGCTGGGAACGATCACCTGCTTAACGAAAGAAACTTTGAATGTTTACATGTTGGCGCACATACCTTTCCTGCCCACACACAATTTGACAATTTTGAATAAAACTAATCCAAATTTATCATCTGTAATTCAAGTATAGATGGAAGACACCCATCTCGGAGTAAAATAAGGGAAAAAGTGGACACGCTTAGGTTCGCAGATGACATACCAGTGATTGCAGAGAGCATCAAAGATCTACAAAAGATTCTTGACACAACGGATCAAGTAATGAAGAATTAATTCAATATGAAAGTAAATACCTAGTCTGTAGTTGGAAGGAAGAAGATCCAGTCAGAATAACTGTTGGAAATAATGTTCTCCAGGCAGTTAAAGAATATAACTATCTAGAAAATAAAACCACAAGTGATAAACGTAGCAGTAAGGAAATTATAAGCAGAATCAACCAGGCTAAAATTGCTTTCAACAAACAGAAAAACCTCTTCACTTCAAACACTATCAGCCTAAAAATATGGTAGAATCTAGTAAAGACATACGTGTGGAGTGTTGCACTATACGGGAGTGAATCTTGGACAATTTGGAGAAAGTGACAAGAAAAGACTCCAAGCATTTGAGACCTGGTGCTACAGAAGAATATTCAAGATAAGCTGGAGGGAGAAGATAACGAATGAGGAAGTCTTTAGAAGAGCTCAGGAGGAGAAGAGCTTCCTACGAAATTTAAAAGGCAGAAGAGCTACGTTTATAGGGCATATACTACGACACAATGGGTTGGTTAAAGAAAGGAACTATTGAAGGGAAGAATCACAGAGGACGACCCCGTTTAGACTACATGAAACAGCTTATGGTCGATATGAACTGCACATCATATTGTGAGTTGAAAAGAAAAGCCGAGAAGCGTGAAGAATGGCGAACTGCTGTCAACCAGCCTATGGACTGCTGACCTAGAAGAGAGAGAGAGAGAGAGAGAGAGAGAGAATTCAAATCTAGGACTGTACGGACATACGAATTTTTCTTTATAATCGTAAGCTTATGTGATCATTATGTTCTGTGTGAGCGAAAATTAATTATAATCTTTAATACTAATGAAAGCCCGATTTATAAAGCTAACAAAATGACGACGCTTATATTAAATGCGTTTCCTTGAGTAGGCCTATCATCATTATTACCAGTCAACATATAGGCGAACGAATCTGTCAGTGGTTTCACCTCAGAAGAAATTTTGTCGAGTCATTATTGGAGAACATATAAGAAGAACATGCATGATCACAGGAAAAGTATTAAACATTGGCGTAAATATTGTTCTAAGCCTTTCACGGCCGGTGTCAGTTATATTAGAAGTATGTACCGGGCTGTTTGGTCGTGGTCCAGGGTGTACAGACAAACCAAACGTTTCAGCAGCACCACTGGCTGCCATCTTCAGTGGAATTCGAGTCTACCTGAACGCGGGGTGTCAAACGTCAGACCCACACATCTAGCCTTCACCACAGTACTGTGGGACTGGCGTTTGATACCCCGCGTTCAGGTAGACTCGAATTCCACTGAAGATGGCAGCCAGTGGTGCTGCTGAAACGTTTGGTTTGTTTGTAAACCCTGGACCACGGCCAAACAGCCCGGTAAATAATTCTAATATAATTGGCGTAAATGTTAGCTGCATAAACTAAGGAAAAGTGTACAAAGCAATGAAAATTTAGGAAAAATCCTGTTATTCAATTACGAGAAAATTACACAAGAAGAACTTGGTTTACAATTTTTTTGAGTAACTGTCATTAGATTTTTTCCAACTTTTTTGTTAATACTTGCGAACAAAATTTCGTAAATAGTTTATTATTAACAAATAACTTTTATAATAACAAAATTATTGTTGTAACTTTTAACTTTTGAAATAATACACTTTATATAATGTATTTCCTTGTTAGCGATTAGTTTTGACATGAACATATTTTTCCTCTGTCATTATATTATAGAAAGCGCTAACTCGCCCGGGTTCGATTCTTCAGCCCTCAAGTCGACTCAGCCTATGAAAATGATTACCTGGATAACGTCATGCGGTAATAGTAGGTGGCAGAAGCGTAGTGCTGGCCACTCTGCCTTTCTTGTATACCAAATGGCTCACACGAAGGAAACTAGCCTACCTGAAGTACTTCGGTGTTACAGAAAGTGAGTTATTATTATTATTATTATTATTATTATTATTATTATTATTATTATTATTATAGGAAATTAGTATCAGTAATGGGAAACAAGAAGCCGCATTAAGTGAAAGAACTGAAAAGGCAATAAAAGTATACTATGCATTAAACAATAGATTTATAAATAAGAAGGAGATATCAAGAAAAACGAAAATGAGTGTGTATAAAACAGTATATAGACCGGTTTTAACATACGGCTGTGAGGCGTGGGTCCTATTCAAAAGCCAAAAAAGTAAAATCCAGGCGGCAGAAATGAAATATTTTAGGAGAGTAGTAGGAGTAACAAGGAAGAACAGAGTTAGGAATACACAAATAAGAGAGGATCTGGAAGTGATATCGATTCTGGATTTTATTGAACAGAGACAACTATGCTGGTGGGGACACATGCAGAGAATGAATAGTGATAGAATGGTAAAACAGGTTTGGGAGGCAAAATCAGAGGGGGAGAAAGAAGAGAGGAAGACCGCGACTGACTTAGGATGGAATGATGGGAAACATTTTGAGAGGAAGAGGCTTGAGCTGGAGGGAAGTGAAGACATTGTCAATGGATAGAGTAAGATGGAAAAAATGTGTATATAGAGTGTAGTTGATGTACTTATCATATATTGATGTAACCCGACATCAATATGGTATAAGGGTATTTTGATAATAAATAAATAATAATAATAATAATAATTATTATTATTATTATTACTATTATTATTTTCATCACTTCCTAGCGTTACAACCTAGCATGGGTTTTAGCCTGCTCAATGACTTTCTTCCATTCCGCCCTCTCATTACAAATCCGTCTCCATCCCCTCACGTTCATACATCTCAAATCATCCTCCACGTCATCCAACATCTCTTTCTGGGTCTGCCTCTAAGTCTTCTTTCTACCGGTCTCCAGTCTGCAGTTCTCTTAGCCATTCTTCTGTCGTCCATTCGCATTACGTGGCCCAGCCACTCAAGCCACCTACTCTTAATAAACCGGACTATGTCGGCACCCTGAATCAGTTGGTCCGGTTCATGGTTTCATGGTTTATTCGGATCTTCCAATAGCCATCTTCCATGTGTAGAGGTCCAAAGATTATTTTAACAAGACTTTTCGTTCAAATTTTCTTATATTTGCTCGTCTGTGCTGGTTAATGTCCAGGCTTGCATCCGTATATTATTACCGGTCGTATAAGACTTTTGTATAGACAAGTCAGTCAGCTTAAGCTGTTTGCTTAACATCCTGGATTTTATTATTATTATTTATATTTTTTGAAGTGAAAACTTCTATAGGCACGTTGGGCGATTTTTGGATGGGTAAAATCTTATGAGTTCGCGTCACCGACATGCTAATGACAACATGATAATGTCGGCATGCTAATGTTAACAGTATATCTGTAGCTATAAGTATGACGTGTTGCGCGTGGCCAGCAGTGAAAGTATAGATTATACTTGTGTGTAATACTATTATTTATACTATTTAACACACTTTTATCGTTTACGTACTTTATTTTGGAGTTTCTTACACTGCCGAATTTTCTATCGCGTGTTCGATCCCTAGCGCGATTTTTGGATGGGTAAAATCTTATGAGTTCGCGTCACCGACATGCTAATGTTAACAGTATATCTGTAGCTATAAGTATGACGTGTTGCGCGTGTCCAGCAATGAAAGTATAGATTATACTTGTGTGTAATACTATTATTTATACTATTTAACACACTTTTATCGTTTACGTACTTTATTTTGGAGTTTCTTACACTGCCGAATTTGCTATCGCGTGTTCGATCCCTAGCGCGATTTTGGCTTTCCGTATTAACAATTAACGCAATACATATGATCTATTTCACATTATTTTTATTCTTATTAATTACTTATACTATATTATATGATATTTACATAATTGTTATTTGTCCGTCTGGCTGTTAACTTAGGGTTTTTCGTCATGTCTAATGTCGAAGTATGTATTTTTAATAGTTTTTTTATTATTGTAAGATTGTAACATTAGTGCTGTGTATATGTATATAAGTAAAGTTAAATTGGCTACGTGGAAAGTTTAATGTGTGTATACTGTGCATTGTTTAAATTGTGTTTTAGTTTGATCATTATTTTAAATGTTCAAATGTAGGATCAAAATACATGCAGTACAAAAGTGAGTACTAAATATGTTAATATTTTTATATAGAAAAATAAATAACATAAACAAAGCATGTATTTTCAAATATTTCCAATATTCGTATCAATATTTCCGTTTAAAAATTTGATATTATTTATTTTTTATTTTTGATATTTGACCTCTGCCATACATCATGCAATGAGTATTTCATAGTGGCTTAGGAGTTATCTTACTAGCGTGGTAAAACAAATTTCTAGTTGTTCGATAGTATTTTTGCCGCGGATTAGTAATTAATAAGTAAACCATATAAAAATGTATATAATTGTTGCTTGGAGTGCCGATAGATGTGAAAACCAGACTGATGTTAAAGATTTTAATTTACAAAAAATTTTAATTTTTGATACTACAATTAATTTGAATATCCAAAAAAAAACCACTGTTATTTCATAGTTTTAAGTTTTCACTTCTGTCGGCAGTCCTCAATGACTGCCTATTTTTAAATTTTTTTTTCGGTGAAGGGTTTGTGAGGATCGGTCAAAAATATAACAAATTTTAACTTATTTGTGTCAACGTTTGACAATGTTTATTGTCGTCATCAGGACAATTGTTGGTGACGCCAAACACACAACTCACAGTTGTTTGTTTGGCGTCAGCGAGAATTGTCCTGATGATGACAATAAACATTGTCGAAACGTCGACACAAATAAGTTAAAATTTGTTATATTTTTGACCGATCCTCACAAACCCTTCACCGAAAAATTCATTGATTGACGGTCACTACGAATTTAAGAATTATTATTATTATTATTATTATTATTGTATTCACATTACTCACTTTTCTCGATGTATCTTGATTACTTCATCATTATCAGATGAACACCAAATCGGTATTGGTGCTGAGTTGGTGGCAGTTAGTGATGCGACAATGGTGTAACAAACGAAACACGTCGTAGAAAGTGAATAACACAGTGGTAAAACAAAAACATTTTCATAAGTTAAAACAAAAATTGTCTGGACGACAATTAAATTATTGGTTTTATTTATGAGTCGTTATTATTTTTACAGAACGTAAAAATGTAATACTGATGTTTATAATTTGCTTGAATCAACTTCACTTGAGTTTCAATGAACCGTTTAAATTAAGGTTTTCTTCTTCGTGCACATGGTGAGTTACGATTATTCGATCTTATGTAGCCTACTGTTCAGTACTGACTTGCGAGTCTATGGAGGTACGCTAACTACAACTACAACGCTAACTACGACGCACCGATGAGTTTTGTGATTCACGAATTTCGAATTTTTAGTAAACAACCAAGTAAATGTTTGACACAGTTTCTCTCAGTTGTATAAATACTGTATATTATTATGTAGGGTAATAAATAATCACAATACTATTTTAAGGGCACGAATAAGTGTGTTCATGTGTA
Source organism: Magicicada septendecula (assembly GCA_034769895.1). Taxonomy (NCBI): domain Eukaryota; kingdom Metazoa; phylum Arthropoda; class Insecta; order Hemiptera; family Cicadidae; genus Magicicada; species Magicicada septendecula. The sequence goes on along the minus strand of CM068374.1, from coordinate 461,722,783 downwards.
GCGATCGTAACGTTAATTCGCGATCGCAACGCGATTAGTCGAAAACAGATTATATAGAACAGATAATAAGTGGTATTACAATGTACACGTATATTAACCAATATGTAGACATTTACAATTAATACGACGCTAAACGATAATAATTATTATAGGTTACTTGAGTTCCACTTTATACTGCCAGCCGACACGCATTTCAACGACAGTAGGCGACTGCTACTTGGGAATTAAATACACTAACTTACTGACCCACATAAATGTCAGTGGGCAGGTTTATATCGCGTAAATTTATATACGCATATAAAAGCATATGTAGGGTAAATGTAATGAAAATTTGAGAAGTGGTCTTATCGTCTTTGTCAGAATTGCAGTGACGGAGAAGATAAGACCAGTCCTCGAAAGCGCTCTGCAAACATTAAGCCAGGTAAATTCTTGAGACACTGGCTTATTAAATTAATACTCAGAGTGGGCCATATGTGGCTTGACAAAAAACATTCGTTTATAATGTAATACTGAGGCAAAAACAAAATGAAAGACGAGTGGCATTCATAATTAGGAAAACACTGAAATCTTTTATTATTAGGGTTTGAACCTGTTTGTATAAATATATAAGTCATTTAAGAAGACATTGAGACTTACATACTATGATGGTTGGTAAAAATTGTTGATTTTTTGACGACTTCTCCAGAAGGATTGGTGTCTTTATATAACCTGATGATGAGGATTAATCCTTGAAACGCGTAGTTATTGAAAGTTTTAAAGAAGTCACAAGACGGTGAGTAACCAAGTGTTTACAAATATTACAATTAAATAGTTACACACGTGACTTGGAGACTATAATATAATGAATTGTAAGTTTGTTTACTTGGTGACATATTATTTGTTGTACTTAGTTTGTGTATAGTCAGTACTGAATAACTAAAGAAACTGTTGTAAACCAAAACTGATGGTTTGTTGTGGCATTAATAACAATTGTGAATATCAATTTCTCTGGTGTTCAACAATTTATTACACTTTTTAAGATCCATGAGATTGTCGTAACGATATGTATATAACACAAATTTAATAAAATATAGACTTAAAAGATACTGTTCGTCTTTTAATTATCGTATAAATTTACGTTGTTTGAATACCTTGGCTACAGTGTGTCTTATAATGTTGTGAATAAGTTGCCTAAGTTCAACTGTATGTGCGGGACCATTTGGCGAACACTTAAGTCAGCAAGTAAAGGAACACGCCTAAAAGTCTACATGGTGATGGCTCTTCCCACACTTCTTTACGGGTCTGAGAATTGGACTTTAACAAAAGGCCAGGCCAATCGCATCCAAGCGGCTGAAATGAGATTTCTCAGGCACGTGGCAGGGTATACTATCCATGATCGTAGAAGAGACACAGATATACGGCAGGAACTGAATGTTATGAGTATACTCGACAGGATCGCCCAGTATCGGCTGAATTGGTGGGAACATCTTTGCCGAATGGATGACTGCCGCATCCCCAAACAACTATGGAACTATAAGCGGAGGGGACGAAGAGGTGTGCGACGCCCGAGGAAGCGCTGGAGTGACCAGCTCTAATCTTTGCCTACTTTGAGACCGGAACAAACCATCCTTGGTTTAATCCGTGAAGATGATGATGATGAACTTTACGTTGTAAGATAAGACGAATAAATGTATCGTCGACGGTGGCATCGCGGAAACAATAGTTAGATTTAGCATTTCTTACTTTAGTTTCTATTTATTCGTTATCCTTCTTTTCTAATACTAAACTCATTAGGAGAACAGAATTTCATTTGATTTCTTGTCGTAATCACAACCATTTAGATCAACAAATCTCTCACCGTTACAAACATCTCTTATAGTGAAATCCTGATTATTCTCAACTCTCCAAACTCAATAAGAATAGCTTCACTGCTCACGTTGCGCCGAAGCTCATTCTTTTCTTCTTCACGTTTATTTTCAGACTTTCTGTTTCATTTACAGGACAAACTATATTACTTCAGCGTGCGCTCGGTATAGATCATTTGAACTTTTACGGATGTTTTGATAAATTCAGTGAAAACGGTTTTACAGACTCTGCAAAGTTTGAAAGGACACACACACACGTATAATTTTACAGTTATTCCTTTGTAAATAACTCGTTGATTTTCTTGCACGTTTCCCATGTAATATCTTCAAACAGCTGACTACATAAACATTACAACAATCGGAAATATAAATCGCAGTAAAATCGATTATCCATTAACTGTATTGTAAGCGAAACGTTCAATTACAATTCAAAACCTCTGAGGATACAGAATAATTTCTGTGAAACGTGCGTCAGGTGTAAATAAACCTACTTGCAGTGAATTGTTTGATGAATTTTACAGTTGTATATTAGTCGTATAATAAGTGCCGGAAAGTGAAAAAAGAGGCAAGGACCTAGTGGTGGCCAAAGCTCTAAGTGGGTCATAGCGACATGTAGTAAGGACACAAAATTATCAGAAATAATTACAATTTAACTTATGAAAAAACTATAAACCACAGTAAACTGAAACTAATAAATGTACCGTGTTTAACACAAGGACGTATACATCAAATAGTAGTAATAAACGAGCATTTATAGAAAAGAGCTGAGATCCAAATACGAGGGTCATGATAATCGTTACGGGTTTTCAACAAAAAGTATGCGTAAATATAAAACTTATATAATTTTGGGTTACTTTCCTTTTTTAGCCATAACAGCAAAGACATCGAAAGTTTGATGGATGTGTCCAAAGGCAAAGTACACACCCCAAGTGTACTCAGAAGTATTCAGAAGCATCCCAATTCAGTTCAAATGTTAAAATTAACGTTTTTAATGGTAAAACCAGATTTTATTTTGTTGGAGTTGAAAACGTCTTTTTTTCGTATTTTTACGAGATTACAGAAATGCTACGTGTTTCTCGGATGTTCCAGTGGAACCCGGCTGTAATGTTGTGTGCATACGTGATCTCAACATGCGTTAGCGAGACTTTTCTATACTTCGCCGGCCGCGCGCACTGTGTCAAGGCCGCAATCAGTTACGCTCTAGTGTAGCGCTGATGCGTATTATGGATGGTTCTGGAATTTTAGCGGGGTATAAATATAGGCATTCAGCGGCGCTTAGTTCAGTTATTGTCGGGCGATTTACACAGTGCGGTTCGAAGTATTGTGGCGAAGTGTTATGTGTTTTACAACTGTGCGGAACAATTGTAATACAATTGTGTTGTATATTAGTTGACATTTCTATTGGATGTGAACAATTTTTATTTGCTTTGTTGTAAGAGACTATTTTGTTGATTACAAACTGTTTAATTGTGATAATTAAAGCTGGTGGTTAGTGACTTAATTGTTGTCTTGTATTTTGTTTTCCACTGTACCATACGACGTCGTAACAGTATGCTTAAAACTAAACAATCGTATGTTACAGTGTTACAGGTGCAGGCCTACAACGTTTTGTTATAGATTTACGAAAAAGCTGTTGTTCTTTTGTTACGTGTTGCGGAGACGCGCGCAACAAGCACTTGAACGCTGTGAGTGACAGATTTATTGTAAGTGTTGTACTGTGTACTGTGTACTTCTGGTTGCTGAAGGTCGGAAATGCTCCCGTTAAGTGTTGTCGAGTAGATTTATCTTTTCCAATTAAGTTGTGGCGTAGCAAAATACAAAGAATCCGGCGTACACCGAGCGCATGCGCGCGCGCGCACACACACTTCCCGCCACAAATATACAAAAGCAGTCACCTGTAAACGTCACACCAGTGATTAAATATTAAAGCATCACAATTCTTCCAAACAGTGACGATTAGTTAAAGGAAACGTCAAGTAATACAGTCGTCCTCCGTGTTCTGGTAGCTGTAATGCGTTCGCCTCCGATGAGAAAAGGCCGACTCCCGCGAAGGTTGTACAGGATCGCACAGAAACTAACGCTTCATTTACACTTCCAGGAGACAGGCGACGGGTGGCAGGTGGCAGGTGGTAAAGAGGTAGGCGTCAGGTGGTGCAGCATTTATACTTCAGGCTACGGTCGAGCTACTACACAAGAGATGTCGTTTGGAACACGTCAAATGTTTCTCATGCTAGAAGATGATAATGAAGTGGAGGGTGGGAGGGGGAAATGTTTTGTTCATCCGATCAAGGAGTTGCGTGAAGCATTTGGTGAATTCCACCACCTGTATTTCGACTTGAGACAACACCAATCAAGTTTTTCCAACAGATGAGAATGTCTACCGATACTTTCGACTTCATTTTAGCAAAGGTAGAAGGAAAACCGAGGCGGAAGAGAACTTGTAAATCACTAATTATTCCTCCTGATAAGCTTTACGTAACTCTAAGTTAAATTAAAATAACTTATGTAACAATTAAGTAATAAATTAAGTAAGAATCGTATATTTCCTAGTGCTTGTAGTCAGCAATAAAACAACGAATATCTTTTCGCATAATATGTATTTTATTTTCTTAAACAAATGTCGTACTTTCTTAAACAAGTGATTTTTCATCTATTACAAACATGTAACAGACAGGGATACATCGAATAATTTGTAGATAATATTTGTATAGGGTAAGCTCACCTAACTCCGTGATATTACAGCTACAAAATCTGTTTATTAAAAATATTTTAATAGGCACAGAGTGTTTCTAGAATTGTGTATTTAGAGTACATAAAATGTAATAATGAATCTAACTTTCTTAATTTCTGTAATACATTTTATTCACCTTTATTCATCAACTGTGCTATTTCCTTCCTATCAGAGGTCACAATTAAGTAGCAGGCACTAGACACTAGCTCTCTAAATGCCCGTGTCGGGTGTCACGCTGGCGCTGGTATTCCAGCACCAAAAGATAACAAGAAGCAAAAAGGAACTATGGCATATGTATGAGCGTGCGTATGTTACTGTATCTATATTACTATATCTAAATCTATATGTGCGTATGTGCTATATCTATTTAGTTTTAAACGAGCGCCAGTACAAATATTTTGAATTTTAATTTTCTATTCTAGTGTATACATTGTTCATAGTCTATAAAGGTACCATACATATGATTTGCAATAAAGTTTTAATTACTCATATTCTTAAATTCGATCGATTTAGGACATAGACCATCGTCAGGTCATATATAGCGCACTTGCGGTCACAATATCGTAAAACAGCCACTATTTACAAAAACGAATTCGTAGACATTTATTAATCCATAGGTACCATTAGTAAACAATAAGTATGTGTATGTTATAAATACATCACATTATCATTAGTTTGAATTTTAATTATCGCAGTATTTTTACGACAGTGCTGTTGACTTCTCTCGATTACAGAGCTATATAAAAACACATTTCTTGTTACTTAAAACTATTATTGTGAAAAAATCCTATTAAATTGTTTTTGTACAGGTAGACTATAATTTACAGGTTAATATCTAGAAGCCTGACTTATAAGGTTCTGATTTGTCCGGTGCGTAATTTAGTTAGTTTTAGCTCTACCTTGTCGCACGTTATATATCTTACAGTTAACACGTTGGTTGATAAAGTGGCCTTGAAATTGATGGATAGCAGTAATCCCGAGACGAACTGCACATGAACATACCTCTTTATTTCATCCTATCCACTGTTCTTCCCGGAATGAGTTCGCCCTCCCCGTAACCGAGCAAGGACAACACCTTGACACGGTAGCCCAGTAGAAAACACTATTCAAGTGTTTATTGAATGCTGCTGTATTATCTTCACCTTACGCTAGGTCATATACTGTGTACTCGGTGCAACCGTTACTTACATACAACATTATTTAGTTACGTTTTCTGAAGCAAAGATGAAGTAAACAAAAATTAAAATTATTACTTGATCATGAATTGTTTCTCAAACTTATGCAGGTAATAGTCGGCAGTGACAACCTGAGCTATGGCAGCCACAAAACATGCAAAAACTGTATTTTTTGTTTCTACGTAAAATACAGCTCAAAACTAGGTGCGGACGCGAAACATTCAAACAAATTTTTTTGCAAAAACAAATTATGGGATCCAAATAACGTAAAACGCGGTATATGGATATATAGAGAGCGATGAGATACAGCCTACTGTTAGTTCTATAGTTCAATTTTTTCCCTACAAACTCGTCGCCAATGGTACAATCATTTCTAACATTTCTTACAAACATTTCGTGTTGTAGTAGAAAACGGGCAAATATTAATTAAACGCTTTCTTTTTATCCATCAATGTGTTTTATTAATTGATTTTCTTAAAATACATTTATGGATTAATATGCTGTTTTTTATAATGGAAACTGGTTTTAGTTAAAATCGGACTCTTGTGTAATAAAATACGTTTTGATTAAAGCAGTAAGCACGTATTGAAATAAACTACTTGGCATTCGCAGATGACTTTGCTATACTTTCTGAACATCTTACATCTGCAGTAGCACAAGTTAATTTTTTAGGGGACATGGCCAGTAGAACAGGCTTAAGAATTTCTGCAGAAAAAACAAATTTCTCACAAACATTAAAAACGAGCCAAAATTCCTGGTAACAGATATTGGTCGAATAGAGAGGGTTCGAAATTTTAAGTATCTAGGAGAGATAATTCAAGAGAATGGGCTGGAAAAATTTGCTATAGAAGAAAGGATTAATAAGATGGAAAGGGCATATGGTATAACTAAAGATGTTTACAATAAAAAGTGCGTATCTAAAAATTCGAAAATAAGGCATTACAGTACAGTAGTCAAGCCAGAATGCCTATATGCAAGTGAATTATAATTTAGACAAACTAGAAATATTGGAAAGACGAATTATTAGGATAATATTAGGCCCACAAAAATCTTCGGAAGGTTGGAAATGAAGAAGTAATGATGATGAAATATATCAAAGTATAGAAAATATAAACAGAAACAATGAGTAAAAGAAGATTATTATTTTTTTGACATTTATATAGAATGGACGACAACAGGTTGACAAAGTAAATCTTCAGATATCTGTGGGGGAAGAAGTCAACTTCAAGTTGGATTAAAGAAGTCCAAAAGGATTTAGAAGAAAATAATATACACGCAGAAGAAGCAATTGGAAGAGAAGTTTTTCGGGCAAAAGTGTTAAAAATGGAGGGAGTCCAGGGAAGGAGAGAGAAAAACGCAGGTTCAAAGTGGACTGGAGACGGAAAGAAACGACACAGTGAGAAGACGAAAGGATTGGAAAAAAAAGAACAAAGAGTAAAGAATTGAAATTGGCATGTGGTCCTTAGATGGCCGACACAAAGAAAAAAGAAGTAAGCAAAAAATGTATTTTACATTAAATAGGCTCTGCTGCATAGGTTTATTCCTTATTTTGTCCGTAGCATCGTATACGTTACGTTTATGTACTATATGTCAGTTAAACATAAGGCTCTAAAATGACTCTGAATAGCAATAGTAAACATCTTCAGTAGAAGATAAGTGTAAAATGTGTTTCCTTTTATAAAATGAGTTAGAAAACAAGTACGTAAATGTATTGATAAGCAGATATTCTTACCTTCGCCTACTGTGCATCCATCAGTTAACAAAATAATAATAATAATAATAATTTTTCAGATCGACTGGGCACTGAGATCGCAATTGCTACCTTTACTTTTTTTCAAACAATAAACTATGACTAACACACTGTTCAACTAATCGATATAGCTTACAGTAAGTATCATTTGCAAACACGTTAAACTAACTTTGCCCGTAATAATTATACAAGTTAAATGAGTCATTAATATTGTAAAATTACGATAATAATTGTAGAACGTAACCGAACTTCCGTTTGGACAGGAATCTACGACACTGCTCGTAACCGCATCACAATGCTTCCGGTTCGCAGGTTCGTGCCGGCAGTATAATGAAATCTATTTTATCAATGTAAATAACCGTTTCTCAGAACTATTCATTATTTCGCATTTACTGTACTAAAAGACATTCGTACGCGCTTTTGTTAAACATCGTCCTAACAACTATATCTCAAATAAAAACTAAAGTCGGAAGCAGCAATTAGAAATAAATGTAAAAATGTAATCAAACGCTAGAGTTTACTGCAAATTACTTCAAACTTGGAAATGCCACAAAAATGTTTGAAAGCGTAAATTCGTTTACACACATGAACAATCGATATCCCATCTTTGGCTCCTGCCTCTTTCAACATTGTATTCAAGAGCGTTTATCGTGGTATTTTATAAAACTTAAATAAAAAAACTCAGTTTTACTTCCATGTTCCATAAGCAAATGGAAGTATGGTGATGGCGAAAAGTGTGTGTGTGTGTGTGTGTGTGTGTGTGTGTGTGTGTGTGTGTGTGTGTGTGTGTGTGTGTGTGTGTGTGTGTAATTTTATCTATGGCGAACGTTAACTGTCGCAAATTGAAACATAATCAAATAATGTTTTGCATATATGCTCGAATTGTAGAGGACGGAAGGCCTATTGATTTTGGTGAAGATAGGTTAAGGGGGAGTGGTAGCTTACCTGCAACGTTTTACGTTTTAACAAGAGTAAAGTACTTAATTTTGATAAATAAAATATCCTAAAAAGAAGGTTATAATAATCCACTGCAGAAAGGTAGATGAAACATCTATAAATGAAAAGGGTTGTTGAAGGGAGAGGGGATATTTTTGTTTTTTTATATATGCACTACGTTATCGGCAACAAAGAAGTAGTGTGTTGTTAAAATTCCTTCCCGGGCTGTTTGGCTGTGGTCCAATGTTTTCTCCAAAACCTGACGTTTCGGCAGTGCCATCGACTGCCGTCATCAGTGAAAATCGAGTGCGGTAACGTGAGCTGATATACGTTAGTGACCACAGTACTGTGGTGAAGGCTGAAGAAAGAAGTAGTTTCTATGGAAATATTTAAGTGTAACTTCCAGAGTTTATAGTTATTGTGTTTCGGAAATAGTGTGACGTGGCGGATTATTGCGTGTCGTGTTTTGGAAATTCTAAGGTCATGGTTATGACGCTTTTGAAACGAGCTTCGTTTCGTTTATAGCACGTTGGCCTTTGGAAATTCTGAAAGAATTAAAATATACGAATACATCTGTAAAGAGGCGTAACCATTAAACCTCTCATTTAGTTTTAAAATAAATTATAATACTTACAAATTCTTTGTATATGTTATAATGTGTTTCTAACGGTATGATTAGATCCGATATAATTTTATCGGACATTGTCATACAAAACCGGAAGAATATAAAAGAGAAAGGCGTGGTGTCATGTTTTTTTTCTTCTAAACATCTATTCCCATGTTTAATTTTCAGTTTGTCAATAGAATGAACAATAAGAGGTTTTTGTGCAATGTAATTAATATTTGTCATGGACCGATAAATATATTGTTACGACGGTCTAACTGTGCGACGTATTGTACAGTGGAAACAGAATACAGACACCAATTAAGCCACTAATTACCAGCTGTAATTAGTTACAAATAATTTGAAATCAACAAGATACTCTCGTACAGTAATTCAATGTAAATTTGTCCACACGCAATAATAATGTCAACTATTAGAGTTCCGCACTAATTATACACAATAATCATTTCCCATTAATCCGCAACAATCACTTGATCCACACTTTACAATATCGCCAGGTGTAACTAGCTAACTAAGCCGGTCGCTGTTGCTTATATGTAGCCCGAAGAAGTTCCACTCTATTGGCGGCGTGCCAGCGTAATTTGCATAGTTACAAGCACTCCAAGTGGTCGTCCTTGACACAGACGGGGCTAGTCGAGAAGCGTGTAGAAAGGACGCTCTGGATTTTTGAGAGCGTTAAGTAACTGACGTATCAACATATTTTTAACGCTACTATTTTTTATCATGTTTCGTTTCGTACGCAAAGAGGAAAAGGTGTACAGAATAGAAGTAACGCTACTGATTGTGTCTTCAATCGTTTAATTACATCACTCAGAGGCTTACAGTCGTTCTTATTGCGCGGTGTACTGTGCAAACGTGCCTTTAACTGTGATCATGCCGATCGAGATTATCTCGATTGAGGTTTAATAGTGACGAGTGGGGGGGAAGCCGCAACGTGATGGGGCTATAGTGTGTTTTCAACAGGTCGTCAACTACGTTTTGTATATCACTGCTGTAATATGTAATGTAACACAAGTTAAGGCTTGAACACAGTTTTCAACAATGTAAACGTAAAACCACTTAATTACACCTTCTGTTTCGTAACTCTGTTTACCTCCATACTTGACAAGCTTTATAACATAGAGGTATTTAACTATTAGACGTCCCGATACAATGTTTATTACATACAAAGTACACAAGGTACCAAATATAACACGATTATGTGCTTAATGAGTACGCGTATCAACGTATTAGTACACGTAAAGTAGACATTATGAAGAGAAAAAAGGTTTACTGGCCGAACATCATACTGAGGTTTTTTATACTGAAAAATTTCAAAAACAGATTTTGTTCCTAAAACTAGGGTTTACAGAAGCACAGTATGTCCAGTAATATCCTATGCATCAGAGACCGAGCCAGATACAGCAACAACTCAAAGGAAACGACAAACTATAGAAATGACTATATTACGAAGGGTACTAGGAAAGATAGGTTGCCAATACTATCTAACAATAGTATGAGATAAACGTGTAATGTAACAGATATTAATTCTTGGATTCCGGAAAGAAGAAGGATATGGAATGAACACATATCAAGAATGGACGACACGACACCAAGAGAGCATTGGTCGGCCAAGGACGAGGCGGAGTGACAGCATGTAGGACCGTTGTTATAGAACAGAACAATGTCCTAAGAAGGAAGTTGAAGAAGAAGAAGAAGAAGAAGAAGAAGAAGAAGAAGAAGAAGAAGAAGAAGAAGAAGAAGAAGAAGAAGAAGAAGAAGAAGAAGAAGAAGAACATGAGAGACACTTTGAAAGATGAAACAGTAGCAAGAAATTATGGACGATTCTGGATGTGAGAGAAAAATGTTTAGTACTGCCTCGGTCTGAAGATAACAGTTGACATCAAAGCAAAGACATTTTTTTATCTCGCATCATTGTAGTTACTTTGTTGACATGTTTCTATACATCACTGCCCAACGGTTAAACCGACAGGAAAATGACGGCGACTCTACGAGTCGGGTGCAATGAAGGTGATAAGCTGCTGTGTGGCAACTCAGGGCAATGTCCACTGGAAATGGTAATTTCATCTTGCTAACGGTGCAGTCTGATTGGTGCACAGAGACAGTGTGGGGAAGTGCCGCAGAAATTAAGAACACATTGTTACATCAAAAGTGTTTTTGCCTGTCATCCTCTTGTAACCAAATTGTTTTTATACATGCATTCAATTACATTGGAAACCGTATATAGACCTATATTATAGAGAATTAAAATACTTAAGAAAATTAAATAATAATGATTTTTAAATAATCATTAATAAATAATCATTAATGAATTTAATAATGATAATAATCATTATATTATAGTCTCCAAGTCACGTGTATAAGTATTTAATTATAATATTTGTAAACACTTGGTTATTCACCGTCTTGTGACTTCTTTAAACTTTAAATAACTAAGCGTTTCAAGGATAAATCCTCATCATTAGGTTATATATATAAAAAAAAAAAACAATCAGTCTGGAGAAGTCGTCAAAAAAACAAAAATTTTTACCAAACATCACAGTATGTTTGTCATCTAAGAATACATTATTGTAGCACTTCACGCCGCGTCGCGACCTGGTGCACACCTCTACACGCGATCGACTAATAATGTGTTCTTAGATGACATACATACTGTGATGTTTTTTGTTATTGTGACGACTTCTCCAGAAGGATTGGTGTTTTTTATATAACCTGATGATGAGGATTTCTCCTTGAAACGCTTAGTTATTTAAAGTTTAAAGAAGTCACAAGATGGTGAATAACCAAGTGTTTACAAATATTATAATTACATACTTAAATCTTTAATATTTAATTATGTATTTTTAAACGACCACAACTCAATATACACGTAAAAACTGTGAGTTCGAATTAAAGGAATTTATGTAAGGTCCGTACGTAATTCATGAAACGTAATTTTATTATCTTTTGTAGGCTACTAGTTTTACGGTTATTTTGAAAAATAAGTAAATTGGACTTCCATCTTGCTAAAGAAATAGTTTTCGTCGTAGAAAAGGTAAACAATGAACTACCTAAAAGGTAAAAATTATGAATAAATTTTACGATTTTTTTTTTACTCAAGTAGGTAGTTTTAAAGTGTTTGTAAAAAATTTAAAATGAAAATAAAGTCTTTTTTCCTTGTCGGATCTCAACGATCCGACGCCTTGAAAATAAAAATCGAAGTTTGATTGAGTAAACATTTATTTTCCTTTGTGCTGTGATTTTTCAATATTATTTTTCCTATTCTACATTGCACCTCAACAAATGCCGTGCGTTGCTCTGAGAGACGTGTAACGTATTTTATATCTGTAGTAAACGATAACTGTGGACACCCAACCTAGCCAAAACCTGTGTACTTTCCAACAACAAAGCCGGAATGTGCTTCTCTCGCACCATTTAATGTGATTATCTCCGGCCGTTCTGTCACGGCACACTCCGCTACTTTTGCCAGCTTTCCATGTTATACAGTGCGTTCGATATTAAGACATTCGATACGCCTTTACGACGCTGAAAGTTATCGGTATTTCGCATCATTTTACCTTTCGTTGAGATACGCGGGCCTTTGCCCTGTCGTTTGATTCGGTTTAGATGACACGTCAGTATATGCGGCTTGTGTACATACAAAATAAGTATTAAACGTCTGTTTCTATGTAGACAGTCACAACAATATAAGCGAGGTCCGTGTTGTCTTCAATAAGGTCGTTCCTAATATAATTTCATACACTTTCACGCCACTAGTCAAACATGTAAGTTGTTCAAACGTTAGGGGTTGTCGGCCGTGGCCTTATGTTAAAAACTATCTCTTTGTTGCTGCCTGAAGCTACGACACCTCGAGCTGTAGCCATCCTCAAAGAAGGGGACGGCACCGGTAGGAGGATGGTATAGATGTACCAACGACCGGTAACAAAGACAATAATGGCGTCGAAACGTCAAGCAGTTACGTAATTACCATTACGTCACGACCGGCAACCCGAAATTTTGAACGAATAATATTGTAATGCCTAATACACAGACTTCTTTTCCTCTTGAAAGTAGTAATTTTTAAATGGCTCATTAACTAGGTTTTGCAAAAATCTTTGGAAAAATTGAAGATGACTATTCGAGGATTCGAATGAACCATGAACTGGACCAACTGATTCAGGGTGCCGACATATTTTGGTTTACTAATAGTGGGCTGGGCCACGTAAGGCGAATGGATGACAGAAAGAATGGTTAAGAGAACTGCAAAGTGGAGACCGGCAGAAAGAAGAATTAGATGCAGACTCAGGAAGAGATGGTTGGATGACGTGGAGGATGTGTGAACGTGAGGGGATGGAGACGGATGTGTAATGAGAGGGCAGAATGGAAGAAAGTCATTGCTGGGTTGTAACGGTATGAAAAGGGAGAAGCTAATAATAATAATAATAATAATAATGATAATAATAATTTTTTTTTTAGGAGATTTAATTACGGGTGGCGCCGCCTCGCGCATCCTAGCTTCCACTGGCGCCGGTCTAAACAGTCCTGTTCTGTAAGTCCTCTTGCATTCATTGCATCTTCGACGTCCATTTTCCATGAATGTCTAGGTCTTCCTTTTTTTCTTCTAGAGGGTGGAGTCCATTCCCATGCCTTCCTTGGCCATCTCTCATCCGACATTCTTTTTAAGTGTCCGAACCAATTTAGTCATCTTGCTTCTATTGTTTCTGTAATGTCAAGGTCGATTCCCATCGCTTGTTTTATCTCTACATTTCTCACTCTATCTAGTCTTGTTAGACTACAGCACCTATTATAATTGGTCAAACATATTGACTATTATAATGTTTGACTATTTGTTAGTCAAACATATAATTTGCTAAAACCTTCGGGGTTGTCGGCCGTGGCCTAATGTTAAAACTAATTTCTTTGTTTCTGCCTGACGCTACGACACCTCGAGCTGTAGCCATCATCAGAGAAGGCACCGATAGCAGGATGTTATTAGATGTTCCAACCACCGGTAACAAAGACAATTCTTCTTCTGATAGTTCCTGTCCGTTTCGGATGTTGGATATCATACAAACGATTTTAATTTTCTGTACTGCTGCACGGAATAAGTCAGTTGTATTCATGCCAAACGAGGTCCTTAAATTTCTCAGACATGAGATTCTCGGTCGCCCAACTCCTCTCTTTCCAAGTACTTTTCCCTGTAATATTGACTGCAATAAATAAAATCTCTGGTCACTTCTCAAGAGATGTCCCAGATACTGAAGCTTCTTATTTTCACTGTGTTAATAACTTCCCTTTCTTTCTTCATCGTTCTAAGAACTTCAACATTAGTTATATGTGCTGTCCATGAAATGCTCAGTATTCTACGATAAACCCATATTTAGAAAGATTCCAACTTTCTAGTTGTGACACATCAAATAAAATCTGTTTTTTAATCTACACTTTCAATGTGGTAATTTCAAAATTTCAGCTATATCATGTGGTGTGTGTACGAAATAAACTTGTACTTCAAGACAGAATTAATTATTGGAATGATAATTGTGATATAACTGGAAGAAACTTTAGAATAAGAGTTTCCAGCTAACACGGACGCGCACATATACACAATCATACGCGCGCGCAAAACCATTATCAATATTTCTTGCCAGTAGTAGGCTTATTGAAATCTAACTGTAGTTGATTTTACACAGTTTATTAATGTATTTTATTTCCGATGTTTTTTAGGTTTGATAGAGTAACCAAACTGTATCGATTGATCTACACCGCTACGCCTGCGCACCAGTTGCGGATTCTCCGTGCCATTAATTTGAAAGTGTTGTGTTAATCTGGAACACGTGTTGTGGGCTTACTGGAAGGCAATTTATATTGTTCCTTCCTTCACCCAAATCTTGCCTACTTGTAAGTAATAATTTATTAATATTCATCAGCGAAAACGCGTGTGGCAAACGTTTGCCCTTGAAACACACCCTTTGCAGAGATAACGTGTGTTTGAGCTAAATTTACGAGTCGCTCTGCGCGCGCTTTCACGGCTCGCTCGAGCGATGGGAAGAACTATCTATACATGGAACCGAATCGGTTCCTCGTTTGCGTCTCTTAAGAGGCCCTACACACGAACATTTTGCTGTGTCACTTGAGTGTGTTTACTTTTATGTTCCACATCGGACTGAAGTGACGCGTTGCCTACACACGGTCACATCGGCATGGCATCAGTCTACCGCCGCGCTGTCTTCTGTTGGAACCGACTTCTGTTGGAATTGTGGTGTACCGAAAGTTGTTTTTTTTAGTTTATCATGTTAACAGAAGAGTAATTGCTGTTGTGGTGTTCTGTAGCCTGTGTGTTTGTAGAAAGAAAGAAAAGTAAATGAAAACTGTGGGTTAAAGATTGGCTTTCAAAACGAGCAAAATATTCAAACACAAATATTTTGACGGAGCTAAAGCTGCATCCTCAAAGAATGGCACAATTATTTACGGATGGAAGAAGCAAGCTTTTTAAAACTGCTCTCACTCAGTATGAAGTACTGAACGCTACACACGCTCACTTCTACCTGATGTCATTCCGAAGTGACACACCGCTTGTTGCGATTTCATCGTCCATCAGGTTCACAATTTTGGTGTGAGTTCACATCATTTTGTCCCTACACACAATCACTTCGGTGTGTCCCACGAAACGATCGGGTGTAGACCGCTTTAGGCGAAGTGGTTGAGTCGCATCATATTTCCAATTAATTCTAAATGAATAATTCATTTAAAGTTCGTACAATACTCGTATTCGTTTTTGTCTTCTTCACGACATACTTAAATAACAATATAATTTGTGATGTTTTCAATTTGTTTCTTCTGCAAGTAGATAATATTGTATATTCTTTTTAACACCTGACGCACTGAAATAATATCAGTATCTACTAATTACTAAATTGAAAAATATCAATATCATCAGAGGTTTCTAAGTGAATTAATAACAATCGAAATAATTCTATTAATATAAAATTAACGAATAATCGAATTTGTATCGATTTTAATGTAAAATAAAATAACTGATAATCGATTAGGTCGATTAGTTAAAGATTGTTTTAATGTTTATTTTCTTCAGCAGCTGTTTTCTCGGTTATATTTAAAATTTTGTTTATATTTTATTCATTTTTATTTTTATTTTTTAGAAAATTTATAATTTTAAATAGATCGTCTTGTTTTGTTTTTATTTGGGTTTGTTCTTTAATTAATAAATTATTGTTATTGTGTTTGTAAATGTTAAGATTTTCCCAAATATTCATTTTTTGACCTTTTTGTATGTTTTTAATTAATTTTATATTTTCAATGTTTGGAAACTGGTGGTTATTATTTAGACAATGTGTGGCTAAATTAGATTTATAAATATTTGGTTTTAAATATGCATTGCGGTGTTGAACGAATCTATCTCGTAGTTTTTTTCTTCGTCTGGCCCACGTAAAATTTATTGCAATCTGGACATTCTATTTTATATATTCCATTTTTATTGTGAGTATTGGATTTAGTTTTAGGTTTTATTTTATTAAAAATTATAATATCTGTATTATAAGATATTTTTAAATTAGTATCTTTAAATATTTTATTTAGTTTGTGAGTTATATTTCCGTAATAAGTGAAGGTTGTATACTTTATATTATTATTAATAGATGAATTTTTAAATGTAGTGTTTTTAGTTATTTTATTAGTGATTTTATGTTTAATTTTATTTTCTAATTTATTAATAGTTTTTATTTTGTATCCATTTTTAACTGCTATTTGTTGGATAATTTTTCTTTCTTTGTTTCTTTCTGTGTTATAATACTATCATAGTATGATACTATCATAACACAAGTATATTTCTTCTTTTCAGCAAGCAACTCTAGGACGTGGCGTTACAAATGGTCTTTTTGCGGGAACAGGAGACAAATCTTCGGCTTCTTTATAATTTTAATTTTAACGTTTTCTATAGTTGCGCTTCGTCTATATTTTTTAGAGTGCCTGTTGTCGAAATGCCATGTTAGTAACTCTCATAGATCGATCAAGACAGGTAAACGTATTGTTTGTGTTCGGTAGTGGGAGAGGACAGCTTTGCCTGACTGATTTAGAGGTGATGACGAAACAGTCCGGACGTAAACCTCTGTGACATTCTGCTTTCCTAAACGTATCCGTGTTTCCTGTGGTAAGCAACAGACAGAGATTTCAGACTTATAATACGCCTACGTACGTAAGTCTGTGTCTTCACCTTCATATTTTTCAGTAAACAGTACCTAATTGTAACTTATATTAACAGCAGTTGACTTAAAATTTATACAGAGTTCAACATTATTAAAATTTATAATAATTACAAAATACACAAAATAAGACGAAAATTATTTTTATTTTTATTTCTGCAACTCCCTGAATTGCAGAACTCGTTCGCTATTTTGAATGAAGAACATATATTATTAGATAAAAACGAATTAATGTTTTTCGTATAGTGTCAGTCGGCAAAGACTGTACACCGTTTCTCATATTTTATATTTCTTTGGTTTTTCAATTTTTTAAAATGTTTGTGTATTTCTGTAAACGTATAAAAATGAAGAGATTACAAATACTATGCTGGGTGCATAGTTAATTATTTTATGTACAAGAGAAAGCTTTTACTCTGTTTTAATGAACTGCAGTCACTTACAAATGGCTCACGTAGACGCTTACAATTTGTTCAATATTTAAACTTCCATTTTTAGCCTGTGACGACCCAAAAGTTAAAACCTTTAGTAAACGCTACATTCGCGTTTGCGTTTAAATGGTCTTCAGCCTGACAGTCGCCATGGATGTGTTTCAATATATTCCAAATTCTGACCCCTTTTTACGGCCTTATGTCTAAAAATTTTGAAAATTCCAAACTTGAACATTATAATTAGATTTCAGTTAAAATTTTCTTCAATTTGATACTCCACACGGATTTTTCGATTTTTCAAAATTTCGATCCGTGACAGTTTTGCCTTCCTTTCTCTTATTTTCTGGAAAGACCAAGCTAAAAAAAGGTAGGGTAAAAGTATGCATGTTTTTTTCGAAAATCGGTTAGTGGTTCTAAAGTTATCTATTATCTCGTACACGCCCCAGACTCATAGATAAATGTCAAACGGTCAAGTTAAAACAGAGAACTCGCTTTGATCGCTCAATAAACGGTAGCCTACGCTAAAATGAAAACTTTGATTTCAGCTTCAAAGGTAAACATTTTAAATATGATTACACTAAAACACTAGATAATCAGCTTTTAATTATACTTATTATTGTTATTCGATTGTCGTTAGATATTGTTCGAGGCGGTTTAGTATATTGATTGAGGAAATCAAAAGCACTGTAGTTGTTTTTATTATACTGTAATTCTGATGAGACATAATTCAAGTTTGGTCAGTACGTCTTTTCAAACCGGATTAAATCTAGATCTCTGGTCGGTCGTCGAAGTCAAAAGATAGCGTAATTAAATCGAAATAACATGTTGGTAATAATGAGAAACTTGTGCTGGGCCTTGTGATTGTTTTTAAATGTAAACGGCACGACGCGACTCGCTAGAAACGTTGTATTCGAACCGTAACGTTATGTTTTTATCGTAACGTTTGATTTTTTTCGCTTTCCTGGTTCTCGACAGACACAAGACTTGATGCTTAAATTTCCGGCTTCCACCCACCTTTAACGCAATATACCTGTTTACATACTCAGATTTATGGGGTACTATAAACCGTATCAGCGTATGGACGTTTTATGTATGAGGTGGGCGCCAGTGGAGAAGTGACAACAGTTCACGTCGAACGTACAACGTAGAGAAGAATTAGTCAAGCTGCTGTGGGTAAAACAACGGACCACTGCCGTGTCAACGATTCACTAATACAGATACATAAGTCATATAGTAATTCGTCGCCGTCCTGCAGATAGATTTTATGCGACTACATGTAAGTTATCGAAAATAATAAGCTTTACAAAAATCGCCGTGATACCACCAAACCCGCGACCGAAACAGTTAATGGTATAGAATACGCTAATCTGTATGACAAAAATGTGTTGTTGGAAATTTGACGGAAATCATAATTTTCTTATTTCTGTAGTTTGTGTTCTGTACTCACTTCATTTACTTCTGTTAATTTGTATTTGTATATTTTAGTTAAAAGACATGTTTTTCGGTTTTGAAAACTTTACAAAATGAATTTTCTTATTATAAAATCAAAACTTTACGTAGCTTTACTTAGTCTGAAATTTTCTTCTGATATCGAAACAAATTTTTTGTTGATATCAGTTTTTACAGTTTATTCTGTCTACGTTTAGGAATTCATTCTATCAAAAGTATCATTACGGTAAATGCCACATGATTAGTCCTTAATCACAGTGTGATTATTGAACAAGGCAAATAATTAATGTGAATACGTGTTAACTGTATTTTGTCATCATTCTTGCACACATGTAAATACGCCAATGTTAGACAACAGCTCATGAAGCTAAGAAAATGTAAGACAAAGTCAATTATCCATGTCAAGCTATATTGTAGATAATACAGCAGGGCATTACGATAAAAAATGCCTCCAGCACTGACCATACATGACTATTATGGACAATTCGTTGCCATCTGCAGTTCAAAGTCTAAGAGACGACATCAGTATATACACTGTCGGAAATGATTAACTTCTGAAACATAACAGCAATTCGATAAAATTCGCAACAAAATGCCTTACTAGTCTATAGTATTCGTAACCATTCCAAGAGGAAATATTATGGTTTTTCGTATCTATATTTATTCCATGGAAGTCAGTATTTCCTAACTATGTAGGCCTACTTCTGGTGATATACGAGTAAGCTTATTCAGCTAGACATTTTAGACAAAACGATCAATTCAGGTTTTACCAACTTTACAATATTTTTTATCACAAAAATTAAAACTAACGAGTATCACGTAAGCATGTAATTTACATCTTGAAATGTTGTTCTTTGATCAAATCAGCTTTGTTCGTAGAATATCGTTGCGCAAATTATTCCAGGAACTTGCAGGATTGTATTTTGCGTAAAACAATAATGAGTCCGTGATAAATGCCAATGTTTAAGTCCAAATTTCACTAATTATTGAACAGGAAGGTAATGTGAAACTGTAATTTTTATTATTCTGGTAGGCCTACACTTGTAATAACAGATGTACTGTGATCTGAACCAATTATTGATAGGAGGAGTCTCTGTTCCTGACAACGATGCGAACGTTGAGTTATAAAATTAATGTTAAATCGGAAAATAGTAAAATTTTCACTACTTTCAACACCGGCGGTGGAGTTGGTGCTTCATATCGACGTGTGGTGTCAGTTAGACAATCTAGTTGTGATAGACTTGAACTTTCAGCAGGGGGAGGGTCCCTTCAACGATGTATAAACTACTGAGCGAAGACTCTTCTTCTCCTTTCAGTACCATCCTTGAATTGATTTCGACAATACGCAGGTAATCTTCTACTAAGGCCGTAGCTGTAGTGAGTGTGGTGACGCCGACTGCAAATGGGAAGTACACAGGCGCGACTAATATTTCGACGTCATCATTGTCTTTGTTATTTAACAACAAACACAAAGATGAGAGACTTTTACGGTGCTACGTATTCTCGGTCCTCTTCTACGGTGTGGAATCTTGGACTTTGACTGAAATTAGTTTTCAGTCAAATAGTTGTCGTCCATTCTATACAAATGTCCAAAAAATAATAGTCTTTTTTTTCTCATTGTTTCTGTTATATTTTATATACTCTGATATATTTCATCATTACCTAATAATTCATCTTTCCAATATTTCTACTTTGTCCTACATTTTTAACCTACATTTTTAATTTTAGTCATTTTTATTTTTTTACTTACTATAATGTTAACAGCTTTAACACTTTTAGTAAATCATATTGATTTTCTTTGTTCTAGGGAGGGGGAGAGGAATAGGGAGAGAGTGGGTGTGTATTTTCCATTACTCATTGTTTACTTTTTCTACATTTTTAATAATCTAACGTGATCGTCTGGAAATTAATGTTTGTTTTTTAGTATGTGGTTAAAGTAAAATTTAAAATTTATAAATGTACGGTTTCAAACATACGTGTTGATTGAAATATTGAGAATCTATCAGACGTTTTTGGTTGGTCTGACTTACATCCCCCCCCACACACACACACACAAACACACACAAACCCTCGCGCTTGCGTGTGCACGATCGCGTTCATATAATTTATAACATATATAACATATGTTTATATATATAACATAGTTATATGCAAGTATACATGCCACATAAATTTGTTCATTAATTATAAATATAACAAACATAACTAGCGATCAAGAAAAATTAATGGATAGCAACGTAAATGACTCAGACTTGGTGGGACGTATAAGATGCAAAAGGATTAAGTGGGTTGGGCATTAAGGACGGAGGACGGAAGAGTTCCGACAAAAGGTTTTGCTGACCAGCCTCGTGGAACAGGCCCAGAGAGAAATGCCCACGAATACGATGCTCGGATAAGGTGGAAAGCGACCTCAGTCAACTGGGAGTCAGAAGATGCAAACAACGGGCCCACGACAGGGAAGAGTGGAAAGCCGTTGTTGCGGAGGGCATGGAATGAATGCGATGAAATATAATAAATTAGCATGTAGACAACAAAAAGGTTGACTATAACCATCACAACCGTTTAATATACAACCATAAAGCACAACAATCAAAATAACTTAAATACAAATCGATTTAAATCCAAATAATTTAAATCTGAAAAATGTATACAAGTTGATACATTCAGAATTTGATGATCTAAATACTCTCGGCGAAATTTGCGTTCACGAAATGGTTGTATAGTTGCTAAAGATAATAATTATTTTTGAAATTGCGTATATAGGCCTACCTGTCTAAGTATATTACATACAAGATAATATCATTTTTTTAAGCGTAGAAATGTTATATTTGCTTTTAACCTATGAAAAGGAAATACGCTGGCATTAACGATAGTCGGGAAAATGGAGAAAAACATTCATCTTCAACATCTCTGCAAATGATAACCATTTTCGTATAAGAAAATGTAAAAATAAAAATTTTTCTTTACCAAATGTATGAACAAATTAAATTTAGAAGTTAATAATCAGATGTATAAGATTGTACCTAATCACACGCGCGTAGAGTGATAGTATTAAATTTTATAAAACAATGCTGTGATAATATATGGGTGCCTGTAATAATATATGGGTGCCTACGCGGAAGATTATAAACCAAATTCAAAGTTCAGAAGTGAGTTTTTAGGCAAACAATGGACTGTACAAGGCAAGATCATTTGCGTAATGAGGACATTAGGAATGTAGAAATGAGTTACAGGTATTGTCCATAAACGATCAATTTAGAAATATCGCCTGGAATGGTCGCTACATCTGGACAGAATGGATGATATACGGCTGTCTAACCTAGCATATAGGTATTCCCTTTGGAACAAGGGATGTAGGAAGACCAAAAGTAAGATGGCGAGATGTACTGTGAAGACGGACAGGCAACACGCCTACTCCGTGAAGTCAAGAAGAAGCGTAGAGTGACGCATTTTTTGACTCCTTAAAATAAGTGACACGTGAAAACGTAATTTCATGTTGTGATTCGTGTGTAAACAAAATAGAATAATGTAAAGAAATATTAAACATCGATACATTAATATTGTATACAGTGACCACACACTTCTTACCGGTCAGTGAAGTGTAATAATTTGTTGAAGAAATTACGCCTAATTTCATCACTTTGTGACTAAATCTTTATTATTCGATGATTTGTGTACAATGTATGTTCACCCAGCCAAAACCATAACGTGCATAAGTGATACACTGGCTACAAAGCTGTTTGGGTAACAGAATAAGACAATAACATGAATTTATCAGCTATTGATAATTTAATTTATGATTATAAAATTCGAATATTATTTTATATTATTACATGTGTGTGTGTGTGTGTGTGTGTGTGTGTGTGTGTGTGTGTGTGTGTGTGTGTGTGTGTGTGCAAGGGTAAGGTTACTTTATTACTTTAAAACATTTTAAATATCTTTTGAGTCCTTACTTAGTATGAAAAATTTAAACAGAAACTTGTGTAGTATATTGTTTACTTTGTATTTTATATTTATTTTGTACAGTTTATTCACAATTATAACATGTTTTCCAAGAACCAATATATTTACGTTTTTATATAATAAGTTTATGTATAGCTTGTAGCTTGTATATAGCTTATAGCTTACAGCTATGTATATAGCTTGTACTTTTTTTTTTGTCTTAACACTTCGTAGGCGTTGTCGGTCAAATTCTGTTTTTCTGCAGTCGATCACTGTTGCTTTCGTCTTGTTCACTATTTACCTGTGCATTCTTATATTTTCTGCGTTCTCGATTTGGACGTAATTTCCCTCCATTTCTTCCGGCGGCTTTGACATTTTTCTTGTCGCACATCTTCACTAGGTCCAGCCCTCCCTCGTTATACTTAGTCTACCCCCGCTCCACACCAGTTCGTGTTTCCACTCCGTGATTTTTTCTGTCGTTAACGATACTCCCTCTCAAGTAATCGTAACCACTCCTATTTCCTATCATAATTTCAGTAGTATTCCTAAACAATTTTTATTGTCCCATAAACATCTTCTTAACATTTTTGCAGTATTCCGTTTCTCCTGTTACTTGTTTGGTTTGTGTATTGTGTGTGTGTGTGTGTGTGTGTGTGTGTGTGTGTGTGTGTGCGTGTGCGTGTGCGTGTGCGTGTATGCGTGTGTGCGTGCGTGCACGTAAGTATAGTATGTCACTAATTCATGTACTACAATATAACTGTCAAACATATTGACGTTAACAACATGAAACTAATAAATCCTATACCAAACAAACGCGCTATAATGCAGATTCTGGAAAACTTACATATGTAAACATTAAACACAAAACAAATTAACATCCGGCTAAATTCATATTAACGCAAAATGCGACGCGATTTAAATCACTAATACGGGACGCCCGCACGAAACGAAATGTCCATAAAACCTGACCACGACAAAAATTCACATTATTACATTAGTAATAATTATTACATTATACATTATTACATTAGGAATACTAACCGACAGCTGATCAACAATCATTTATTTACTCAATTATAACTCTACTAGTTGTGTGTGTGTTTTATATTCATGTAAATATTCGTTCATACGATTTAAATTATTTTAACGATAAATAATTTACTCACTCGAAATATAAATTTCTTTATACATAAGTCTTTGAATTTCTTGCAGGATACTTACATTATCAAATTGTAATTACTTCTGCAAGTTGATTACAGTTTTTTCTTATCGTTTTGATTCACCTGACGCACTTTTCACTGACTTAATAAGTATCTTCAGGGGTTTTTTTAAATGAATTAACAAAATATTAAATTGAAAAAAAAAATAATTATAATTTACTTGCAGAGAAAAAAACCAAGTTCATGACAAACATGAAGACAATATCCAAGAAAATGAAAACTGGATACGGGCAAATCTATCTAACTGACAAATTCAAGTATGTTGGAAAATTTATTAAACAAAACGTCTCAGAGAAAGAACCCATTAAACCACGCGTTAATAAGGTGAAAGTTGCTTACCATTTAACCAAGGACACATATAACAATAAATCAATATCCATTAATGCCAAACTTAGGCATTATTCAAGAGTAATTCGCCCGGAAGCACTTTATACACCTGAGTGTCTGACTCGGAACAAGAAAACGATGATGGAAGAACTGGAAGTCACAGAAAGGAAAATATTAAGGAAAATCTTGAGATCAATAAAAGTTGGAGAACAGTACACAAGACCCCATAATAATGAGCTGTTCACACGTGTTGAGAAAATCAGAGACGTAGGCCTAATTAGACAAAGAATTACTTTCTACGGACACGTTCAAAGAATGAATCCTGAAAGACCAACAGGGAAGCTTTTTAACTATTTCACAAAGCTCAAAATGTTCAATACGTGGTTCACAGAAACAGAAGAAGACATAGAAAAACTGGAACTCCAGATTACTCAAGAAGACATTGACTCAAAAAATGGCCAAGGTTTTCAAGAAAAATCCAAGATTTCACATGGCATCTTCACTGACGAAAGGAGGGAGGGACATCAATCAAGACTGAAGGAGATCAATCAAGAGAAGGAAGAGAGGAGAAAAAGGAAGGACCAGTTGAACCGAACGTAGTACACAGTGGCTCATACGACAAAAGAATCTATTGAACCGAACGTAGTACACAGTGGCTCATACGACAAAAGAATCTATTGAACCGAACGTAGTACACAGTGGCTCATACGACAAAAGAATCTATTGAACCGAACGTAGTACACAGTGGCTCATACGACAAAAGAATCTATTGAACCGAACGTAGTACACAGTGGCTCATACGACAAAAAAATCTATTGAACCGAACGTAGTACACAGTGGCTCATACGACAAAAGAATCTATTGAACCGAACGTAGTACACAGTGGCTCATACGACAAAAGAATCTATTGAACCGAACGTAGTACACAGTGGCTCATACGACAAAAGAATCTATTGAACCGAACGTAGTACACAGTGGCTCATACGACAAAAAAATCTATTGAACCGAACGTAGTACACAGTGGCTCATACGACAAAAGAATCTATTGAACCGAACGTAGTACACAGTGGCTCATACGACAAAAGAATCTATTGAACCGAACGTAGTACACAGTGGCTCATACGAACCGAACGTAGTACACAGTGGCTCATACGAAAAAAGAATCTACTTCCAGAGGTAATTAAAATTTGATAATATAAAATTAAAATTTTGACGTCTTGTAGAATACAGAAAGCGTACTCGGAGCTTCAGAATGCACACTGACGTTTATTCTTGGTTTCAGGAAACCGCCGTTCACAGTATAATCTCTTGAATAGTTGCACCAAATTCGAAAAATCATGTATTTCATAATTTTTTAAGTATTCTGCTACTTGCCGACAGCTTGCAAAATTAGCCAGTCTATTCATTTATTCCAAAGAATATTTGAAAATTTTTAAAGTTATGAACGTAAAGTAATTTTTAATATGTGAAGAGAGTATTTAACTTGCTTCCCAAGATTAGGTCGCGGGCCGAATAAGGTATCGCGGGTGCGGTCCGCAAGTTGAAAATCACGGTTGTTGTCGCAGAGTACCCCCTCTCTCTCTCTCTCTCTGACACAATATGTTTCACTATTAGAATATGTTTTTCACACAAAGCATTTAAATTTCGTTATTTTGTATAAACAAAAATTATAGTACATGATTTTTTTCTGTGGTTAAAGTATTATTTTCAATACTTTGATTAGTATCAATGCAAGCTTCTGAACAGGAGTATAACGGAACTTATTATAACTGCTGCAAGAATCCGCTCTGATTATTTTTCTTAGAATGAAATCAATCAGTTGCAGTTAAATCTGAGGAAATTAAGAAATTTTATGATAATTTGCTTAAAAAAAAGTTTATAATTTGTTCTGAACATTGATTGCACCCAGAAATCAACGGCGGACACACACACACACACACACACAAAGTTTATAAATCTTAAGAAGCGATATTTAAACAACAAATTCCGACAACTCTATGTATCGACTTATCGGATCAGGGACGTATTTACGGGGGAGGGGGCGAACGGGACCGGACCCTCGCCCCCCGAGGGTCGAGAAAAGTTGAAGAATTTTGTTAATCTCTTAATTTTTAGCCTGTTTTATTATTCTTTTCATCTGTGAACGCCAATGTAGTAGAAACTCTTTTTTTTTTTTAAATATACAAACAGGTTTACTACACAGCATTTGCGTATACGTTTGAAATATGAAATAAAGGAAAATCAGTTAAATCCAGGTATCTTCTAAACAATGTTTCAATTACGTGTATTTTATTGTGTTACTGCCGTTTACTTCAATGGTATTGATTTACGGATGTTATCACACGTTTACCAACCATTTTAAACGTAGTAATGTTAATTAGTCTTAAATTGATTTTTTTTTTTTATGAAGCCGACTCGAGCGTTCTCCTACCCCAAAAACAAATTCTAGAAACGCCACTGTATCGGATAGGCGGGTATTGTAAGCTCAGCGTAACCGTACACAAGTTATCGGTGTGAGTGGAAAAGGGGCTGCGCAAAGTGGTAGGAGAGCCCGTACACAGCCTTCACAATCCCGTGACCCGTCGCCCGCGATTCAACCGCTTTCCAAACTTCAGCGACAGCTCCCGCCGCGGGACAAGGATATCTTTCCAGTTTAGATGTAGGCTGTTCAGCGTGTTCGCTGAGGCTGGGTGCAAGATTCGGTCGGCACAGACGGGTGCAGCAGCAGTTCAGGGGTTGTGCAAGCAACGGGCGCTCCGAGCTTCCACTGCGGGACCTGCTACCGGCCGTAAGACAGGATGCTGTCCGAGTGGCGCTAATGAGTTGTTTTGAGTGTTTGGTGGCGTTTAGACAACGGACACCAAGGCCCATTCGGATAGGCTGGATTGAAGTCAGACGCATTTGCGTGCTCAGCGTGTCACAGGCTACATCATTTGCATTATTTTCGCTACCTAACCTCCGCTAACCCAGTTGAACTTCTTTTGCTTAAAAAAAATTCTATTTATCCGTGTTAATAACTTCATATGCGCGTATGCTTATCGTGAAATATTTAAACTAAGACGATTGTAAATTATTGTAAGTTTGAAAGCGTATATTACATCCCACGGTGTTGGAGAGCAGTGCGGCTTCGTCACGTTGTTTGTTTATTATTTATCATTCCGGATGTACAATGTTTACACATTTTCCGGAACCAAAGATTACAGAAGTGATTGAGTTGTCATCTTCCACTGCTGCTTGTCCATCCAAAGATCTTCTTCAATTTCTCGTTCCCTCAATTTAGTCTGAATTTCTTCTATCCAGGTGATAGGTGATCTTCCTCTGTTCCTTCTTCCTGGTGGGGTCCATTCCATAGCTCTCCTTGGCAATCTTTCCTGTGCCATTCTTTTCGTGTGTCCATACCATTGTAATTGTTTTGTTTGGATAAAATTAACAATTGAATTTTTCACACTCATTCTGTCCTTAATGACTTTATTTTCAATTTTCTCACGTCCGTATACTCTTGCCGAATTTCTCCAAAACTCCATATCTGCTGTCATTAATTTTGTTCTTGTGTGTTTATTAGCAGTCCAAACTAATCCCGTTGTTTGTGATCGTCGAGAAACAACTCGGTTTATGAAAGCGTCTTGGGTGCTGTGCGGGTCTGTAATGTCTGTAGGAAACCTTACGTGTGCACACATGCATACGAGCGATTACTTTTTTATTATCAACGCTTTTTTATTATCAAAAGAGACCGCAATTATCTATTACACAGTACTTTCAGATCGATTGTGTTTCTGCTCTCACAATACCCACAGTCTGTTTGTCTACGAGAGCTGCAACAGCCAATTAAAAAACATGTAATGAACAAAGAGAAGAAAAGTAAATGGAAGTAATTAAAATTTTTAATTGAATGATATGTACGTACTATACTGCAGTAATTTAAAAATTAATCCGAACTAACCTTTCTGAAGATAAAAACTGAAGCAGTATTTTCTACATACTGTACTATATTCTTGAACATTTGTGAAAATTACCAAGTGTCGAATATTTCAAAAAAAAAAAGGATGTTCTATTAATACACTTGCCTTCAGTCGATGAAACCATTGCGATGTTCAGCGAAAAAAGCGTTTAGCCATAAATCTACTAGAAAACAGCCTAGAGACAAGACGTCTAAAGTTAACATTTTCTCTGGACTTGCGTAGACTCTAACACTATAAATATATTGTACGTAATCTGTTACTTTTAAATACTCATATAGAGAACTAGTCAATGTGCTAGTTCTCTTCATGCCATGTATTCTGTGAAAAATTATGCCTATCAGATTGCATAAATGAACGTAAAAAAAAATTAAATCCAATTATTTAGGTAGGCGCGATAGTGCATAGTAGTACACAGCATGAGAGAATGAACGTATTGTGTAATTACATAGCTACAAAAAGTAGAGGTAATATTGATGATATTGATAGTAAGCGTCCGATGTTTGTTTTTACCATCAAAGTTTGAGCAGCGATGTTTCCTTTCCATCGATCGTTGCCTTCGATGTTTGGTTGAATTTTTTGTTAATCTGAGATAAAATTTGTTAATCTATAACGCGTTAATAGTAAACAATAAATAAACTAAACTTGTTAAAATTTCATTCTTTGATGGTTTAATATGATTTTTTACTACGGTACTAAAGGCTTCTTCTTCTTCTTCTTCTTCTTCTTCTTCTTCTTCTTCTTCTTCTTCTTCTTCTTCTTCTTCTTCTTCTTCTTCTTCTTCTTCTTCTTCTTCTTCTTCTTCTTCTTCTCTTCTATGAGGGACTAGGCGAATCAACTGTTCCGGTCCCAAAGGAATATATACACTTCACCAATGCTTCCGAGGTCTTCCTATACTTTGTTGTCCAACAGCCTTGTATTGGCAAACTTCCTTAAGCAACCTGCCATCTGGCATCTTATTCGGATGAGCAGTTCATCTCTCTTTGTTCTCTGCAATAGGATTTTTGATATTAAAAATCGTCAACTCTTTACGAACGCCTTCATTGTAGAGACTACCCATTCGAGTGCAAGAATCCCTTTAACAGATCGCAAGAATCTCATCTCCGATACCTGTATCCAACTCAAATGTTGTCTCAGGAACCCAAGTTTCAGAACCATACAATAACAATGGCACAGTCATTACCTCATAAAATTTTAGCTGAGTCTCTTTTCTTGTTTTTCGTGAATTGTGCCACATATATTGACTGAAACTTAGCCAACTTGTGATCAACATCACAAGTGACGTCACAGCCAAAACAGCGGAAATATGACAACTGCTCTATAGTCTTAGTATCAAATAGAATCTTTAGTCTGTAAGGAGTAATTTGCCCCCA
Organism: Magicicada septendecula; assembly: GCA_034769895.1. Lineage (NCBI taxonomy): Eukaryota > Metazoa > Arthropoda > Insecta > Hemiptera > Cicadidae > Magicicada > Magicicada septendecula. The sequence goes on along the minus strand of CM068374.1, from coordinate 461,692,832 downwards.
AATTCTATAGTTTTACGGTACTAAGGTAAACTCAAAATATGCATTAACGGTTAAGTATCTGAATGCAGGGACGGCGGTCAGTTGCGACCGAGGTAGAAATTTGAACCCAGTCAATTGCGATCAATTTCATTTTCATGATATTATTATAATAATACAGAAATTACCTTTATAATTCTACTCATTCCTAAACTAACCTAACCTAACCTGACCTAACCTAACCTAACCTAACCTAACCTAACGTAACGTAACAAAAATATTGGAAGAAAAAGGTTACTCGCACAGTTAAAAAGTTGCAGAATGGTAATCTCATCGCAATTCAGAATAGCGAGGTTTCTAAATGACAGATTTCGTCAGTAATTGAACGTGCGGCGGCAATTGACTACGTAAGAACGGGTAAAAACGTTGTTTCCTCGCAACTTACCGAAACCGGATTTTGCAGTCAGTTTTGACGTTAGTGTTCACTTACTCAGTTTTAACGTATGCCGCCAGTCAGTATTTCTCAGATTTCTCATATAAGCTAAGTGGCAAAGTTATAGTGATAACTTCGAGGTCACTACATAGAATTTATAATATCATTTCTAAATCTAATATAAACGTTTGTTGCAAACGAAATCTGTGGAGTGGAATTCGTAGGAGGAAAATATAAAACAAACGAAAATATGCTTGAGGGAAAATGTTTTGTGTATTTAATTCATTTTAACTCAATATGGGCACTTTAAATTTTAAATTTAATGAATTTTAATAAGTGTTTACTAATTTCAGATACTGTTCTGTATTTATTTTTATCGATTCATCACCATCATCATCATCATCTTCACGGATTAAACCAAGGATGGTTTCTGCCGGTCTCAAATAGGCAAATATTATAGCTGGTCACTCGAGCGCTTCCTCGGACGTCCCACACCTCTCCGTCCCCTCGGCTTATAGTTCCAGAGTTGTCTGGGGATGCGGCAGTCATCCATTCGGCAAAGAAGTTTCCATCAATTCAACCGATACTGGACGACCCTGTCGAGTATACTCACAATATTCAGTTCCTGCCATATGTCTGTGTTTCTTCTATGATCATGGAGAGTATACCCTGCCTCGTGCCTGAGAAATCTCATTTCAGCCGCTTGGATGCGACTAGCCTGCCCTTTCGTTAAATTCCAATTCTCAGATTTATAAAGAAGTGTGGGAAGAGCCATCACCTTGTAGAATTTGAGGCGTGTTCCTTTACTTGCTGCCTTAAGGGTTCTCCTAATGGTCCCGCACATAAGGTTGAACTTACGCAACTTATTCACAACGTCGTTGCATGCATTATAAGACACACTGTAGCCCAGGTATTCAAAACTGCTAACTTGTTCCAGGACAGTACCGTATATAACAATTTTTTCCCGTACGGGATCAGTTCCACGAAAAGCCGAATCGATCAGTTTTATCGATTCAGTAGTGAATAAAATTCCCTCTTGAAGCTCATTTTCCTCAGCAAACGATGGCACGATGTCAACCTCGATGGTTTTGTTTCAATGCTATCCGTAATAAAAACAGTGAAAGCTTTCGAATGTGACGCTAAATGTATGGATTGTAATAATGCAAGAGAGGGAGCCGAATCACAAATAAGGAAGTTCCGGAAAAGGCAATCCTTAATGAAAGACGTATTCTTACGACCCAACGACGGATACAAATAAAAAGAGACAGCTTTTTTTTATTTATTTTGTATACGGATGCTTTCTTACAAAGTGTAATCCGTAAATGAACTATTTATAATGATAATTTTTTAAGTCTGAATATTGTTTTTCATCGGGTACCGTCTACGTATATTTACAAGTGTGAAGGTCCAACGACTGTACTACTGTCGAGTGGAGTCTGTGTCTATGGAGTCGCCACGAAATGGCTCGAGTATTTTTGTTTTAAATTACTATTACGACGGTCTCACGGATCGTCGTATGGTACAGTGGAAACAACATTACAGACACCGATGAAGTCGCTAATAACCAGCTGTAATTAGTCACAAATAACAACTTGAAATGTACAGAGTGAGTCAGCGTTACCTGACGTTTTTGGCTCGAGTAGTAGCGAGGCTGTACTCGTAGTAGAGGGGCGCGGTTGGTCTCACACTTTCCCCCCTAGAGCAGCAGTTTAGTAACAATGGAGAGGTGGACCGCGCAACCACCGTGCGTTCGTCGTAGAGACGTTCTTTAAAAATGCAGAATCTGTGACCACCACTCAGAGGAAGTTCCGTCTCCAATTCAACACTCCACGCAATGGTGCAATTCCAACCCGCAATACCATTATGCTATGGGTTCAGAACTTTCGTGAGACCGGTTCTGCATTGAAAAAAAAAAACCGGGAGGCAGTGCGAAGACGGCCACGTCACCTGAAAACGTTGAAGTTGTGCGTCATGCAATTCAACAGAGCCCCAGCCGATCTGCAAGACGACACGCTCAGTCTCTTGGGTTATCAAATTCTTCCGTCCGACGCATTTTACACGGTCCAAAGTTTCATCCCTACAAAATTGCGATTGTCCAGGAGTTGAAGCCTCAAGATTTTGTGAGAAGGAGACGTTTTGCTGACATAATGAGAGAGATGTTGGAAGAAGAACCTGGATTGTGATTTTAACGTCGATGAGGCTCATTTTCACCTAAACGGCAGTGTTAATAAACAAAACTATCGTTATTGGTCCCCAAATAACCCTCAACAACTGCACCAGCGCCCATTGCATTGTGATAGAGTTACAGTGTGGGCTGGGTTGGGGAAATTTGGTGTCATAGGGCCTTATTTTTTCGAAGAAAATGGGAGAGCCGTCGCCGTGAACTCTGAGCGTTATTTGACCATGTTGCGTGAATTTCTCCTCCCGGAACTTCGTCGCCGTCGCATAAATCGTCGAAATGTGTGGTTTCAACAAGAATGTGTGTATGGCCGAAGTAAGGAGGTTGTTTCCAGGGAAAGTGATATCCCACAGAGGAGATGTTGACTGGCCGCCACGCTCTCCTGATCTTAGTCCATGTGACTTTTTCTTGTGGGGCTACCTCAAAAACAAAGTGTACATCAATAAGCCACGTACTGTGGTTGAATTAAAGGATGCCATTGAACGAGATATTCGTGCTATACCCCGTAACATGGTGGAGAGAGTGATGACAAACTTCGCGCAGAGGGTCGACGAGTGTGTCAAAAAAAGAGGGCCACCACTTAAAGGACATTATCTTTCACAAATGATTCATTTCTGTAAAAAGTAACATATGAGATGTAAACTGCTATTCATTGTGTATATTTTGAAATAAAAATAGTTGCTACATCTTAAAATTTCACTGTGTACCATAATTTCAAAAACCATCAGGTAACGCTGACTCACCCTGTACAAGGACTCTCGTACAATAATGCTAGCTAAATTTGTCCACATGCAATAATAATGTCAATTATCAGAGTTCCGCACTAGTTACAACACAATAACCACTTTTTACAACCGCTTGATCCGCACTGAATGAATCGCCAACAGTAACTAACTGACAAAGCCGGCCGCTGTTGCTTATATACGTTCCAGAATAACTTTCCATCCTCCTGGCGGCGTGCCAGCATAATTTTTGCGTAGTTACAAGTGCTCTTGAACAGTATGTAAGGTCCTTTATTGCTATGTGAGTGGACGGCCACGTGACAGAGACGAGGCACTAGCTGGGCTAGTCGAGAAGAGTGTAGTACGACACTCATCTTTTCGAGAGCGATCCGTAGTTATCGTTACATTATTAAAAGTATTTGTTACATTTCTACATTTATAAAAAATTGTTTAACGCCCAACGTCCAACTTTCGTTGTACGGACTGTACTTTGTACTTCCATTTTTAATAAATTATTACCACATACAGAAACGAACAGACGGTTTGTCTATTTACGAGTTGTCGTCGGCGAAAGTGATCGTAACGTCAACGGAATAGACATGACTGGGACCGACCTCAGGAGCTCACGTTTCTTGCCCGATCCCCTGAGGACGCAGAAGGATACGAACGTGTGTACGTAATTTCAGAAACAGGTGTGTTATTGTACGTCGGCGGTAGCGAGGAAGGCGGGTCTGGTACTAACTGCACTACACGTTACGTGAACCATGAATAATCGACAACGTTTCGAACAATTAAGTGGATCGTCTGCAGGCAACAACGAAACCGTCGTATCATTTTTATTGCACTCACTTTAATACAGCAGAATAATTTTACAGTCAGGGTTAGATATTATACATTTTAATGAGAACGTAACGTAACGTCTGGTAAACGTCAAAACGTAAACCCTACGAAAACGTACCAGACTTCCTCACTTGAAGACGGCTTTTCTTGCTTGACTTTTTCGTCAACGCTATTATAGTTTTTACTTCCATGTTCCATAAGGAAATGGAAGTATGGTGATGGCGAAAAAAATCGTGTTCGAGATAATTGCAGATTCTGATTGTACTACCCTCAAGACATGAAAAAGTCATTTTTCGAAAAGTATCTGTGTGTGTATCTGTCTGTCCGTCTGTCTATGTGTCTGTGTGTAGATTTTTTTCTATGGCAAACGATAAGAGCCGCAAATTCAAGCAGAATCAAATAATTTTTTGCAGACAGCCCTGAATTGTAGAGTACTCAAGACCTATTGTTTTTGGTAAAGATCGGTTAAGGGAAAGGGGTAGTTTACCTCCAACGTTTTATGTTTTAACAAGGGTAATTTTTCTGTGACGAACGATAACTGCCGTAAATTCAAACAGAATCAAATACTTTCTTTTTATTCCTCCCTGAATTATAGATATCTCAAGGTTTTTTGATTTTGGTGAGAATCGGTTAAGAGAAAGGGGTAGTTTACCGGCAACATTTTATGTTTTAACAAGGGTATTTTTCTTATGACGAATGATATTTGCCGCACATTCAAAGAGAATCAAATAATTTTTTGCATTCGTTTCTGAATTGTCAAGTACTCAAGGTCTGTTGATTTTGGTGAAGATCGGTTAAGGAAAAGGGGTAGTTTACCAGCAACACTATATGTTTTAACAACGGTAATTTTTTCTATGACGAACGATAACAGCCGCAAATTCAAACAGAATCGAATAATGTTTTGCACACAGCCCTGAATTGTATAGTGCTTTTGGTGAAGATCGGTTAAGGGAAAGGGGTAGTTTACCTGCAACATTTTATCTTTTAACAAGGGTAATTTTTCTTATGACGAATGATAACTGCCGCACATTTAAACAGAATCAAACATTTTTTTGCATATGTTCCTAAATTGTTAAGTACTCAAGGTCTGTTCATTTTGGTGAAGATCGGTTAAGGGAAAGGGGTAGTTTACCTGCAACATTTTATGTTTTAACAACGGTAATTTTTTTTACGACGAACGATAACTGCCCCACATTCAAACAGAATCAAATATTTTTTTGTGTACGTTCCTGAATTGTAAAGGAATGAAGGTTTATTGATTTTGGTGAAGATCGGTTAAGGGGAAGAGGTAGTTTACCAGCCACGTTTTATGTTTTAACAAGAGTAGTTGTTTCTGTGACGAACGACAACTGCCGCACATTCAAACAGAATCAAATAATGTTTTGCATACACCCCTAAATTGTAGAGAGCTCAAGGTCTTTGATTTTGGTGAAGATCGGTTAAGGGAAAGGGGTAGTTTACCTGCAACATTTTATCTTTTAACAAGGGTAATTTTTCTTATGACGAATGATAACTGCCGCACATTTAAACAGAATCAAACATTTTTTTGCATACTTTCCTGAATTGTTAAGTACTCAAGGTCTGTTCATTTTGGTGAAGATCGGTTAAGGGAAAGGGGTAGTTTACCGGCAACATTTCATGTTTTAACAACGGTAATTTTTTTTATGACGAACGATAACTGCCGCACATTCAAACAGAATCAAATATTTTTTTGTGTACGTTCCTGAATTGTAAAGGAATGAAGGTTTATTGATTTTGGTGAAGATCGGCTAAGGGAAAGAGGCAGTTTACCTGCCACGTTTTATGTTTTAACAAGAGTAATTGTTTCTATGACGAACGACAACTGCCGCACATTCAAACAGAATCAAATAATGTTTTGCATACACCCCTAAATTGTAGAGAGCTCAAGGTCTGTTGATTTTGGTGAAGATCGGTTAAGGGAAAGGGGTAGTTTACCTGCAACATTTTATGTTTTAACGAGAGTAATTTTTTCATTACGAACGATAACTGCCGTATATTCAAACAGAATCAAATAATTTTTTACATATGTGCCTGAGTTGTAGAGGACTCAAGGCCTATTGATTTTGGTGAAGATCGGTTAGGGGAAAGGGTAGTTTACCTGCAACGTTTTATGTTTTAACAAGAGTAAAGTACTTAATTTTGATAAAGTATTATAATAAGAAGATCATAATAATCCACTGTAGAAACGTAAATTAAATATCTATAAATGAATAGGTTAGTTGAAAGTGTGGGGGTAATTTACTATAAATGAAAATTATAGTTGAAGGGGGAGGGGATAATTTTTTATATGTGTACTACGTTATCGGCAACAATGAAGTAGTTTGTTGTTAATATTACTTCCTGGGCTGTTTGGCCGTAGTCCAATGTTTTCTGCAAAACCAGACGTTTCAGCAGTGCCATCGACTTCCATCATCAGTGAAAATCGAGTGCGAGAACGTGAGGTGGTATACGTTAGTGACCACAGTACTGTGGTTAAGGCTGAAGCAGTAAGTAGAAAGAAGTAGTTTCTATGGAAATAAAGTCAAACCTCTTTATAACGAACCTCGATATAACGAAAACCTCTATTTTACGAATTTTTTTACTGCACCGTGACGTAATAAAACTATGTATAAATTTACCTCTATTTAACGTATTCATACCTCTATATAACGAAATGTTGACACATACTGCATATCAACATACAATAATTTTTACTCAATGTTTTGTAAAAATAATGCCATTAAATTTAGTGCAACACATTTCTGTGAGTTTAAAGGTAGTTATTCTTTTGATTTCTGTACCTAAATTGTACTTTTATACAAACACAAAGTATTCTTGACTACAGCCGAAAATGACAGGTTATTTTTATTGAAATTGTAAAGCGTAAATTCCCTAAATTGTCTTACATTTGTACTGTATCACCCATAACAATAAAATCCTAAGAAAAGATTTAAACACGTGTTCTGCCGTTACCTGTTGGCGACGGGCTTGGCCTGGTCGGAAAGGGAGTGATTGTAAACCTATACATAAGAGTAGCGGAATTCCCCAAAATCCATTAACTAACACAGAACAAACAGAATTCTTAGAATTCACTTGGCCCAGACATCCTCTATTGTTCAGTGCATACATACAGTTCAGCAGTAACTTTTCCTGGGATTAACTCAGTTTGTCTCTGTCTTTGGATTGCGTTAGTCGTGTTATACAGGTTAGTCGTGTTAGTCGTGTACTGTTTCTGTAGTGTGCCGTATGCAATGTCAAAACGGAAGTGCCTTAGTGTTTCGGAAAAAATTAGCATTATACACGAAGTTGACAAAGGTGTTAAAAAAAAAGATATCGCGCAAAAATTTGGAATCCCACCAAGTTCATTGTCGACAATTTAAAAAAATCGGGACGTGATACTACAGGAAGCAGACCAACGTAAAGAAAGTCTAGTGAGGAAAAAGTTAAAAAGTAGCATGTATGATAATATCGACGAAGCCATTTTAAAATGGATAACGGTGATGCGCGAAAAAAAGCTTCCATTATCCGGGACATTAATTAAAGAAAAAGCTCTGGAATTTGGTGCTGCATTGGGACACAAGGATTTCCAGGCCAGCAATGGGTGGTTAGAGAAGTTTAGAAAAAGGCATGGTGTAATTCATAAAATAATTTGTGGAGAAAGTGCAAGTGCCAGCGTAAGTAACTGTGAAACTTGGAAGCAGACTGTGTTAAAACCGATTTTAAAAGAATATTCGCGAAAAGACATTTTCAACGCGGACGAGACGGGTCTATTTTTTAAATGTTTACCCAACAAAACGCTAACTTTTAAAAATGATCCGTGCTTTGGTGGTAAACAAAGTAAACTAAGAATTACGGTGTTAGTGGCTGCAAACATGCTAGGGACTGAAAGACTTAAAATGTTGGTAATTGGCAAAAGTAAAACTCCGCGTTGTTTTCGAGGAGTTAAATCTCTAGAGGTAGACTACACATTTAACAAAAAGGCGTGGATGACTATTGACATTTTTACAGGTTGGGTAAAAAGCTGGACAAACAAATGACCACACAAAAAAGAAAAATTGTGCTTTTTATTGATAATTGTACGGCTCATCCTGGAGACATTAATTCTGTATTAAATAACGTATTTTTCCCACCAAACTTAACGTCAATTATACAACCAATGGATCAGGGGGTAATTAAAACTCTTAAATTGCACTACCGAAAAAGAATCCTGAAAAAAATTGTTACCATTGTAGAGAACAACCAGACTGTCCCTGTTAATATTGTTGATCTCCGGGAGTGCATTTCTGAATTATCAAAAGTATGGCCCAATGATGTTAGCGATGAAACAATATTCCATTGTTTTTGTAAAGCTGGTTTCAGTACCGCCACGACAGAATGGAATGAAGAAGATGATATGACACTAGTACAGTTAAGAAGTCACTGGAATTTTCTACAAACAACTGGAAATGTCAGTAACGAAGTTACACTGGAAGATTTCATCACTGCTGATGAACAGGTTACTGTTTCTGATTTTCCGGACGATGACGACATACTCCATAGTGTTAGCAAGTCCTCTGAACCGGTAGAAGATGATGATGATGATGACGACGAAAATTTTGAAGACCAGCAAGACAAGAGAAAACCTACCGACGACGAGGTTTTACAGTCATTTAAAGCAATTAGGCTTGCACTACATCTCAAGGACGAAGTACTTGACAGTATTTTTGAGTATTTAAATAGATGTGAAACTTTTTTTTAACGTAGTATCTTATTCAAACACAGAAAACAACAGAAAATTACCCACTTTTTCAAGTAACGAATTAAAACTGTATCAAAAATTATATAGCCTACTGTCAACATTACCGATCAACATCCATCAAAGACTAAAGAATGCATTAGGATTAGTGCTTTTTAACATTTTAAATAAAGTTAGTGTATTCATTTTTTGTATTATTGTTGTGAAAAAATTATGTGCTAGAAATAAAAATACAGTGTTAACCTAAAACTCAGTTCAACATGCTTTTACGTATAGCCTACAACCATGTACAAGGTAAGTCTTTACATGAAATACACACACTCTTTATTCAGTACGTACTTATTATGTATTAGATTAATATGTAAAGCATGACATAAAAAATACATTTACTTTTTTAAGTATGCGCTATTACGAAAAATAACGGTACGTAATATTAATTCATTATAGAACGTGAAACAACATTCATAAAAAAATTAGACGGGGAATTCTTGTTATAAATGGTTTATACCTCTATATAACGAAAACCTCTATTTAACGAATTTTTTCCGGGATTCTCAATTTTGTTATATAGAGGTTCTACTGTATTTCATTTCGAAAATGATTAAAATATAAATCTTAGAACATGGAAGTCATGTATGGTTCTCACACCCATTTTTCTAAAAGTGTCTGTGTGTCTATCTGTCTGTGTGTAGAATTTTTTTTGGCTAACGATAACTGCCGCACATTCAAACAGAATCAAATCATTTTTTACATACAGCCCTGATTGTAGAGGACTCAAGGCCTATTGATTTTAGTAAAGATCGGTTAAGGGGAAGGGCTAGTTTATAGGCAACGTTTTATGTTTTAACAAGGGTAATTTTTTATGACGAAAGATAACTGCCGCACATTCAAACACAATCAAATAATTTTTTACATACATCGGTGAATTGTAGAGAACTCAAGGCCTATTGATTTTGGTAAAGATCGGTTAAGAGAAAGGGGTAGTTTACCTGCAAAATTTTATGTTTTAACAAGAGTAATTTTTTTGTTACGAACGATAACGCCTGTAAATTCAAACAGAATCAAATAATTTTTTGCATATATGCCTGAGTTGTAGAGGACTCAAGGTCTATTGATTTTGGTGAAGATCGATTAAGGGGAAAGGGTAGTTTACCCCAACATTTATGTTTTAACACGAGTAAAAAGTACTTAATGTTGATAAATAAAGTATTCTGAAAAGAATGTCATAATAATCCACTGTAAAAACGTAGGTGAAATATCTATTAATAAAGAGGGTAGTTGAAGGGGGTGCGGGTAATTTTCTATAAATGAAGATGATAGTTGAAGGGGGAGGGGATAATTTTTTTATATGTCATGTATACTACGTTATCGGCAACAAAGAAGTAGTTTGTTGTTAAAATTCCTTCCCGGGCTCTTTGGCGTGGTCCAATGTTTTCTACAAAACCAGACGTTTCGGGAGTGCTATCGACTGCCATCATCAGTGAAAATCGAGTGCGCTAACGTGAGGTTGAATACGTTAGTGTCCACAGTACTGTGGTTAAGGCTGAAGCAAGAAGTAGTTTCTATCGAAATATTTCATTTCGAAAATGATTTTAAATATAAATCTTACAACATGGAAGTCATGTAGTATGGTTCTCCATATTTTTATGTAACAACTGATCAAGACAGCTGACCATCAGAAAACAGTTTGCTACATCTCTCTCTCTCTCTCTCTCTCTCTCTCTCTCTCTCTCTCTCTCCTAAGTTAGCAGCCCATAGGCTGGTTGGCAGCAGCTCGCCATTCTTCACGCTTCTCTGCTTTTCTTATAAACTCACAATATGATGTGCAGTTCATATCGACCATTAGCTGTTTCATGTAGTCTAAACGAGATCTTCCTCTGTGATTCTTCCCTTCAATTGTTTATGATGTGCAGTTCAGGTCGACCAAAAGCTGTTTCATGTAGTCTAAACGAGATCGTCCTTTGCGATTCTTCCATTCAATTGTTCCTTCTATTAGTCTCTTAATCAAACCCATTGTGTCGTAGTATATGCCCTATAAACTTAGATCTTCTGCTTTTTAAATTTCGTAGAAAGCTATACTCCTCCTAAGCTCTTCTAAAGACTTCCTCATTCGTTGTCTTCCCCCTCCAGCTAATCTTCAATATTCTTCTGTAGCACCAGGTCTCTAATGCTTGGAGTCTTTTCTTGTCACTTTCTCCAATCGTTCAAGATTCACTGCCGTATAGGGCAACACTCCACACGTATGTCTTTACTAGATTCTTCCCTATTTTTAGGCTGGTAGTGTTTGAAATTTGAAGAGGTTTTTCTGTTTGTTGAAAGCAATTTTAGCCTGGTTAATTCTGCTTATAATTTCCTTACTGCTACGTCCATCACTTGTGATTTTACTTCTTAGATGGTTATATTCTTTAACTGCCTGGAGAACATTATTTCCAAGAGTTATTCTGACTGGATCTTCCCACTACAGACTAGGACTTTGGTCTTTTCGTTTGCTACATATCGCTACCAAGTTGTGTGACCGAGAATTTCAGAATACGATTAGTGAGTTAGAACGATACGTATTCTGTTCTTAAATAAAATATTTGTTGATTCATGAAAACTGCAGGTTCGTGAAAGCTGCACTTTATTGGCTGTGGATGCTTCGCTGTTGGTTACAGTATAAATAATTGAAAGACTGTGAAAAATATTTTCAGATTACCGCTGATGACCGTTTTCTAAATCGACATAAATTGGTTTGTCGTGTAAATGTTAAATTCTTAGCGGCAGTTTTAATTTATGTTAAAATAAAAATTTTAATTGCTTTATTATCATTTATATTAGAATGAATTGGATTTATATGTTTATAATATTATATATTATATAATAATAATAACAACAATAATGGATCCTTTTTACTGCGACAACAGTCGAGGAACAAAGCAAAGTAGGACGCCTCAAGTGAACAAAACGTTCAGTATATAAGGAAGGTTGTGTGGCCGGCACTACGCCTCAGCTACCCATTATTACCCCCAGTAATACCTGGTACTCATTTCCACTCAAAACGAAATAATTCAGGCTGAGACGATCTGGGACCTAAAAAACCGCTTTGATTGTGTGGGGAGCCCCCGGGTTACATACTTTACTATATTTAATATGTCACAAAACAATGTATTTATAAATTATAAATAATTAATTTATGAATGTTATAAATATTGTTTATTTATATCAATAATAAAACTCTATTCACTATTTAACAGAACGTACAAAACATTTATATTAATAATAAAACTCTAATTCACTATTTAACAGAATGTACAAAATACCCCTAAACAAACAAGAAACAGACGAAGAAAGAAATATAATATACCAAATTGCTAATGAAATGGATATAATAAAAATACTGTAAACAAAATAGAAAATAAGATCAAATAGAAAATAAAATAAAATATAAAATAAAAACTGAACAATTAAGAATTAATCAAATTGAACAAACGTTAATAGGACAAACAAAAAAAAAGAAACAGCTGACAGAAATTTATTTTGAACACCTAAAAGCATACAAAAAACCAGATATATATAAATCTAATGCGACAGTACAGATAAGTGCTGTACTGAGCATTGAATATAAAAATTTAAATATACATAATAAATTGTAAAATAATTAATAATGTATTAGAAGTAAACATGTCAGGGATTGCAAGCTTGGCTCAGACAAAAATATGGACAGGTGTTTCGACCTGAATCGACTTGTACACACACACACACATATGTAACTGAAAGTGTGTACAACAGTATTTTGCATGTGTGTGTGACGCAGGTCTATGCAGGCGAGTTTGCCACCCCAGTATGAATAATTACGTAATTACTGTTTTTCCGTAATTATTCATAAACTATAAATAAGGAGTAAAATCCAAAGACACAATAAAATGTAATAAAATTAACTACATACTGTGTACGAAAACCACGTGAAAGGGACACATCGTACGAGTGTAGTGGCGAAATAACTGTGTACAGATCGAAAGGGTTAAGTTACAATGTCCAAAAGTACAGTGAACATGTGTAGTGAAAATAGTTATAAGATGGGTATAAGAGTATATTTACAGGACTCTGCAATTCGCAGAAATATAAGAAATAGCGAAATTGACGAAGAGTGGGGGAACAAAACCCAGAGACAATTTCAGACATGTCGATTTCGTACAACTGCAGGTGTTAACCAAGACGTGGGTATAAATAGGACACACACGCTACAGTTGTATCTTTTTTGATCACCCACAGTTGCAGCGGAGCTTCTGCCCGTCCGCACGGAGTATTTATTTTTTTTGTAAATAGTTTCATCCTTCCAGTTACATACAACTATGTAACTGAGTTGTAAATACAATCACTTTTAAATAGTAACAGAATTACACGAGAAGAAAATCCATATGAGATGATCAACAGACGTCCGAAACAGCACGAAAAGAAGTAACATGAAGTTCCAGAGAGCGAGAGAGCTGACGACTTAGTTCCAGAGAGCGAGACGACGCTGGAGTCTAGAGGCGGCTACGCTGGACAAGAGGAACATTACTGAAGTCTGGAAACGACGCTGGACAAGAGAAGCGACGCTGGACAAGAGGAACATTACTGAAGTCTGGAAACGACGCTGGACAAGAGAAGCGACGCTGGACAAGAGGAATTGATGCTGGAGTTCGAGACGAGGACGATTACAGATGGATCGATTGTGATTGAGTATGATTGACAACAATAAGGTGATAAACAACTTATTTATCTCTTAGTCGAACAATTAACTCAAAGACAACTAAAGACATATTGTTTTATTTTAAAGTTAAGAGCCAATGTTTCTTGTAAATATAGAGTTAAAATGGTAGATATTATCGAAGTAAGATTAACGTAAACAAGAGCTCAAATTAGTATTGAAATGAAAAGAATGCAAAGCATTTAAGTAAACAAAAGTAGAGTTTTATAAATCAGTACTGAAAAAGAAAGATAAATTCAGTATCTGTTAATATGCTGAATTTAAGTACAATATCTAAAAAAAAAAAATTTAAGCATTGATATTTAGAAGCACACTAATTGTCTGAGTAGTGAGGAAATGATATTTTTAATAAAATAATTATTAGAATAGAATATTTAGTTAGTAAGGATGTATACAGCGTGAGCCTTACGGCATAGTAACAAAGCAATAATGAATGTTTTTAAGTCGAATCAAGTGCCTTGCGCACAAGTTCATTATTACTAAATAAATTTGAAATACCGATACAAGTTACATAGAGTTATTATTACAGATACACATGAACCCCAAATACATACACGCCATTATAGGAATGTTATATAAAGAGTATGAGTTAAATTAATGTACAGATTAAAATACACGATGAAGGGTAATTTGTCACCTTTTGGCGTCCCAAAGAACGTGGTGTGACGATTTAAATTGTGACATTTACAGAATAAAAAAAAAATTTAATTAATTAAGGTTGCGTACAATTAACCATTTAAATCTCACAATAATAATAATAAAAACATGTAGGTACTAAGTGTGAATGGAAGAAGTAATTAATAAGGGCAAAGTATCCATAAAGAAAAGGCATATTGTAAATAATTATTATGTTCGTATTTAACCCTTTGCTTGCTATCAAGCGCCCACCTGTTGATACCGGACTCGACATGTTTTCCGAGTCTACTGTAATAAAAAAAAAAATAATAGAGTAAACTAATGTTAATAATTAAAGTATCTGTAGACACAGATAGTAACTAAAACAATTAATTTAAATGATGTATTTTTATCTAGCGATAGTTTGTATAAATAAAAAGTTTATTTAAAGAGAAAACAGGAACTATATATGCTCGCGGAATAAACACCCCACTCTCTCTCGTCATGTACGAGGGTAGCGGACGAAAAATCGCTCTCTTGCGATGACGACGCCCAGCTGTGCAGACGCACGAGCAAAATGCTCTGTTCAAAAGTTATACAATTTGTTGTTAGTGTGGATTAATTAATTAATTATTATTCTGTATTTTACTAACCGTTACAAAAAGTGTAACATGTAACGTTAACAAAAAAGAAAATTCCAAAAACTTTGTAACAAGAAGAAAGATGTAACTACAAACGACGAGTGTTAATAAAGAAAAAACGATGACTGCAATCTTCACCGATGGACGAATCTTTTCAACATCTGACCTGTGGTCATGGACCATCTAAATGAGAACTCTAGTATACCCTACCGATGCGGCAGTTCGAGACATCTGAGAATCGACGAGTATCGGCGTAGAAGACTCTACCTATCCTGCAGACGTATTAACCCATGAACAACAGAGACCAGACCAAGACGAGGACGACGTTTTAGGAATCCCAAGACGGAACCACATGGAGGCGATTTCTACATCCAAAAAATAGAGGTGACTCGATAGCACGTCTATCGAGGAATAATGATAAAATTTTTTGTAACACAATACTCTATTTAAGAGACTTACAGAGACGATTGATTTTATAAGAATATAAAAACTTAAATTTGAGAACTTAATTGTAACTATTCAATATCATTCAATTGTAACAGTTTAGATATTAACGTAACGTAATGTTGTTAATACCATTCTTCTAATGGAATATATATAAAGCAAAAAGGTAAAAGTCTTGCAAGATAAAATTTTTAATTAAATATAATTAAAAGATTAGAGACTAAATACCAATGGTTATCCGGATCCGGGGGTATAGCTAGATAAATTTGTTGTGATCCCATATTCTAAATAAAGCATTTCACTTAATTTTACTAATTTAATTAATAACGTCATGGGATCTGTTCTTTGGAGTAAATGTTATATTTCAAATGTTTAATAAAGCAAGTCTTCTTGTTACACACATATACTGAGTATATAAATCAACAGTTTCACCTTCCCTGATTCCTTGTATGTCTTACTGTGTGTTGTTCTGATTTAAATTTCAGCTCGTCTCTAATAAGGCAGCCTGAAATAATTGGCAGAACCAATTATTTTGGGTTCCCTCCGTTATAACTCTAAAGAAGAGGTTATAGTGGGACTCCACAAATTTAAAATGCACTTAAATGTTGGTATTTAAAATGTTGCATATTTGTCGCTTCCAACGTGGGGCATCACAAAATTAAATTATATTTAACAATTGTAGGTGAATTGTTGCACTAATTTGGACACACATGCAATAAACACTGTTCAAACCCAAAACCCACACATAACCAATATGACATTAATAAAACACATACCATACAAAGGGACCATAATGAACATTTGGGAAAAATTACAAATATACAAACATAAAACACAAAACAAACTAATATCTGAACAAATACAAATCAATACAAAACAGGACACAAGTTTCAAAGCACTCAACATAGAAAATACACAAAATACTAACATATACACCACAATTACATACAATAATACCAATTTAAAGCACCAGAGACCAACAGGAAACCGCAATAACAACCAACCAACACACAAATACCTCACAAGGCTCAAAATCAGGAAGGCTGAAGATGGGAACACAAGGCTTCCCGAAACATGTTCCAAATAAGGAGAAAACATCATGAGGTAAAGTCATTATAAAATATATATTATATACATCAAGAAACTGACTGTAGCAAAAAGTGTTTGAATTAATAATAAAACGTATATTTATTATATCATGTTGTACTTTATGTTTTGTAATACAATAAAAAGGTATACCTTATATGTTTTTATAATAATAAGAACACACGTCAGAAAAGGGAAATGCTGCGAGAGAAGGCGCTACCTTCTGGGTAGAAGAGTGTTAGAATCCGAGGATATGTTCTCAAACGTTCTATTCGTGTAGGATGAAAGAAGATTAACTAAATTATGTTTTAATTGTCGAAAAGAAATAATCATTGTTGAAAATATGTTCACACTCATGCATGACACCGTCCCAATGTGCAAAGTGAAAATTGCTACTACTACAAGCCCGCAGATAAATCGAGAGAGAGAGAGAGTCGGAAACGCTACTCTTACGTGTCTGTACTGTGACAAGGAGATTGGATAAGCGAACAAACGTTACGCCAGCTGTTTCGTCCGATCAACAATACGTGTGAAAACAATTTTCATTAAATGCAAATATATTATTATCTCCATATTATGATATTGATTTAATTTTACGTTTTAACTTATTCTGAATGTCTTATGATAAAAGGAACAAAGTTGTGAATAAGTTGCACAAGTTCAACCTTATGTGAGGGACCATCAGGCGAACCCTCAAGTCAGCAAGTACAGAAATACGCCTAAAATTCTACAAGGTGATGGCCCTTCCCACACTTATCTTCTTCAGCGGCGCAACAACCCATTACTGAGTCAAGGCCTCCTTCAACAGCCTCCGCCAGTTGTCCCGGTCAAGTGCAGCTGCTCTCCAGTTCCGGGTCCCAAGGATATGGCGCGCATCATAGTTCACACCGTCTTCCCAACGTAGTTTGGGTCTACCAACTCTCCTGGTGCCATAGATCTGTTGTGTGAGTGCCGTTCTGGGTATTTCATTCCACACTTCCTTATGGGTCTGAGAATTTGACTTTAACAAAAGGCCAGGCCAGTCGCATCCAAACGGCTGAAATGAGTCGTCAGGCACGTGGCAGGGTATACTCTTCACGATCATAGAAGAAACACAGATATACGGCAGGAACTGAATTTACTGCATTTACTGCATTTAGAACAAAATTTGAACTCTATACATAATTTTAGAAGTAGGCTTCTGTTGAAAGCAAGAAAAACTTTACTACAAGAAATGTCTGAATTGGGATACTAACGTTATTGCTACTAATTAAATTCTAATATTAACCGCCCTTTATTATTTTTACAGATCTAAATAATTTAGCACTGCAGAAATCGTGTAGAGTTGGTTCCGCGCGTCTCTGTCAAAAAGTATTTTTAATTATAAATAAAATTAAGGCAAACACCGTTTTACACTAACGGACGCATGCTTGAAATTCTTTGTCTCCAGTTCACGAACTAATCCGAACATAGAAGAACTTATAAAAATGTGCAATTTTAAAATCCACATTAATGAGACTTTTCACACTATAAATTAAGTAAAATTCTTTTGTGCTTAATACAATCTGTTTTTTATTTGAAAGAATGCAAGAAACTTAACGAGTTACAAAGAAAATGTGTGTGTGTGTGTGTGTGTGTGTGTGTGTGTGTGTGTGTGTGTGTGTGTGTGTGTGTGTGTGTGTGTGTGTGTGTGTGTGTGTGTGTGTGTGTGTGTGTGTGTGTGTGTGTGTGTGTGTGTGTGTGTGTGTGTGTGTGTGTGTGTGTGAAAGAAATAATGCGCTCAGCTAAGTGAGCGCGCCTAACCAGGTCGTCTGAGTTTCACGGTCACAAAAATTTCACACTCTTGGCGTAAAAAAGTTGACCACCTCTGATTTAGATGGTTAGACCATAAAGTGACAGAAGGATTGATCTATAGAAGTCGGTGATGGTGCTGGGCTGTTGTTCATTAGTGGTTTGATAAAGAAGTCACATCAGTCACGCGTCGTACAAGTAAACAACACTGTGATACTGAAAAACATTTTCCGTACGTGTTTAAAAAATTATGAAAAACACAATAAGAATAATAATTAAATATAACTTATGACATATTTTTTGTAAACAGAGATTTAGTTCCTCTTTTCTTTACCTTCTCCTTCTTTTTATATCGCGATTGTCCTACAATCCTACTAAGGTTTCCAATTTCCTTCTGGACAAAAAGTCGTAAGCTTTGTGTTTAGTCGTGTTCTTGAGTACACGGTCTGTAGGCTACTCGTTTGTACAGGACTTTGTTACTTCCTCAGGCCGGCTATTTGCCCAGGCTGGTTACTTGTAGCCCATTAGCAGTGGAGGGGGTGCAGATTACACCACAGTGAGGCAATACCGTCTAAAAACCATTAAAAAAACCTTAAGTAACAAAAATTAAATTTATTATGGCCAAGCGGTGGCCAAAAAAAGCATGACTTACACACCACACAACAGGAGCAGAAAAGGAAGACTGACAGGACAATGGAGTTAGGGAAAGCATGAGAGATCGAGCTATTGAAGTTGATGACTGGAAGGATAGAGAGAAATGGCGATCGAAATGTGGGATGCGGCATAGATTGTAGGACCCCCGCTAATAATATAATATTTTAAAAATAATAAAAATATCAGCGCGTGTAATGCGTCTTTGGAGTTTCATTGTTTTCAATCTGCTAATCATGAAAACACATCAACCTTAACCTTAGTATAAAACATATAATACACGGAATGCTCATAACTAACATGATTGCAAAGGGTTTTAAAATATATAAACACTAGGTACGTTTCACGGTTTTTATTTAACTCTGACAGATGTTTCAGCTTATCAAGCTATTGTCAAAGAGATCTGTGAACAACAATTGCACTGATCTCTTTGACAACAGCTTAATAAACTGAAACAGCTGTCAGAGTTAAATAAAAACTGTGAAAGGTACCAAGTGTTTACATATTTTAAAAACCTTTGTATTAATGTGTTTCACCAAGTACCCAACGAGGCATCAATTTATATCGTAACATTATTGCGTTCCATTGCTTGTATCACTGGCGATTACAAGAGTCTGAATAAACGACCGATTAACGTCAGACAAAAACATGAACACGAATTGAAAGAAAACTATCTGATTCCAGGTGAGCACGTCAGAATTCACAAGACTTCCGTTGTATAAACTGACAGTTAGGCTAATCCGTCCGTTGTCAGGATTCACAAGACTTCCGTTGTATAAACTGACAGGCTAATCCGTCCGTTGTACGATAACGCTGAATGGAGCGCGTCGCAGCGAATGCAGACTGTCATATTCCAGATGTCATATTTCCAATGCAGTTCGTTGGCACACCTGTGCTCAGAACATTACCTTTGTGGTAACATCAGAGTATTGAAGTTGTTTTCCTGTTCTGAAAAGAATGTATTTGTCACAATAATAAAAAAAAAAGGAAAAATTATATTAGTCCTCGATTTCCGGTAGATTCGAAGTTGGTACTGTACTTATCAATCCAAACACCTTGAATTAATAATGTATAACCGAAGAGTGCCATACTGGCCACATTGCCTTTTCTTATACACTGAACACCGCACATAGGTCGATTATTTCTCCTCACCTTATGTTATTTGAGCATTATTATTATTATTATTATTAAATCCTTAAATTCGTAGTGACCGTTAATCAATGAATTTTTCCGGTGAAAGGGTTTGTGAGGATCGGTCAAAAAAACACAATTTTTAACTTATTTGTGTCGACGTTTCGACACCGTTGAGGTAGAGGAAGAATGAGTGAGAGAGAGGGTGTGATTGTTGACATATACATAATTTTACAATATTCTATAGTACTCTGTATATACTTAGTTCTCGGTAAATAATAATTTACAACAATATGATCATAAGTATTATCCATTTTCACTTGATAGATAGGTTTACCATAAACTTGTGTTTGTAACATTATGTAAATTCTCTTATGTAAGTTCATAAAGTTCTATAGTCATTGTGTAATTTAGAATTCTCCAAATTAATGACGGTGTTTTTAATACCAGTAGTGAGCGAAACATGATAAAAATAACTTTTAATAATTACATCATTGAACACCCTTATAATCTGTATTTAGCTATAATATGTTTTACTATGCTACACGTTGACAGGTATATGTATAAACGTTTTCTGTGACAATACTAATATTTAATTGTTGATTACTGCTTTCATAATTAATTACAAATACCATTACATTATGAGTAATTTAGATTGTAATATTGTATAAATTAAGTTCTGTGATTTATAATTTTCTCGTTGTCTTTAAAAAAAACATTTGACGACGTAAAACAAACTATCTCAACTCCTTCACATATACAAGGATACACACACGCACACACTCACATACACAAACACGTTCAATCAAATAATTTTTCTGTTGTGTTTGACATTTCTTTCCTATCCATACACAGGTACTGATGATGACAATAAACACTGGCCAAATGTCGATACGAATAAGTTAAAATTTGTATTATATTTTTTGACCGATCCTCACAAACCCTTCACCGGAAAAATTATTATTATTATTAACTCAGCTATTAACTGTTGGTTTTCTACGTTAGTCGATTGTATATGACGCTGCTTCTGCTAGCATATTTAAACTTTTACAGGCAATTCGGCTGGTTTCCTGAATGACTGATTTTTGAAATGTAACTTTTACACTTTTGGCAATTAATTATAGCTTAGACAGATTAGGTTCCAGGTATTTCTTTACAGGACCTAATGCTGTCATTATCGGTGGAATTAAAAACAGATTTTTAATTTATGAATCTTCTTATATTCATCGACCGCAAACACATACCTCTCTATTGGGGGCTCTAAGACGTAATATTTTGATGGGATGACCGCCGCATCTCCAAACAACTATGGAACTATAAGCCAAAGGGACGGAGAGGTGTGGTACGTCCGAGGAAGCGCTGTAGTGACCAGCTCTAGTCTACTGCTTGGGGCCGGAACAAACCATCCTTGGTTTAATCCTTGCAGGTGATGTTGAAAATTGGAATGTTTCACTACATCATAAAAGAAATTCCTGTTTTCGTGAAAATCTAATAGTAAGAGAATTATATATGTCAGTTCGTTTTTCTTTGAAAACAAAACGTAAGTTATACAATCTTTAAAAATAATTGTTGATGGTTTATAATCATTAACTAAAAAAGAGATTCAACACTACTGTCATTGTTAAAATTTTAAATACAAAACGTTTCGAACGTATGGTTGTCTTCAGGTATAACAACAACTTAATCTAATAACCTAAAACTACCTACACGAGATAATGCAACAATAATGAGATAATGAGATTTTCAACAATAAGCGCCAACTGTTGAAAAATAGTATTATAAATGACGTCACCAAACTATAGAATATCAGTAAAACAAAACAGTACAAGATTATAAAACAAGAGAAAACCTTGATCATCGACAACGAGGCTAAAGGGATCGTTGTAACTAACCTTCACATTCCCTCACATTTCTGCTCCACGGTGTAACAAAACGGGTTTTACCCTATTTATTCCTCACGTTGTAAGCATCAATTTGTAACACTTTTTAAAATGTGTATTGTTTTTTAATTAAGCCCAAGTGGTTGGCACCCATTTGTAATATACTTATTAATTCTATTTCTATTATAAATAAAACACATGGAATGGTATCTGGTAATAATAATAATAATAATAATAATATTGTAATTTTTATTCAAAATTTATATAGTCCATTTACTGTAACTATTAACATGACTCAGGAAATCTCAGGGTCGATTCTCTTCTCTTTTATATTAATATTATTTTAAAGTCCTTTTGGCTGATATAAAAGGTTCAGTTATAATAAAGAAAAAACAAGTACAGAAAGTACATTACATTACAAAACAAGATAATAATGAAATAATATAAAATTAATATTAATTATAATAATATATATACGTTACACAATGTTTATCAGTTCAGTTCAGTTTCACACAGCCTCCTGGTATCAGTGATGAAAATTTCCAATGTCTTCAGTTTGTTTATATTATTGAAAAGAAGAAATCCACTTCTTTTGTGATCAATAAATGTTACATCTTGTCATTTCATTTATCTGAAGCCTTCTGGTGGAATATAATGATTGAAGTCCAGTGTTTCTGTTATTAAGTTAATTTAAGTGTAGTTGTTCTTCAATTGTAAATTGTTTTCATTTAAAGGTTAGTTTTTTCCATAACTTCATTCGTTTTTTTTTAATTTAATGTTCTTTTCTGGTTGTTGGCTCAGTAATGTTTAAAGGCTGATTTGTTTATTCTGTTTCTTTATTTACTCAAATTTTACATTCTGTTATAGGTTGATATAGTGTTTCTTGCTTTGTATTATATTGTGTTTTAATAGGATTCATATTTTTTCTTGTATAAATATTTAGCTTTTTTCAAAATTCAACCCAACTCTCCTTTTTGTTTTTTTACAATAATAATAATAAATTCTTTTTCTTTCTTTTGGTTTCCTGGATACATATAAATTACTCTGGTCATTTTTGTTCAAATTGAGATTTAGTTGTCATAGGATATTATTTTTATATAATACATTATTTTAACTTTTATGTACAAGTTGCTTTTTAGTTATTACATCATAATACTTAATACAGTTTACATATTATTTTATCTGACAAAACTATGAACAATTTTAATACCAAATATTATAGTTATTTGTAATTTGACAAATATTTTGAAGAATTACTATTTACTGAACATAATGATCTAGGCCTATGTTTGACTGATTATATTTTTATGTTGGAAGACTCATAATCGATCCTGCTTACACTTGTTTTCTATTAATTAACTTCTTTAAATATAAACAAACTATTAATTAACAATTATATTCAAAATACTATAATTCCCTTTAGGGCTTAACTGAATGCACACTTTTAAACCACTGTCTGTGTGATCAATACCTATTAAACTGATATAACACAAACACTAATAAAGAAAAAACTAAATGTTAATGTCTGTATCATCCGCTACTATGGATTAGTAATTCATTTCTTTAAATAATTGTTTATAATTACTACCCACTCACAGTTATTCTTACTTGAACACCAACGTATTTCACATCCTCTTACCAAGTAATCACACTTGTCTTATATTACATTTGTATCACATCTTAATTACATTTTACATTTATCTCTAAATCTGTATTGTACTTTATGTGCCGTTCTATTTGATTTATTCATTATTTATTAAATTTATCATCATTAGTTATTTGTTTATGGACTACTCCAAATCTAACTGGGTACTGTCTATATAGTATAGTAAGTTATCATAGTAATGTCAGTTGTAGGACTTTTGGTTTTTAATTAGGTTCACACTTTTATTTATTACTGTTACTTCTTTCAAAGTACTTTGATTTTGATTTGTTTAGATAAATTGTTGTTATTGCTTGCTGATGTCTTCAATAGTTGAGGTGTATGATATTATGGTATTAATATTGCTTGGTGATAAGATTGATATTTATTAAACAAATTCTTCAGTATTATAGCCAAATTGAAACCTACCTTTCTTAACAATACCAATTATTTTCTTCTTTATCTCTGGAGTTTATTTATTTGTATTGGTGGCTTTAACGAATTGTAATTCTTGAGTTTTCTCTTGGTTCATTGTATATTTTATTTATATATTCCATTCTTTTATTAAAATTGATTCCATACTAATGTTAAATGATTCCCCCTATATTAATATGGTATTATGAATGAATATCTGCGTTGAGTGGCCCTTTTACGTCCAATTGCTCATCCGAACATTCACATACCTGGTACAGTGCACTTTGGCTGCTGCCCATAAAATAATTCTAGAGTGACGCCTTAGCTTTCTACACTCTAGAAATAAAATAATTATAAATCTTATATCATTATACACACCATTGGAATCTTTTATCTTCTGAATAATTTTTCTTATTCTACCCTGCCTTCCAATAACTCCATTTATTTATATTATATTCAATATTACTGTTGGTATATTTCTTAAGTAGATTTCTTTCTCTTTTATATAACTTCACTTCACAGTTCAATGATTTATTAGCCTTAATGTCATTCACCTTTGTTATTCAATACCTCTTGTAATATAGTAGTTTTAATTATCCTTCTATTATTCCATCTGTTTTTATACTGCAACTCTTCTTCAGCAAGTTCATTTTCTAATTAGTTTATTAAATTTCTCTTAGGCCTATTGTCATTAATATTGCGCCCCATTATTATTATTATACTACTAAATGTATTATTTATGCTTGATCTAAATAAGATGTGCTTATTCTTTTAGAATGTTGGTATTATTTATTTAGTTTGAACATCATTATTCTTTTTTCTTTCTTTTCCAAAATTTCTTTCCATAATTATTTGATAAGATGTACTTATTACTTTTAGAATTTTGATGTTGTTACAACGGTTTAAAAAAGTTTTCGGTTCCACGTATTTTCAGAGAATATTTGTATATTAGAACAATTTTTTTAATTTGGAAAAAAGTGTTTTTCAAATTTTAAGAATTAAAAATTTTAAAAACCAAAGCGCAGTAGTCGCCACATTGCCTTCTTTGAACATTGTACGGGTCACACATGCAGACTACACACACACACTCTCTCTCTCTCTCTCTCTCTCTCTCTCTCTCTCTCTCTCTCTCTCTCTCTCTCTCTCTCTCTCTCCTAGGCCATTTTAGTGGTCCAGAAAGGAGATTGCAGTTAAAAAAAACTTAAGAAAATTTTAAAGAGAGTTGGGAAAGTGGTACATCCTTGTAAAAGGCATTTTGTCATTAAAATTTTCCAGATATATTATTTCCTGTCTTTACATGAGGTGTATTTTCTTTGCTTAGGTTTTGCACAGCCAATCCCAGCTCTCTGTAAGAACTTCCGTGGTACTGCAAAAGAAATCTTTCCGGGTACTGTGTCCTAGGCTCTACGAATCCTAGGTGTACCGACTCACTCTTCGCCCTCTTCTTTGCTATCGATAGTTGAAAGGTGTAGATGTGCTGTCACGTACCAAATTTTTATAAAGTTTAAAAGTTAATAAAAGTTTTTTAAAAAACAGTGAAGATATTTAGCGACATGGAGTCGTATACTTTCTTGCATGTTTCCAAAAACGTTTCTATCAAATCAAAATAATTGTCTCACTAGTACTAATAGGGAACGGGTAAGTCGAACATCTGCATAGTTCCCACACAATTTCCGTTTGAAATACATGCAGTGTACAGCCGGTCGATAATCTTATGAATAAAAACTATTTGTAGTTCTCTTGTACACACAGCAGCGCCCGCGACCTGTTGAATGTTTCTAGTCAATGGTAACTCGACACTAAAACTTAGTTTTTATCTCCGTCACGTCATTGAAGAAATAATTTATATGTTACGAAATAATATATATGAAAATTTTTAAGTCTATAGAAAATTTATAGTCTATAGGTTTTTAAAAACAATGAAAACTGCCGATATAAAAATTTCTAATTTCAAAAGATCGCTACAATATTGTTAGGTTGCTTGTAGCAATATTTATTTAATTCACCCATAATCACTAAAAAGGTCAAAATTATACGACTTGACAACACTTTAGAGATCGATTGTAAAATATTGAATTTTTTTTTCATTTTTAGTTTTAATACTGTTAGAAATTTCTTACAGTATTAAATGTGTATACATACATATAAACAATTTTTAAAAAGTACCAGACAAATAATAGTCATACGCTGCTCATTCAGAATCAGATTTAATCATTTTTTTTTTGCAGAGCGAAAATGTTGTTTTACTATTGTTGTTACAATGAGTTTTTAAGCACTATACATTAAGCAGGGGAAGAGCCTGTAACTTTGGAGAGTTTGGAGAAGAAGCAATGTTACAGCCTCTGGCCGACCATATTAATTTAATTTTACTCTTGTGATCACGGCAAATAAATCTTGTGAAACATTTTAGCATGATTTCTAGCAAAGAAAATGATTATTACATTGTTATTATTTTATTGCTTCAATAAGCTCTCGAGTTACAGTAGCAAAACCACACACACACAAAATAAGGATCCGATTTAAGAGTGCGAACAGACCTATCCTCGCGCCGCTTAATATTCACACCTGACCCCCCCCCCCGCGAACGCAAATTATGATAAATATGTAATAAAAACTCTATACAAAGATCATTCAAAAAAAGTGTAAAAAAAAAAACAAATATGTGCATAAAATGAACTGAGGTAATATTGAGTGTCCGGTATTATTGTATGTCCAGTGTACAGTGTGTCCATCATTAGTTATAAATTAGTCACAAAACAATTCTTGCTTGCATGGACATTCATCCGGCATGGTGTACGTATGTACGCGCGCCCGTGTCTGAGTGTGTGTGTATGAGATTTTTTGCGATACTATTTAATTACAAAAATGAACACAGCTGGATTTTTTCATATATATTCTGAGCCTGTCAGCACAAAATATCAATGAAATGTGTTTCAATGGAAGGCATAAATTATTTTTTACGGTAAAATATTTTTATTTATGTAGATATGGGCCGACGTAGGCAGGTACCTTCAACTACAGTGCGATCGATTGTGTTGTTTTTTCTTTAATTAAAATTACATTAGCACATAGTTGTAAAGTAGGCTACTTTTTTTGGCAATAGTAATAGTAATCAGGTTTTATCACCACTCAAAATATGCACACACATAGGCCTATTTGTATGTTGCGCGCGCGTTTGGTGCGTTAGTATGTTACAATTATATTATCTATTATTCCGGTTGTACAATGTTTACACATTTTCCGGAACCAAAGATTACAGAAGTGATTGAATTCTCATCTTCCACTGCTGCTTGTCCATCCAAAGATCCTAAATTTCTCATTCCCTCAATATAGTCTGAATTTTTTCTATCCAGTTGATAGGTGGTCTTCCTCTTTTCCTTCTTCCTGGTGCCGTCCATTCCATAACTCCCCTTGGCAGTCTTTCCTGTGCCATTCTTTTCCTGTGTCCATAACATTGTAATTTTTTTGTTTGGATAAAATCAACAATTTAAATTTTCACGCTCATTCTGTCCTTATAAACTTCATTTCTAATTTTCTTGCCGAACGTCTCCAAAACTCCATATCTGCTGTCATTAATTTTGTTCTTGTGTGTTTATTAGTAGTCAAAACTTATGAGCCGTAAGCCATGATACTTCTAACAATGGTTTTAAATATTTTGATTTTAATTTCTGCTGTAATTTGCTTATCTTACAGGATACCATTTAAGTAGACAAAGTCATCTTTCCCAAATTAATTCTGGATTGTATTTCTCTGTCTTGCTTACCACTGGCCGTAATTTTCACCCCTAAATACTTGTATATGAAATCTTCCCCATGTCTTCCTCCAATAGCAATACAAAATGTAAACTGATAGAATAAGTGAAGTAAGTGATTATAAATACTTAATTTAGCATAATATAATGCGTAAAGATTAAATTCTTTCTAAGAGATGAAGACGAAATGGTCATCACTAAAATATAAAATGAAGTATTCTTGTATACTTCTTATTGAGTAAAAGTATGAATATCTTCGAGCCGGCTTAAATCTTATGTCTTGTTCCGGCTTCACCATCTCTATCTCGACATGATACTTCTTTTACCTTGTGGCCGACAGTTCATAGCGAGCTTCTTCCCTGAGCCTTCCACTTTCCTGATATCCCATTGCAATTGTACAGCCGATTCTTCTCGTATAGTTTTATTTATATGTGAGATATTACAAGAAATTAAGTGTGAATATAATTTCACTTAGGCTTATAAATTTCATTCATGCTTGATGAGAACGGCACATGCTTTTTAATTTTTGTTTGAGGAAACTGAAAGAGAGATAATGACATATTCTCAAGCATTTTAAAAATACAAAGAATACACACCAAACAGTGTTAATTAGTGTATAAATAAATAAACTGATGGACTGTTTTCTTCAAAGTAGAACAACAGCAGGAATAAAACCGCGTAA
This sequence comes from Magicicada septendecula, assembly GCA_034769895.1. NCBI lineage: Eukaryota > Metazoa > Arthropoda > Insecta > Hemiptera > Cicadidae > Magicicada > Magicicada septendecula. The sequence continues at coordinate 461,664,511 of CM068374.1, read as the reverse complement.
GTTATCACGGCCAGAATCATTTTGGTCGTTACACAAAACTTTCGTGATCTGTAATTAAATTTGGCGTTATTTTCCTTGTCTTCCCTTTTCCTTTCAAATAACCTTATTTTCACACTTTTATTTTTGTTTTCTGCTTAAACAACTTCTTTTGTTTTTTTTTTCTGTCAATTTCTGTAGACCTTCAATCACTAACTTTCCAGCTGTAACGCGTAATCTTTCAAGAACATCTGATTTACAAATACATCTCCGTTGAAACATGTAACAGCGTCGTTTAACCCCTGACTTTTAGGATCTCTATGCTTACAAAACTGTTTTGGAAAGTCTGTGTCGAATTATACTACCAAAAGTTCTATTTGGGTCCTTAGTTCCCATGTAAACCTCGTTCGGTAGGTCTTAATTTGACAGAATTTGGAAGACGGGGTTTAGAGATTCCTTCGTTGGTGTTAGCAACGAATGTTCATGCTTATGCTAAAATTTTCAATGCGTTGGTTTCGGATTAATAAATATAATTATGTAAAAATAAAATTGTTTATATGCACTACATGATTCAAATGTTACTATATTAGGTGTATATTAGATGAGAGCAGAGGGGTTTTTCATACGCTACTTCTTCGGAGAGTATCAATTAAACTTTATAACATGTGTTTACTAATAAAGAATACTTAAAAGTATTTAATGTTATATATATATCCTTAAAAAGATTGAAATGGAAAATTTTTAGTGTAAAAATTGTCGCTATTTTCTGACTCAAAATGTGTAGACCCTACTTAAAATAATTAAAATATGCAGGACACTTTCCTAAGACGGGAAGGTGGCATATCTGACACTCACATACGTCTGATACGCGTCTGTTAGTTTGTGCATGTAATAATAACAGTAAATAATATTTTGTACAAGAATATATTTTTTATATTTTGTTGCATTTTATAACAGTATTTTGACAGTTTTTTTATACTGTCATCTTCAGATATTATAAAAAATATATGATGTCGAAATGTACAAATAGATATAAAAATTATATTAGTGTATAAAATATTATTAGCTATGCGCGCACACGGATACGCAAACTACACGCGCGCGCGCGCACATGCGTACACCTATATATCAGTACTGTATACATAATATACACGTACGTATGTATGTATGTATATATATTTATTTATTTATGTTTGTTTGTTTATGTATTTATTTATAAGAAGTAAAATAAACATGCATAGCCTATGTATGTACATACTATGAAGTAAACATTATTTGATAAACGATCAATACCCAGTTGTTTACATTTATTCCAGTTCAACTTTTGGCTAAGGTCAATGATTCTAACGCTACACTTTCATGAGTTCTCATTTAACAGGATAACACATAAACAAAACAGACTTCATATATAATTTCAACCGAACAGTTGGCAACGCAATTATATGTTTTAATTAATAATTTCATTTATGATCGGAACCTATCGTTCCCGGAGGCGGGCTAATTTTTTATTGCAAACAATTTTGCAAGTTAATTACATTAATTAGATTAGTCACGAACAAGTTAATAAAACACGCAATTAATAACTGTAATTTTATAAATAATGATTGCAAAATAACGACTTTTAAATTTACAGACAATTTCAAAACGGAAATGATATTTTGTGCTTAACGTGAGTAAGTCGACATAGTAATCTTGAAGTCTGTACCATTAGAAACAAAGATAGTGGAAAAGTAAATTTATACACTCTTCCTCAACAGAACGTTTTAAGAAGCGGTTTACTTGGATACAAAAGTATCACTATTATAAACTACCAGTAACAGAATGCCCAAATTTCTGCGCATCTCTGCGGTAAGTTTTTCTTTCCTTCTTAGCTTGTTCATTTGTCCGAAATAATTTTTGGTTTGTACAGATAACTTGCTCTCTGAAAATCTAATTGTTTAGCCTTAGGATCGTGTATTTTCTGGCTCGTTAATTGGATCTTCGAGATTCTCTGCATTTTACCAGGATTTTCACTGTTATAATATTTATTATGAATTCTGAAAGTCTGTTACAAAAATATCCAAACGGACAATGTTTCTTCGCACAATTGTTCTCTGCAAGAATGCTCTCTCCGATTCTGTTAAAGACTTCGTTTAGTAGGCTCTCTACTTTTCATTTGAGAGAAAATGGAACAATTCAACATCATGCTTCAAGTGTTTCCATCTCTGTTTTCCTACTGTCAAATGTTCTAACCCATTAAAAACAACACTGTCAAAATATGTAGTTATGTTTTCCTTAAATTAACACCAACAGTTTTGTTTTCTTATTGTAGCGGCTGCTTGTGTAAACTGAGTTCTGTAAACTATTGTGACTAACTGAGTTCCGTCCGTGTCGGCCAGACTTCTAGGCCTATATGGCCCAACAGTCGAAGATCGAGGGGCTGGATTGGCTCCACCTTGGCCCGAATTCACAGTACATTGTGATGAGTGGATGTTATGCAAAGTTCCATAGTAGCGAGGGGTGTGTTATATTCTGTATGTTCACGTGTAGATGTCGGGTTGTGACTAACTGAGTTCCGTCCATGTCGGCCAGACTCTATATGGCCCAACATTCGATGATCGAGGGGCTGGATTGGTTCCACCTTGGCCCGAACTGACAGCACATTGTGATAAGTGGACGTCATACAAGCTACCCTACTAAATCCCCTCTCCGTTTAGGTGGAATACAACTATATTAAATTGGGCACTACGGGAATACCGTATCGAACTGAATGCACATGACTCGAAACAGAAAAGTGAGGCTTGGTGAAGATCTAAAGAAGGAAAGGAAGTTTTCTTTGAAGACTGAAGAAGATAGGAAGAAAATATTTGACATGAGATCTGATGTACGCAGGGTTCGATAGTACCCTGTACCCTGTAGTTCAATAGCAATGTCGGAAGTCGATGTCGCACTTCTAAGCTGATTACTGTGATTATCATTTTCTATCATTTGCGGCAAGCTTAGGATTGGGACATGGTATGTTCGCACCCTTTCAGGCTAGTAAATTGGAAAACGGAAAGCAGGAAATTATTAAAAACAAAGACTTGCTATAGCGAAAGAGACATTTAATGGGAAGAAAAGACTGGTGTGTGGCAAAAGTAATAAGAATTTAAGAAAAACGTTGGCCAAATGTTATGTGTGGAGCATTGGTTTATATGGTGCAGAGACGTGGACACTGAGGAAGGAGGATGAGAAAACATTAGAAGCATTTGAGATGTGGGCTTGGCGATCAATGGAAAAAGCGAGGTGGGTTGATAAAGTAAGGAATGATGAAGTTTTAAGAAGAATAGGGGAAGAGAGAAGAATCCTGAAGGTAATAGAAAATAGGAAAAGGAATTGATTAGGTCATTGTTTAAGAAGAGACTGCTTGCTTACAACTGCCATGGAGGGTGTCATAGAAGGAGTAAAAAGAAAAGGGTTTAGAAGAATGAATTTAATAGATAGCATTATAATCAGAGGGTGTTACGAAGAAACGAAAATACTGGCATGCGATAAGACAGCTTGGAGAGCTTTTACCATTTGAAGACCTGCGTTAGGGCAGAACACCAAATGAATCATTATTGATGTAGGAGGAGGGGTGACCTTGTTCATAGCAGTTAGAAGCAGTCTTTATCGGTTACCAGTTACACTATTAATTAGATTAGACGTACACTAAAAACTCATTTATCCGAATCGCGTTTATTCGAAAACCCGGTTTATCCGAAACAATTTTTAGTAAATTTTAAAAATACCCAAAAGCATTTTCCTGTCGCTATAATCTATATTTAATAGCGTAGACAAGCGATTCCACGTGATATAAAGTAGAAAGTCAATAATCAGAAATAATTGTGATAAGGGGTACTCCGAATTACCGATTTGTTCGGATTTTCGAACGTAAAGTATTATGTTCATACATTGTAAACATAAAGTGACATAAATATAAATGTAAACATTGAAACTTCCCCTGCAGAACTTCTAACAATAAATTCGAGATCGGGCAGCCAGCAAACGAGCTTCAAAGCTTAGGAAAAAAACTACGATTCATTACTGTAGAAACAAACAATAGGACTGTTCCAGTACTGTAGAAACTATAATTTACAGTGCGGTGCCGTTCATATTATATTATAGTTTATTGTGTCATATTCACTGTAAGCAACTTGTAAATTATTATTATTATTATTAAACAAAGTTACTGTACTTATATATGTATTATTATTTAAATAAAAGTTTCGGTTTATCCGAAACGGGGACGGTCCCATCAATTTTAGGATAAACGAGTTTTTAGTGTACTACTTATCGTAGTTATAACGTTAAAATTGAATGCTACTCAATTTTACTCAGATTTTATATAGAATAATGATTAGTAATTGTTTATTAGACTAAGACATGCAAGTAACGTTGAGTTGAAGTACTGTTAGCAGCAAGCCTAGCGGTGTTCTTCAAAAGAACACACCCTTGTCGAGGCGACTGTCTGACGGGGAGAAAACATACAACAAGTCACGTACAGGGTGAAGAATCATAAAAATGTATTGTACTAAAAAAGCAATAAAGTTTAAGTGAAAGCGAGAGAAAGCTGAGTGTTCGGACAATACAGTCCGTTATAAATAGAGTGAGAGGTTAGAGCGAGAAAACATAAGTCTTTCCCCACTTGTTTGTATAAGTTTGGCACGCGCTGTTTTTTTTGGCGAATGAAAGAAAGCGTCTTTTTTAGCGGTTGAAATTAGCTAGTTGGGTTGGAGGAAATCAAATATCGCGGTATTTGAAACCAATGGAAACCAATGGGAACGCGATTTGTAATTATTGAGTGTGGGTAAGGATTGTGTGTGTATATAAAAAACGTAGTTCGGAAATTTGTCGGGGGTCTACGGAGAACATTACAGCTATGAGACTCGTCACCGCGTATTAAGTCGACGAAGATTTTTTTATTTATAACTAAACTTGCGATAGTTAGTACGAGTACAATATTCGTATCGTGCATGAATAGTATTAAAACCGTTATTGCAGTGGAAGAAATATAATAAGTCAGAGTAATATTTAGTAATGTTATAAAACTAAAGAAGTAAATTCAAAAGAACGTGCCGGAGAACCGTTGTGCAAAAAAAAGCAGTCGATAAATCAATCAACGGGTACGGTAATTCTACAATCAAAGTAATCATTGTGATAAATATACTGTAACTTGGCGATAAACTATCGAAATCCACATCAAAGATAATCTACCACGTGAATCGGGAAGTTACGAAGCGTTGAAGTGTATTCGGTATGAATTACTGGTATTGTGAGCACTTAGCTTAATAACATATTTACTAAGGTGTCAGAATAAATAGTAGTTATACACTAATTACATTCTAAATCAGTAAGTAGATGTGAGCTGTGTAGTGAAAGTGAAACCTAGGTAATTAAAGTGTTAGTGTCAACGAGTGTCGACAACAGGATCGTCCGAATCGCCGACGAACGCAAAGCTCAGGATCGCAGACTCCGAGGGAAGCAACCACCAACACAAACGGAATTCAACAAACAAGTAAACAAATTTGAACATTAAAACTCATAATAATTCATGTATCTTTTGTTAAATCTATTACTATTGGCAATTCGATCTGTCTAAGAACCTACTTTCAAATGAGAATTGATGAGAAGCTAAAAAATTCAATATTGTGAATCATTTTAAGATTGTATGTAAATTTGTAATGTGTTAATGAAGAGTTTATTAAATTTAGGATTCATTCAATTCAAATTGTGTTAATAATCATTTTGATACCCTGAGATAATTTTAAGAGTCGCCATCAAAGCAAGAGTTGAAAGCTTAGTATTAGTGAATTACACCTATCTTTTTCTATCTCTAAGCTGCGAGGGTGGTATAGTACTTATCTAATCAGACGATTTAGTATATGTTAAAAAAATATTATTAACCAATAAAACCGTAAGTGTATAGGAAAACGTGACGATACCCCATCGCAAATACACCGTCACCTCTACGCGAGAGACCAGCCGTTCGCTGCGAGACGTATCGTCAGTTAGATTACGTGCGTCGTGCAGTACAGGCTTTACGCAGTTTACTACAGTCGACATGTCAGTGATAAGACGACAACAACCTTCTTTGCAATACGCAAGCAGTAAATAAGCAGTCGTAAAAGAGTAGTAGTAGGCTGTAAAGGGCATTCGTTATGTGCACCGGCTGCGAATAGCAGCTTACCGTCAAGTCCGCGTGTTAGCGGCAGACAAACAACATTTTAATACAGCATCGCATCGCTATCACAACAACGGATAGATCTGTGTACAACGTCTGAGAAAAGTCGCTACACAATGGGATTTAAATAAAATCCTAATAAAAAGAATCTGATAGGCAAAAATAGTGAAAATATTCAGTTAGACGTGTCTCTCCGTTTCACATTATCCTGCCTGTTACGGTTCTTATCTCTCCTTTTGTCCCACCAGCTGCAGAAAATTGTGGATATTCTAATTACAACATAAACTAGATGAACTATAGCCGGGGGAATATAATTGTATGGTGATAAAATGTTGGTGAAAAATTCGTTTATTATTAAGTTTTTATTCATTCATAATTTTTTAGTATTGTGCAGTTATTCCCGTATAATATATAGCAGTTATTTAATATTACTGTTGGTAGTACACTTTGAAATGGTCAGGCAATTTTGTTAGGATAGTTTTTTTTTTTTTTTTGAGTCCGGTTCGAATTGGGCCGGACTCGGGCTGGTCTGGGGCGAAAGCCCCCTTCAGCCTGATGGAATGGGAAATGTGGGTGGGGAGTCGTACGCCATTGCAGACCGGCCGTTGAGAAGGTGGAGACACGTAGTAGTGCATGTTTGGGTTTATTGTGTGCATCACGTAGTTGGTAGCCAGGTGTGAGATGGAATAGGCAGATGGAGGCGCCCTTCATGGGTGTTTGTTTATTTATTTATTTGTTTATTGTTCTGTTGCAGGGCGGCCAAGACTAGGGCGTGTAACGCAGGTCGCCAAGGCTGGTGACTGGCGACAGGGTGGCGTCAAGGTACGCGGAGGACACGTAATAGTGGATTAAACAGCCGGAAAGATGGTGATACGAAAATTTATTGTTGTTTGTTCAAGAAGGTCGATGGATGATAGAGTTTAGATAAAGTCTAGTGAGTTTCTAGTCTCTGACGCTGGGGGTTAGTGGAAGAGCATAATAGATAGATAGTTTAGAGTGGCTAGTTGTGTCTATTTCTCAGACGCAGTCGGCGGGGAAGTCTTGGAGGAGGACCATCGGCTAGGAGACGATTTATTAAGAAGGAAGGTCTGCTGGTGTTGCGGGTTGTTCTGTTGACTGATGGGACTATTGATTGCAGGGAAGTGCGGCGCGAGACCGTTCGGGAATATTTCCAGTTTAGTTTGGTGAGAAAGGTGTCTAGGTGAGGGAAGTGGGTATTTAACGCATACAGAGCTACGTTGGAAGTCTTTATTCGGCGTGGTCGGCGGTAGATGAGTCTTAAAGCTCGTCGTTCTGAGTCGGTGGGGATCTAGGAAGGCAGGGGCAGCGGTAAGGAGAACTGGATGGTCGTACGTGATGATTGGACGAATACATGTAGTGTAGATTCGGCTTAGTAATTCGTTGGAGCAGTGGTTATGTCTACTTAGAGTTCTGAGAGATCGGAGTCGGCCTCGGGCAAGGATCGTGGGCCGACGCGGACTGGACTAGTATAGAAATGATTCATGTCTTATTAGTGTACACAATAATTAATTTATAGGTCTACTATGGTAAAATAGACGCAGCATTATTCTTCGGTTATATTTTTCTGTCACTCATCATCTTTTATGTTTTTAAAATAGTTCTTATAAGCTTATTGTATAATATATTTTTTACATTTAAAATAAAAATTCAATTATTTTGAAGTGTTTACTACACTCGTTACGTCTAATAGTTCAGTAATAACAATCGTTACGTCTAATAGGTCAGTAATAACAATCGTTACGTCTAATAGGCCAGTAATAACAATCGTTACGTCTAATAGGTCAGTAATAAATTACGCGGCAAAAAAGTTTTCACTGGGCAAGAAAAGGAAGCCGAAATCAATCACGGAATCACGACCGGAAGGACGAAAATGAAGATGGAGATTAAGATTGCTATTGGTGGAAGCTAGCAACCAGGAAGGGGGGAAGACTTTACAAGAAATAAAATGCTTCTCTCAAGATACAACGGCTGAAGGGCAAACGGACTGATGAAGAGGTAGAAGATAATGTTCACGACATAAACGACTGCAGAATTTCACATTAGTAATGCTGAAGAACGTTCTGAGACAAACATTAAAGGCCTAAAAGATTAAGCGCCAGCTCTGGTTAGTTACTTGTGGTGTATAATTTTACTACCGCTTCCTCTATACGTGACAAATGTCAACAGCTTATAGTTTTCAATAAGTTTTCTTCATAACAAGTATACACGAAAGGCAGGAAACGTACACCAATATGTGAAGAAATTTTGTTACGTGAAAAACTAAAGAACATTATTTCCTTTTACCTTATTTCTTATGAAAAAGTGATACTTGAGAAACAGAATGTTACAAATTGCCTTGTTTGTTCCGTCGTATTGAGTACATTTCGTAATTTTGCACAACTTCAACTTCGTTGCACAATATTGGAGCGAACAAAATGTAAACAAGAAACGCTACAGATATTGTTACCTGCCTTGCATTTCGTTAGTTTCGTTTCGTAACGAAAAGAAGTGAAAACGTTATTTTGTGAAAACTGAAAACTTCATGCTGTGATTGTTTTAAAAATGTAATTTTTATTGCTCACAAACCACAACGGTATCTCCGATTTCTCGTAAACATAATTATAATTAGATTACAGATTTCTATTTGTTACGCGGTCAGAATTTTTATTAAAAAATATCTGTATGGAGAACCATACATGACTTCCATGTTCTAAGATTTATAATTAAAATCATTTTCGAAATGAAATATTTCCATAGAAACTACTCCTTTATACTTCTTTCTTCAGCCTTAACCACAGTACTGTGGTCACTAACGTATACCACCTCACGTTAGCGCACTCGATTTTCGCTGATGATGGTAGTCGATGGCACTGCCGAAACGTCTATAATTTCCAGAAAACATTGGACAGCGGCCAAACGGCCCGGGAAGGAATTTTAACAACAAACTACTTCTTTGTTGCCGATAACGTAGTACACATACAGAAAATTACCCCCACCCCCTTCAACTATAATTTTCATTTATATAAAATTACCCCCTCCCCATCAGCTACCCTTTTCATTTATAGATATTTTATCTACGTTTCTACAGTGGATTATTATGACCTTTTTTCAGGATACTTCATTTATCAAAATTAACTAATTCACTCTTTTTAAAACATAAAACGTTGCAGGTAAACTACCCCTTTCCACTTAACCGAACTTTACCAAAATCAATACGCCTTGAGTTCTCTACTACTCATGCACATATGCAAAAAACTTATTTAATTCTTTTTGAATTTACAGCAGTTACCGTTCGTCAGAGAAAAAATTACTCTTGTTAAAACATAAAACGTTGCAGGTAAACTACCCCTTTCCCTGAACCGATCTTCACAAAAATTAGTAGCCCTTGAATGCTCTACAACTGAGGCACATATGCGAAAAATTATTTAATTCTGTTTCAATTTGCGGCAGTTATCGTTTGCCATAGAAAATATTCTACATAGACACACAGACACTTTTCGGAAAATGATTTTCTTCATGTTTTGAGGGTAGTACAATCAGAATCAGCCCTTATCTCGAACACGGTTTTTTTCGTTATCACGATACTTCCATTTCCTTATGGAACATGGAAGCAAAAAAAAAAAAGTTTGCAGCATAAATTGTTATCATCATGATCATCATCACGACGGTATGCTTCAGCTGAAAAGTGCATTCCACGATGACCAGCCCATTGCGGTTGTCTTCAGCTTCCGGTAACAGTTTTTCTCTATCAGACCACCCCAATCAGCACTCTACAGCTTGTCCTGCCATTACCTCTCTTGCCCACTGGCTTTCACATCAGTGATTAATTCCTCCTCACAATGTGAGACATGTTTTACGCTTCACGACACTTCTTTTTCCTGTCCACCTTCTTAGTTTTCCCTAATTCGTCACTGTGTCTATCCACTTATTCTTTCTTATTTTTCCCCGCATTCACTTTTTACAAGTCTCCGTATTTCATCATCAGTGTTCTTCTGACCGATATCCGATGACAACATGGACTCCAGTAAAGCACTCGTTACAATTGAATTCACAAAGCGGCGCGTAATCTGTGCTTAGTAACAGCATAAATATACCTCGGAATAACGCTCGATGAACCATTGAAATAGATCCCCCTCCCTCCATAAATGCGAAGAAAGCTCAAGTAAACCACGAAATACGCAAAATGAACTAGTGAACTAGTTCATCGGACGCAAATCGCAATGTAAGACACAAACGAACCTCTTCTGTACAATATTCTCACGTAGGCTTCCGCAGCCGATGTCCATTCTGTATCTGATATCTTCTCTCGATATGGTCCCCATCGAAAATGTCTTGTAAGGCAACGTTTCATTCAAATTACAACGGATATCCTCAGTTAAATCTCAGTGAAACGTTGTCCATACTGGAAGGAGACTTTAAATCCTTCTATTGTATACTTGTACAAGTATACAATAAAAGCTATATGTTGTTGTATTGGAGTGTTAGTGGTCTCAAATATTTCTACTAGTAATTTTATACGAACCACTATATTGTCTTTGGTATTGACGAGCGCTTTGGGCAGTCAAGCCATCTTCAGGTCATTTACCAACCTAAATGACCAACCTCGTTTCAGGGTTGGTAAACGACCAACTGTCAAGATGGCTTGACTGCCGAAAGCGCTCGTCAATACCAAAGACAATATAGTGGTTTGTATAAAATTACTAGTACAAAAAAAGCTATTTGGGCACACGTGTTACAATTCTGGCTTTGTGCAAAGGCATCTAATGTAATAGTAACAAAACCTTCAGTCAAGAATACTAAGAACAATATTAAATGCTCCTTGATGTTGAAGTATTAAAATACTTTACGTCGACTTCGGTATACTTACAAAAGGCGAAATAAGGACATTCACCACGAGCTACCTGGGAGCGATTACAAGACCATCTAAATGAAGATGCTAGACAGCTACACGTTTTCCGATCATCAGGAGACGAAAGGACAGTGACCAGCAAATAGACTTTTCTCCATATATACTGCTATATTTGATTAATGTTAGACTAGTCACTTACTGCTTAAATTATAACAGACTGTAAATTTTCTTTTTGGGCAATTACTACTTGGAATTTAGAGAACTATTTATTCATTTAAATACATGGCCGCAAGCTGGTGTAGCACAATTAGATAAGCTGACTATCTAAATAGTAGAATGAACCATTTTGTACATGAAAACGTTTAATTTTATGTTTTGATTAATGAAATAAAAATTAAAACCCATTAATATTTCTCAAAATCAAGTATGTTTTGATTAAATTACACGTTTTCGTTGTTGATTCTGGAGGTGTTTTGTGTAACTGTAGTCTTCTAAGACCGAAATTCGTCACAATACGTCAATACTTCTTCTCCTCAACCCACAGACTGGTGGACTTGCAGTTGCAGTTTCTTCCTGTCCGTGGACAGCCTCTTACTCCCAACAACATTCCTTATTCCTTCTTTAACACCGTCCACGTAGTCCTCCTGCCTGAGCCTTTCACTCCCCCTACGCCCCTCGATCAGAGTGGTGAATCAGTTTCAATGGAGTAACAGGTGACCAATTATATTAGTTCTCCTTTCAACATGATTTTACCACCCACACTCCTCAGAACCTCATAAATGGGTACTCTTTCCGTCCGTGGTATTCTTCACGACCCTTTTCCAGCAGCACATCCCAGAAGCTTCAAGGTAGCTCCTCTCCACTTTTATCAAATTCCAAAATCAATATTACTAACAGTTTAATAGTAAGAATGGTCAGCAATACTTACTGAACAAAACAGAATGCTGCGGAAAACCCACCAATAACATAAGTTCCATAATGAGCAAGTAGTATTGCGATTGAACAGTATTTACCTATTTTTTATTATAAATTCAAACACTTTTTACTATAGTCCATTTCTTGTCGTATATAATATATATTTAAAACGTATATTTACTTTACCTCAAGATGTTATTTTTCCCTTATTTGGAACATGTTTCGGGACCCTTAGTGTTCTCATCATCAGCCTTCCTAATTTTGAATCTTGTGGAGTACCTGTGTGCTGGTTGGCTGTTTTCCCGTTGGTTTTTGGTTTTTTAAATTGGTATTATTGTGTGTGATTGTGGTATATTGCAACAGTACAAACAGTAATGATACTGTGCATTCCCCAAATAAATAAAATAAATAATAAAAATGAATAAATATAAATTAATAAACATGATTCAGATTGCATAAGCTGAATCGTAGTAAAAATAGGGAGTACAGAATTCATGCATGGACATGCAGTTTCGACACACCTGTCGCTAGCGTTGTGTACGCGCGTATTTTGTTAGTGTGTGTGAAACCTGTCCGTTCCTGAAATATAACCAAGCCTTTTCAAGTAGAATAGTTATATGTTTATTGTAATTATAAGAAAACTATGTACGATAGGATAAAACAAAAGATACCAAAGTGTGTAGAAATTATAGATAAATAAAATGTTAAAAAAACCATACAGAGGTGACGAAAAGTGCAATTACTATACGTAAAAAATTAATAACTCTTTTTGTGAATACAGTAGAGCGTCAATAATTCGGACGTCAAAAATCCGGACCGTCGATAATCCGGATTCGATTCTGGCGAAAAAAAAATCGCATGAAGTGAAAATTTTTTAAAAGCGTCGACACAGCTGTAAAACTCGCTGTGCCCTACAGAGTGGAGCACGAATTGCGTGTTGTGTGGTGGAGGGAGGGGCAGTGAAAGCGGGAGAGTTGGCCGTCAGAGCTGTTGGGTTGTGCGTCGTGAGACGACCCAATGGGTTCCTAGTACCGAGCCTCCGGTAGGGGTTCCTGCCTAGTGGTCATGTCCAGACGGAATATTATTTATTTAATTTTTTTTTTATTGGTCGCTACAACGACATGCTCGTACTAGGTCGACTAGTACAGTATTTGTCGAGGCCGTTTCCAAGATTCACCTGGACGTGTTCGGTACTTGCCAAGGCCAGCTATGAGTGGGTTTGTCTGGGTCCTCGCAGCTCGGACGTAAAATTTACGTGCAAGTCGCCTTGCGGTGTCATCCAAGGAGCGGACACCGAGTCCTCTTCTCAAGAGACGAGAAGAAAACCGATAGGGGACTTTGGCCGCTAGCCGAAGACCTCTATCGAGAACGCTTTGCAACCTTTTTTTATGAACGGTTGCGAGGTAACCCCAGACGGGAAGAGCATAGGTAATGATCGGCAACAGATACGCGTTGACGATCAGCTTACCCAGCTTGCGGGTCATAGCCTTGTTGACAAGTATCGGAAACAGTTGCGCGAGACGAGCGGACGCTTTCTTTCGCATCGTCTCGGCATGGGCACGCCAGGTGAGCCGACGATCAAGGTGGACACCGAGGTACTTAACTTCTCTCGACCAGGGCAAGTACGTTCTACCGAGTCTCACCCGGCCTCGTGGTTCTTTCCGGCGCTTTGTGAATAGCACCGCGGAGCTCTTAGTTTCGTTGACGGCAACTTTCCAGCTTTCCGTCCACGTCGAATACGCATCGAGTGCGCGCTGAAGTCGTGGGATAGCTCTGTCAGCGTTCCGATCGGCGGTATAGACCGCCGTGTCGTCAGCAAACAGAGCCATCTGAACTCCAGGCTCTCTGGGTGCGTCGTTGACGTACACGGAGAACAGAAGAGGCCCTAGCATGCTACCTTGAGGTACCCCGGCTGTAATGCGTCTCTCGGAAGAGACATGGTCATCTATTTGCACGCAGAAAGTCCTCTCCGTCAGAAAGCTAGCAATCAAGCGAAGGTAGCTATCTGGCAGCTGGATTTCCCGGAGCTTGAACAAGAGCCCGTCATGCCAGACACTATCAAAAGCCTTTTCCACATCTAGGAAACAGGCGACAGTCTGCTCTTTCCGACAGCCGGCGTCCGTGATGTATTCCACGAATCTCATCAGCTGATGAGTGGTGGAATGCCCCACACGGAAGCCGAACTGTTCGGGGACCAGTACATCGAAATTTCTTAGCTGGTCTAATACTCTCCGTTGTACGAGATGTTCGAGAACCTTTGACGTGGCTGACAGTAGACTAATGGGCCGGAGGTTGCCAGGACGGGAAGCATCCTTTCCCTGCTTCGGGACCACTATGACCGTCGCCTTACGCCATTTCTGGGGAAAATAGGCCAGTCTAAGACACGCGTTGAACAGCGCGACCAAGAAAAGTACTCCTTGCTCTGGGAGTCGAGTAAGAGTGGCGTTCGAGACGCCGTCCGGGCCAGGAGCTTTTCTTGGCACGAGTTCAACGAGCCGATCTGTCACCCCTTCCCTAGTAATGGGTTCGGGCTCTGCAGTGATCGGAAGAGACAGAAAGTCTTCCACTTCGTTCTCGACTTCTTCATCGAAGTCCCAGTCCATAGGCGGGTTAGGAGCGAACTGACGCTCGAAACACGCGCCCAAGTACTCGGCCTTCGCCTCCGGGCGAGCCAGGATTTGACCAAAGGGTCCAGCAATGGCCGTGATACGAGGTTGGCGTCTCTTCCCGACCAACGCCGAAGGTATCCGGTAAGGGCTACTTCCGTCCGATCCGTCCCCTGCTTGGGCCACGGCGAGTTCCCAACAGCGTCTCCGGTAGGCCTGCATTTCACGACGGGAGAGTCAAGGTTGCACAGTCACATGTATACCTGCTACCCTGCCCCTGTCAGTCGCATCAGGCCACTGACCTCGAGTATTGTTCTCTGTGCGTGCACTAAGTTTTTGTTTACCAAATCGATCGTTTGTGTACAGTAGAGTGTTTGTGTGTGTGTCAGTTTGTCTATGTTTTGTTTTTTGTAACACATTACAATACTGTTCTGTACCTGTGATGACGTCGAGTTCGAAGAAAAACACACTTTTTTAACCGTTGAAACCAAGTTAAAAATTTTAGAAAGATTAGGAAAAGGTGAAACTGGGGTATCACTTGCAAAGATTTATGGGGTAGGAACTTCCACAATAAGTGATATTAAGGCGAAAAGAGCCCAGGTGGAACAATTTGCGTCAAAACTGAACTCTGAAGAAGGGACGCTGAAAAGAAAAACTGCATGTTCAGCAAACAACAAAGCCTTAGAAGACGCAATGTACCACACGTTCACTCAAAGGAGAAGCTTAGGAGAGCCAATTTCAGGGCTTTTGATTTGTGAAAAAGCCTTACAATTTAATGAACAGCTTAATGGTCCGAAAGATTTTCAAAGCCAGTTCTGGCTGGCTTAAGAACTTCAAATCTAGGCATGGGATTAGAGAGTTAGACATCGAAGGAGAAAAACTTTCCTCAGATTTAGCGGCTGGAAGAGTTTTTAAAGAGAAGTTTATTAAGGAAACACTTGAAAAAGGTTATTCTAGGGATGACGTATACAACGCTGATGAGACCGGGATAAACTGGCGAGCCCTTCCACGCAAGTCACTGGCGTCAAGACGCGAACAATCTGCTCCCGGGCTTAAAGTAAGCAAAGAGAGAATAACGGCTGTGGTATGTGCTAATGCCAGTGGGGAGCACAAGGTAAAATTGTTAGTGATTGGGAAGAGCAAAAAACCACATTGCTTTAAAAATGTGCACACTCTTCCTGTTTTGTACACGTCTCAGAAAAGTGCTTGGATGACTTCAATCATTTTTCTTGATTGGTTTAAAAATGATTTTATCCCTAGTGTTACAAAATTCCGTGAGGAGAAAAAGAAAAGTGGGAAAGTTCTTCTTATCATTGATAATGCACCCACACATTCCCCTCTCGAAGTATTAAACGAAATCGATCAAAATTTCGAAGTGCAATTTCTCCCACCTAACGTTACTGCAACTCTGCAGCCAATGGACCAGGGGCTGATCGAGAAAATTAAGAGGATCTATAGAAAGCAGCTCCTGCGTCGCCTTTTATTGGCAGAAAAGGACGAAGAGAGTGTAGTTCAGTTTATAACAAAGTTGAACTTTAAAGATAGCATTTACATGCTTGCCGATGCTTGGGAAACTCTCACCAAAAGTAATTTGCAAAGAGCCTGGAGAAAATTATGGCCTGATGAAGAAAGCAGGATTGAAGAAAATGCAAATGAAAATGAAGATTGCGTTGTAAACGAGGCGACAGAAATCTGCAGCACGATCCGGGATTTGAACAGTGTGACGAAAATGATGCCAGTGAGTGGTTGGCTGTTGATGACAAAGATCCTGGGTACCAGATTTTGAGCGATCAAGAAATAGCTGACATGGTGTCTGAAGGTATGTAGCACTGCTTAAACATACAGTAGGCCTACTGTAACTTTTTTTATTTTAGCCAAACAAACTGTTTGCATTATCTGACGCTGTACTGTTAGTCGTTTTAAATTCACTGTTCTATTTTTAAAATATTTAGCCAACTTTGCGCTTGTTCATTTTTTCTATAAAATTAGAAAAAGAAAACATTTGTTTCGTTTGTTTATTTAGGCGTAATTTTTCATTTTAAGGGGACGCAGAAACAGTAGAATCTGTGGGGACGAGAATGAAAATGACATTGAAGAAGTAGGGCCGACACATTCCGAAGCATTTATGGCAGCAGAGACACAGGATGTCATGGCTTGAAAAACAGACTGAGAGCACAACAACCCAGCTCATTCTCCTAAAACGAATCAAGGACTTAGCTGCAAAAAAACGAACCATTACCGCTGTTCAAAAGTCAATAAAAGATTTTTTTAAAAGCTCAAATACTGTATGATTTACTGTAGGTATTTTATTGCTGTACTTTACTGTATTTTGTTGTAGGTCTAGATTTACTGTACATAAAATAAGACAGTCTGTAAATGCAATACTGTACATACAGTATTTTTTTCTGTAATTGAAAAACGTAAAATTTTAACTAAATTAATGGTTTTATTCATCTGCTCCACTTCTGTAACCATCAGAATGAATTATGAACGATTTTAGCAAGTTTTTTTTTTTACTGAAGACGTTTACCGGCGCTTTTATTGGTTCATTTCGAAAATCCGGACAATTTGATAATCCGGAAGGGGTCCGGTCCCAATTAATCCGAATTATTGACGCTCTACTGTACCATAAAGAAGTGCAGTTTACGTATAGTAATCACATAAAAATTAGGGATCGATTGAACATCGAGTGAGGTGAAACAAACTTCGTAATTCGCGAAAATAGGCGAAAATAGTGAATTGAACCAGAATGGGGGGAGTGACGCCTCGACAGAATCTGACAAGTTGAAAAGTGTTCAGACAGGAATTTTTGCACGACCTGACTATAAATACCAGGTCGCGCTAATAAAGTTTCTTCTTCTCGATTCAACCATAGCCGCAGGAGGCTATGTCAGTCGACGACACAAATTCACAATTATCATAAGAGTCACAGGATCAACTAGCTATACAGCCAGAGCTGCAAAATACATACGATGAGATCTATGGACACACCGGCAGCATATGACGTGAGACGAGACGACTGTTAATCAGCACACACAGAGGACCAGAAGCACATGCAGAGGACACGACCAGAAAGACACGGAGGACGTACAGATGAATAACCACGTCAAACGAGGTGATAAAAAACATTTAATTACAGACAGTGCAAAGACACTAATTAAAGTTTAAATGGAAGACATTCAACCAATATTAAAATAAATAAATGATACATAATGTAAAAGCAGTAAAAATTAGAATAATATTTCTTGTATAAAATTTAGAATTTAGTAACGTAAATGATAAGAGAAATAAGTAATTTTGAATTAACGTAATTAGTAAAGTCTTTGATGATAAAGAAAAAAAAATGCATATGCAGTAGAAAGTAAAACAAAGTAATATAAAAAAAGTTTGAATAGAAGTAAATTCATTTATTGAAGCTAATGAATCAGCAATTGCAAAAATATGAACACACCATGAGTAAGCCGAGAGCAAAATAAACATTTTAAAGTAATTACAGTTAGATAATAAGAGTTGTACCGGTATATAACTTATGTATGTAATTTGTTAGCAATAAGTTATGTACGAAAACTTCGTACAAAAGATTTAATAATGAGTTATTGTTTAATATCCTATATGAGAGATGTTGTTTAAATAAATAAATAATGGAACGATTTTAAACGTAAATAACGTATCATCTTCTTATTACGATTACACCCACGAATTCAATACACCATATATAGATGCATTTAAATTGGTTAACTTGCGTTGTATAAATAATTGTGTCCCAAAAGCATGAGACTACATAAGTTAAATTAATTTAAATAAACATCAATTTTTTATGTTGTAATATATACTAGGATTTTGTGTAGTTTCGATGTTGAGTGCTTTGAAGATTGTGTCATGTTTTGTATTGATTTGTATTTGTTCAGGTATTATTTTGTTTTGTGTTTGTGTTTCATGTTTGTATATTTGTAAATTTTCCCAAATGTTCACTATGGTGCCTTTGTGTGGTATGCGTTTTATTAGTGTCATGTTGTTTATGTCTGGGAATTTATGTCCAGTGTTTATTGCATGTGTGGCCAAATTAGATTTATATATTTCTGGTTTTTTGTATGCGTTTAGATGTTCAAATTAACGTTTTTTCAGTTGTTTTTATGTTTGTCCTATGTAACATTTATTGCAATCTTAGTATTAAATTTTGTATATACCATTGGTTGTTGTATTATCTTTGTTGTGTGGGTTATTTATTTATTTATTATTTTTTATAAATATAAACACAGTATTAACAAAGATGTATCAAATACCATTCAATCGTATCACTTAATGTATTTTTCAAAAATGTGGTGTCTATATTGGAAACTGAAGAAATAATGACTTAATAACGGACTCCCATTAATATTACTCTATGTTAATGTTGCTTGTCAACTCTAATATTAATCTTATCAAATATCTCATTAAATATCCAAATTACTAGCTGGTTAACGGTATAAGAACACAAAGTGGAGAAAATAAAGGGACAACCACTGCATTAAAGACTAAAGTTGTCCCAAGGTTAATCGACAATTATGACCACCCTCCCCTCTAGTTTACGGAATTATAATAGTGTGTTAGATCCGTCCGGCTTTTTCCTATGAAAAACCGTAGGTGTATTGACATAAAAAACCGTCCAACGCTGTTTAATATATATTTGGACGATGTCACTCGTAGGTGGCAGAGCATTTAGCCTACCCATCAACAGGTACTTCTCTAGGACAAAGCGAATTTGTTAATACGCCGCTGTTTGCTGACAACCTGCTGCTTATAGATACCACTGAAAATGATTTGCAAGGAGCGCAACAAAAGTCACAGCGGCGTTCGATTCAGTATAACTTAAGAATTTCCACAAGCAAAACGAAGGTGATGGTTTTCCTCGGAAGCACTCCTGTAAGACCCAAATTATTAACTAACAACCAATTCATTGAACAAGTCTCTCACTTTAGCTACATTGGGCATTATATAACATATGATAACAATAGAGACATAGACAGTGATCTACATAAGTTTCAATTTATGTGCGCCACCAAAAGAAGAACACTAAAAAGCAAGACGCGGAATAGATACTCAGTTCAAGATTTATAAGGTTATGGCTGTCCCTATTCTTCTTTATAGAAGTGAGTCACGGATAATGAGAAAGAGAGATAAATCCGCATACAAACAGCGGAGATTAAATTTCTAAGATTGGTCAAAGGTTGTTCTAAACAAGACCGATTTAGAAATGAAGAGATTAGAGAAAAGTTGGAAATGTACAACCTAAATGAGAAAATAGAGTTCCATAGAAGAAATTGGAAGAGCCATCTGGAGCGTATGGATGATCGAAGACTACCAAAAGCGGCAAGTAGATACAAACCAGCTGGAAGGAGAATCGTAAGGAGTTCAAAGAAAAGATAAGGATAAATCCTATGAAGCCGGAACAGGTCACCAAGCCTTAATCCTTGTTGGGGAAGAAGAATAATAAGCATACGATAATAGTACATTAATCGTAAAGGCACGTAAGATTGGTTCAAACAGTGTTTGAAGTTACTGTTGGAGGCAATAAACTACAGAAAAACAGATTTCAGTACGGGCTGGACTAGGCACAGGATGTGGAAAGTATTTAGAAGCGAAAAGATTGAAAGAGAATAAGACAGCGTGGCTGATTGCTTCAGAGAGGACTCAACAAAAATGTTGATGAAAAGACGAAGTATACGAAAAAGTTTCCAGTACAATCAATAAGTTTAAGATAGGCAACGTTGCGGTTATAAATCTCGTATTTTCCAAGAATAGTAGCAGTATCACGTGTCATTAAAACTTTGTTCATTTTTCCAGTTCATTGTTATTGTTGTTAAAAGTTTCCCTTGACTATCAACTTCGTTTTTAATTAACATTTAAAAAAAAAACTTACCTTAACAGTACCTTTACTATTAATAATTCTACCTTATATATGAAATCCCACGTTGTTTTTATGAGTTTCTCTTAATTCTGTAATTAAAATATATCGCTACACTTCCTCTTTACATAACGCTCGACGTAAAATCTACGGTACACGGGTTCAAAATAGTGAACAGACAGGATTTCCTGCGATTTCTTGTTTCCTGGAGTACAGGACGTGATCCAGTGGGGAGCACACGAAAAGGTTTTTTTTTATTCGAGGTCAAAACGTCCTACGACGTTGTCCGATGCCTAATCTCCATTGTTAACTGTCGCTGCAGTCTTCGTCGTTTAGTCTTCTATCCCTCATTGATCCTCTTATGCCCTCTATCCATGTTTTCTTGGGTCTTCCCTTCTTTCGGTGCTCTCTAGGTAACCATCTCATTGTTTTCTTTGTAAGTGTTCGCGCCAGATTAGTTGTTTTTCTTCAGTTCAGTCGATGATTGTCTTTTGTATGCCCACTTCTTCTTTAGCCGTTTCATTTCGTATTCGCTGTAGCCTGAAGTTCTAGCAGTTCGTCTCAAAGCATCCATTTCTGCAGCTTCTAACTTTCTTTATACCTCTTCTTTTATTCTCCATGTTTCGGATCCGTACATCAACGTGCTTTTAATCACACTATCATATATTCTTTTCTTACTTTATTTTCCAATTTATGTGCTCCACAGAATCCCATTCAATGATCTAATTATTTGTGTTGATTTGTTTATTCTTGATTTTATTTCAACATCATCTGTTCCTTCTTCATTAAAGTTTATTCCTAAGTATTTGTTTCTTCTCCGTCACACAGATACCACACTTCTTTTATGTTCATCAGTAATACCCATTTTTCATACTCTTCCTTCAATTTGCGTGTCATAACACAAGAAAACTCAAACAATCTAAAAAAAATTTATGTTTTTTTTTCAAAGAAAAGGTTTTTATTAAGAATCTACAATTGAGAATTTATTCAAAGGAAGATTACAATAGTAATGA
Organism: Magicicada septendecula; assembly: GCA_034769895.1. Classification (NCBI taxonomy): domain Eukaryota; kingdom Metazoa; phylum Arthropoda; class Insecta; order Hemiptera; family Cicadidae; genus Magicicada; species Magicicada septendecula. Next base: position 461,643,087 of record CM068374.1, on the reverse strand, counting down.
AATCTCATAAAACATCTCAGCACTGCAGATGTAAAGTTGCGAATGGCAGTTACTAAATATTTTCAGCGTAATTATTAATTACAGTGTAAGTGTAGTACAGGGTGCGGCAAAAAGACATGACGGTTTTTGATTAATAGCAACTCTCACATTAGTCAAAATTTTTACACGTTATTATTTTTTAATACATTAGGGTACACAAGCCATTTAACAACCAATTAAACATTTATGAAAACTAAGTCTTAGGATTTGAAGATGACGTCATCCAAATGGAGTCCATTTTTTGCCATGGACATGGACAACATCAAGTCTTCCGGAGAAGCTGTCAAAAACACGCCCCAACATTTGAGTTGATATGGTAGCGATTTCCTGGCGTAGTGCCCCTTTCAGTTCGTCCAATGTGCGTGGTTTGTTTACGTACACCCTTGATTTAAAGAACCTCCAGAAGAAAAAGTCACAGATGCTGAGGTCTGGGGAACGGGCGAGCCAAGCAATGTCACCATTACGAGAGATTAGACGCCCAGGAAACTTTACTTTCAAGTAATCCATCACAATGTTCGCTGTGTGAGCAGTTGCCCCATCTTGCTGAAACCAGACACGGTTGCGAATTAGCCAAGCAATGTCACCATTACGAGAGATTAGACGCCCAGGAAACTTTACTTTCAAGTAATCCATCACAATGTTCGCTGTGTGAGCAGTTGCCCCATCTTGCTGAAACCAGACACGGTTGCGAAGTAGGCGTCTTAGTGTATCAGGAAATGTTGTAGGATTGACAGGTAACGCGTTGCATTCACTGTAACTGTTTGTCCATTCTCCTCAAAAAAGTATGGCCCAATGGCACAGTTCTTCGCAACTCCAAACCACACTGTCACTTTCTCACTATGAAGCTCTTTAGGGTTTGTATCCGACCAATAACGGAAGTTTTGTTTGTTTACCTAGCCAGTCAAATGGAAATGAGTTTCGTCGCTCATTACGAGAATCGTGTCATCAGTCATCAAGTCAATCATTCGTTCTGAAAATGTTGTACGACGGGCGTAATCTTGAGGCTTCAACTGCTGAACGATGGCCATTTTGTAAGGATGGAAGTGCAAATCAGAATGCAGTATTCGCCGTACAGTGCGATCAGAGAGATGCATAGCAACAGTGTGTTTACGAGCTGGCCAGTGCGGGCTTGCCTCCACAGCTTGTCTTATTCGCTCAATGTTCTCTGGTGTTCTGGCTGACCTTGGACGACCTGCTGACTTGACTTACGTTTTAGAACTGAACCTGATTTCCTGAAGTTTTTCACCCGTGACCAAAATTGTGTTTCTGGATGGAACACGTCCTCTTCGACCCACGTTGAAGTGCTGGCGTTGGGTAGCAACACAAGAATCGCCATTTTAAAAAACGCTTCAATTAGAAAAGCTCATGACACTGCGTCAGTAATCTCTCCTATAAAGTCGGGAGTGCCTCAGGGCAGCGTTCTGGGGTCATACTTATATCTTACATTTACTGCTGACCTACCTGTGACAGACTACACTACCACCGCCATCTTCGATGATGATACCGCTATCCTCGCAGTAGATTCCAACCCGGAACGACCTCTGAGAAACTGCAAAGCCATCTTTACCTCCTGCAAGATTGGTTCCAGCGGTGGAGGATCCGAGTTAATTCTGCAAATCCACTCAAATAACCTTCACCATGAAACGTAGCTCTTGTCCACAAGTTACCATAAACGATGCCCCCATACTTATAAAATCAGAAGTTAAATACCTGGAGCTGCATTTGGACGACAAATTAACATGGAAAGCCCACATTCAGGCTAAGAAACAACAACTCAACTTAAAAGCTAGGCAAATGTACTGGCTCATAGGTAGAAAATCTCAACTATCTCTCGCAAACGAAGTCATCATATATAAAGCTGTGCTTAGACCAATCTGGACTTACGGTATAGAATTGTGGGGCTGCTCTAAACCTTCCAACACAAAGATTCTGCAGACAGTTCAGTCAAAAATCTTGCGCTGCATAACGAACGCTCCCTGGTTCATCTCTAATTATACTCTTCACAAAGACCTCAACATTCCATACATTTCCGATGTCATCAAGATGCACGCCGCTAAGTACAGGAACCGCAACATAGGACACAGCAATAACCTGACCAACGAGCTCCTCAATCCATCACTGGATGTAAGAAGGCTGAAGAGACAGTGGCCAGGTGACCTGACCCGGTGAACGTGGTAATCATCGCTGGATGGTTCCCACCTCAAGTGACGACTTGTACATCACTTTTACTTATTACTCTGTGAAATGAGTAGATTGTAAAACTGCATTATAATAAATAAAAAAAAAATATAAAAAAATTAGAAAAGCTCGGTGCACACCTGACCGCTGCTCCGTGGCTACTGAAATGCACCACTCTACGCTTACTCGCTCTGCTGTGCATCGATGAAAACCGTCGGATCATTTTGACGCTCCCTGTATATTGTACATTACGAGGTATAGTTATGAGATCCACCGCATTCCGGCTATCATCAAACAAATAGAGCAAGGAAAACAATTTTTTAAGAACTGGATAAAACAGCCTTTGATAGTCAATCTTCACTGTCGCCAACACCAAGAGGCCTTTAATAAAATTACACAGTAGGTGGAGGAGGAAACCATCTTGTAGGTACATGAGGGAATGGAAATAAAACGACATGCCCTTGAATTACACACCGTATGTATGACGCGTTTAAACACAGTAGCTATGCGGCCTTGAAGTAAACATAAAGAAAATGGAGTATACGTGTATTGGTGGAGAACAGAAGAATTCAATTTTAGAAGATGAACAAGAAATAATAAATTGCAGTAGCTATAAATATTTAGGAACAGCAGTTACACAAGATGGTAGTCTAGATAAAGCGATAAGAGAAAGAAATAACTTGGGAAGAAAATCAATAGCATTGCTGAACAACATATTGTGGGACCAACAATTATCAAAACAAAGTAAACATCTTATGTACAATGCAATTGTGAAACCAATTACGTCATACGGGTGTGAAATGTGGCCAATAATACAAAGAACAGAAAAGTTGTTGGAAGCTACTGAAATGGATTATTGGCGATGAGCGGCAGGGAGGTCAAAACTGGAAAAAGTAAGAAACGTCACAATCCGGGGGATAATGGGGGTTCAGTGCTCTATTGTCGACGACATAAAAACAAAACAGCTAGGATGGTTTGGGCATGTGCAAAGAATGCCGGATAATCGAATCCCCAAGCAAATTTTGAGGTGGACACCATACGGTCGTAGGCGAAGAGGAAGACCTAGGTTGAGTTGGAGAGAAGGCATCAATCGGGCAATGAGAGACCGGGAATTGGAAGAAGAATCTTGGTTAGATCGAGACCAATGGAGACTAGGGATCGGAAGACGTAGAATAACGTTATGTACCGATTTATATATATGTATGACGCGTGTAAAATGTTGTCCACAGTAATTACAATTTATTCATTAAATCATCTCCGGTGAAAATTTTCTGTAAATAACAACAATAATAACACGCGTTCCTACCGCTCTACTGACCTTTGATGTCAGAAAGCTGCATTAATTGCAGACAGCCGCCAGTCAAGTACACAAGATAGGCAAAGAAATGGAAAGTTAATTGAACTGCTAAAAGTATCCAAAAAAAGAACTAAACAGACACGTAATCATGTAAGCATTAAAACAAAAGTGTACTGAACGCCTACTACAGCCAAACACTGGCTGCAAGATTTAGATACACAGAACGCGATAAAAGGAAAAGGACGCAATATATAGCAAAAATATTGATCGATACGGGTAAACATTGCTGACCAACACAATAAATTTTTGGTCACTTCTTACAATAAACTCTTTGCTTTGGCACTACACTACAGCTCGTACTGAGCCTCCAACGACCCTGATCTCTTGCGACCGCTTGCCAATCTCTTACCCCCCAGAAAGTTGTCAGCATTTCGTTGAAAATGTCCCGGTTAATTTAATTACTTTAACTTTAATTTATCGCGAATTTAGTTAGCGGAAGCATCTGTTCACTTGGAACGGTAAAAGTGAGGAAGAATTTGTTAAAGCATTTTGTTTGGAGCTTTGATTTGTATGGAATTGAATCGTGGACCATATGAAAGAAAAAAGGCTCAAAGTGTGCTGTAGAGGAACTTACGAACGATAAGGTTAAAGAGACCAGCAACTTCTTAAACCATTTTGAAAAGGAGAAGGGCCCAGCTGATTGGGCACATATTCGACGCAGTGAATTTTTAAAGATTATAATTGAAGAGAAAAATTACAGAACAAGGAATGACCGTTTGGAATATACAACCCAAATAGTTAAAGAAATTAACTGTGATTCATACCGTGAGTTGAAGCGAAAGGCTGAAGATGAAGAAGTGTGAAGAACAGCTGTCGTTCTGCTAGCGGACTGTTAAACTACGAGAGATAGAGAGTTGGCCAAGAGAACGGAGGTAGGAGGGAAACACGGAGGCTGCAAAACAATTAGGAATAAGGAATTAGAGGAGAACAGCGGTTTACAAAGCTAAATAAATGGCTCAGGCCCCGAATTAGCTTTACGATGGTAGTATTAAGTGACATGGGCAAAATGTGTAAATACGCCTGTATTCGTTTGAGTTTGTTTTCGACACTTCGAAAGAAGCGTCTCCCTATGGAGTAAAGTACTGAAACACTTATACGCTCATGCGCCTGTTTGTATTTTAACATGTGTTTCTACTCGACTATGAAGAAGAAAAGAGAGGCTGAGAATGGAGAAAAGTGGAGACAATCTGCCAGCCAGCTTGCGGGCTGTTAACCTAAGAGGGATGTTAAAATAAATTAAAAAATTTCTTTAGTTTAAAAGCATCATCGTTAATTGTCAGTGTAACCACTTGCTTCTGACTTCTGTTGCTGGTTTCACTTAGAAGTAACTCGCACATTTCATTGTACCTTGACATGTTCCAAATAGTTTATGGGTCTTTATGAGGTTTTATGAATCTTTCTTGTCGTTTCTTGTAAGAAAGTAATTTAAAAAATATATATGTACATACATTTTTTCATTACTGTTAATAATAAGTAAAACGTTTCTTACAAGAGTATCTTTTGTATTTTTAAAATATTTTTTAGTTTTTAGAAATTTTTTAGTGTTTTAAACTAGGCTATAGTCATCAGAATTTTGTAATTTCTGATTATGATAGGTTTAACTATCAAAACAATTTAAAAAATGTTCAAAAATTACAAAATGTATTCTTTTAAGAAAAGTTTTATTTATTGTTAATAACAACAACAACAATAATAATAATAATAATAATAATAATAATAATATACAAGAATAATGTGAGCAAATATGTATGTTATAATAATAATTGAATCTTTCTAAATTCTATTTCTTGCAGTAATATGTCCTTTCTTCATTCACTTTCTTTAAATTTGACTTCATCGTAGTCTGTTTTTTCGAAACGGTCTTCTCCCGACTTTGTAATATCCAATACTTTCGGCATAATAAACTACTTCACAATGTGTTTTTTAATTGAACATTATATTAGACAGCTATATTAGTCTATAACTATACTTAAGTTTGCTTATAAAATAGATCATAATACTTAAAAATAGTTTACACGAAAAAATAAAGTTAATTTTGAAAAACAGCAGATGATTCGACGGGTTTTTAACGGATAAACGTAACGATACTTTTTACAATGAGAAATTAAATTTTTAGAATTGTGGCTGGAATATTATGTGTTTTTCAGAATACGAATGTAACATGATGTAAATTACGCGCAAGTCTAGATAATATAATCTAGTTTACTAAGGTCTTAAGAACTTATTTTACTTCAATAAGGATTTAAAGACAATAATTTTATATGTAATATTGTGCGTAGGATATGTTTAATTACAACATTTTTCAGTTCAGAGATACTTTTGTGTCTCGTGACTAGGCCTAGTTGCAAAAAATGTGGGCTTTACAAAGCGCTTCGGTTATTTCGTTCGTTCAATAGAAGGATATCTTCCTACGGGTTTCTAAAACAAAATAATAAATAAATAAATTTTTCCACGCGGCGATCACAGGAAAAGACGGGAACGCGCGCGCGTGAGCGTCTGCGTGAACCAGTTTAATGGAATCAATCGGTATTTATCGCGGACCAGTGCTTCAGTAGTCAGATGTGGCGCAATAATCAGCCTTATCATAGATATAAGCAGATGTTATAATTGCTTCAATCGCATAACAATCGACTTAGTCGCACGATTTCCATTCTCGAGCCGCTTTTGAGCCAATATTATTTACTGTGGCGTGCAGTGCAAACTATCAGTGCACATAATATGCGCATAAAGCAACATTATTATAACGTTAATATTAATTGATGTTACTAAACCTCAACATGGTCATTATCACCATCACCGACAGGTTTCCAGTTGTAACTCATTGCTTAGTTGTGTTACAAAACCTATGCGATACAATTATATTCTTATTGTTACGACGACGGTCTCAAGGATCGTCGTATGGTGCAGTGGAAACAAAATACAGACACCAATGAAGTCACTAATAACCAGCTTTAATAAGACACAAATAACAATGTTAAATTAACAAGATACTCTCATACAGTAATTCTAGTTAAATTTGTCCACACGCAATAATAATGTCAACTATTACAGAGTTCCACACTAATTATAAAACAATAATCACTTTGCCACAATATACATCGATCCTCAGTTGAATAAATCGCCCAGCTGTAACTAACTCACTAAGCCAGCCAGTGAATAATTTTCCATGCCTGCATAATTTGCGTAGTTAACACGCACTCGAATAGTCTAGAGGGTCCTTTACTGTGCGGCCTTGACCGACACGCTGCACCTGCCGAGAAACTGGAGGAAGGACACTCTCGACTCTTCGAGAGTGTTCCGTAATTTCCATAACATTGTATTTAACAAATACGTTACAAACGTGTAACCTTTAATAACGTTATACGTTATAACGTAAGCAAATTTATGTACGAGTTCGTAAATGGAAACTTAATGTTGAAAGTTGTTGATTCAGAAGAAAGTAATTGGCACGTGTCCGAAATTAAAAAAACCAAACAGTACACTAGTACGCTTGATCTACTAAACTCCGGGAAGTAACGTTAGTAGAAAAAACTAATAAAAAATCTGGGATTGTCCATCAGCGAGAGTAGTCAGAGAACGTCCCACGGGAACCTACTTGTCAGCCACTTTGGTTTTACAGGTGTGGAAATCGTGGACCCAAAACACTTATCCCTTCTTACCTTCCTAATAACCAACCTCCGTCTAGAAGATTAATGGAGTTAAAAGCCAAAAGGTGAGGGAAGGAAGTTTATAAATAAGAGGTACAGAAGGATGGAAGGAGAGGTCTTGGAAAGAGTTCAAGACAAAGGGATGTGCCCTCGCGGTACTACCAACATGGACCACTACCAAGACTAGGTCTCGCGGTATTACCAACATGGACCACTACGACAACAAACTGTAAGAAAAATAATTGAACTATTTAATGTTTAAGCAGGAATATTATGTGCTGAATTATAATATAACGTTATAATATTACCGTTAAATATAATAAAATAATGGTAGAAATTACATTTAAAAACTGTATACTATTAAAAATTTTTTTTCTTCTCCCGCCAGAAGGCCCTCATTCGCACACTATGCGCCGCCTTCCTTTCCACTGTCAACCCCTTTCTCGTCTTCTTCTCACCTCAGAGAACCTCAAGAGTTACCTCAGTTTTACTTGTTTTATTATTTTTTATGCTATTTTATTTCTCTTTCTAATAAAAAAGTTATTATTATTATTATTATTTACCATTAAGTTTATAACAATTTAACAATTTTAAAATACTATTTTGAAAGCCAAACGAAGTTATTTTTTAACCCCCAAATCCACCTCCTCTTACATGGTGGAGGCACCGAGAATTTCTCTGACTATTGTCGCTGATGGAAGATTCCAGTTTCTTAATCGTTTTTCTACTAATGTTATTTTGCGGAGTTTTGCAGATCAAGTGTACTAGCGAATGTGTTTGGTTTTCAATTTCGGACACTTGGCAGTTTCTTGGTTCTGGAATTTTACACTTAATACCGGTAAACAAAACACGAGAATGCAAAAAACCTGCTGGAAATGACCGACCGTATTATAGCGAGATTTCTGCTAAGCAAAAATTCTTAAAGATACATATTTTGAGAAATAAATTCTAAATTGTAACAAATTGTAAATTCGATGTTACTGAAACTCGAGTCAAAACGGGCCAATTGATGATGTCAACATTTATAAACACTCGACTTAGTTAGAAAAAAATAAATAACTGGACGACCACTCGAGAAATTGACCAATTAACATTATTGTGTCACTGGAGAGGACTTCCCACTCTTTATAAAACAATTATATCACATTTTGAAATATTTATACAATTTCATTATTGCAGTGTTTATAATTGCCTACAAATAAAATTATTCATTCATTAATTTCGTGCAAAGCTAGTAATATTTTATTTATATGTTTACTGTAACAAAATTATTAAAATATTAATTATAGTCTTCAAAACTAAACATAAATCGAAATACATAAATGTTGGCTGTATGTGATTAAACTGATATGATTGCACGTGTGTGTGTGTGTGTGTGTGTGTGTGTGTGTGTGTGTGTTAGTAATTGTTTGACGTTTTAATATTAAAACGAATAACAAACTTGATTGTATACACGTAGGTTTAATTAATTTGTAACTTTAGAATGCATTGTCTACATTTCAAACAAAATTGGTTAACATTTCTTCTTTTGTCACAAGCGATTTTTTGTGAACAGATAAAAATCAATTTAAGCAGCTGTATACAACAGACGCACCACGATTTCAAATAATGGTGTATTAATTAATTGTGAGTGAATTGAATAAAAGAGGGATTTACCAAAACATCTGGACGCTCAAAATATCTTAAGCATATCTTTCATCCGTTTAAGGATCGATGATGAAATATTTTAAAAGGTCGTTTTAAAACCTTGGCCTGTCGCCTGAAGGGTTTACGCCCAGTTGTCAACCCACAGCCGTTTGAAAACCGTTCCAACCGGGAAAAACTAAAGGAATCGCTGACAGAAAATGTTAATTAATAAAAGGCGTTGTTCAATTCAACCGTTCAAAATAAATACAGGTGTAAGACAGGGTGGTGGTATATCCCCAATTCTTTCAACTGTGTCCTGGAGAAGTAGTGAGAATTTGGAATGAAAAATTAAAGGAATCCAAAATATCACCAATCATGTTGGGAAGAAGGAACAAACGTATTGAAATAAACTGTTTGGCATTCGCAGATGACTTTCTATACTTTCTGAACATTTGACATCTGCAGTAACACAAGTTAATTTTTTAGAGGACAACGCCAATAGAACAAGCTTAAGAATTTCTGCAGAAAAAAACAAATTTCTCACAAACATTGAAAATGCGCCAAAATTCCTGGTAACAGATATTGGTCGAATAGAGAGGGTTCGAAAATTTAAGTATCTAGGAGAAATAATTCAAGAGAATGGCTTAGAAAAATCTGCTATGAAAGAAAGGATCCATAAGATGGAAAGGGCATATGGTATAACTAAAGATATTTACAATAAAAAGTGCATATCTAAAAATTCGAAAATAAGGCATTACAGTACAGTAGTGAAGCCAGAATGCCTATATGCAAGTGAACGTCTATCATTGAATTTAGACTAACTAGAAATATTGGAAACACGAATTATTAGGAAAATATTAGGCCCACGAAAAACTTCAGAAGGTTGGAAATTAAGAAGTAATGATGAAATATATCAGAGTATAGAAAATATAACGGAAACAATGAGGAAAGGACGCTATTATTTTTTGGACATTTATATAGAATGGACGACAATAGGTTAACAAAGCAGATCTTCAAATATCTGTGGGTGAAGAAGTCAACATCAAGTTGGATTAAAGAAGTCCAAAAGGATTTAGAAAAAAATAATATACACGCAGAAGAAGCAATTGAAAGAGAAATTTTTCGGGCAAACGTGTTAATAATGGAAGGAGACCAGGGTAGGAGAGAGAGAAACGCAGGTTCAAAGTGGACTGAAGACAAGAAGAAATGACACATTGAAAAGATGAAAGAATATTGGAGAAAAAGAAAAGAACAAAGAATAAAGAATTTAAATTGGCATGTCGTCCTGAGATGGCCGATACAAAAAAAAAACGCTTTGTTAACGTGTAGTTAAAGGATCGTGACACACTTGCAAAGTCAAGCGTCGCATGTATGAGACGAAAACGTGGATAGATGACCACACGATGGATCATTGGCTGGGGACGTCTTCGTTAGAAACGGTAGACAGAGGGAAGAAGAGATAATACTATATTATATGATTAAACAACCTAAAGAAAAAGTAAAAAGTATTGGAGATGAACTGAAATGAATTAATTTCAGGACGATGGAAACTGACGATGGAATGATACAATAAAAATATTCTCTATTGTCTTCCCCGAAGAAAGAGCGCGAAACAAGGCATCAGAACGTGTAATTAAGTGATACGTATTTGTGAGTTTCACTTACTTTCCTGTTAATATTGTAACCATACAAAATAACAATCCTAATAAAAGAAGAAATAACTCATAGAACTACTAAAGAAAATACAGCTAAAGAAGAATAAAGTGATGTATATAACCATTTTAACAAATAAGTATAGTGATGACAATTGACTTAAACGTGACAAAGACAATAACCCTACCCAAGCGATTGGCATAGCGACCAAACCTGATATGAACAATAAAAAACTATAATAATAAAAAAATGTAAAAATATTCATTTTGTAATAAGTGAAAGGAATGATGAACCTTGCAAGTACAAAACCTAGAATAACAAATAATATATTATAATGGAATATTAATGGGTGACAACACTTTAGGAAAATAAGTAGTTTTCAAATGACCTTATTATTGATTAAAAAATATTTACATAAATAAACACAGATTAGAGCCAAGTGTATTAGGTAGGTACACAGTTAGTGAAAAGAAACACTGAAATAGTGGACAAAATAGTGAGCAATAACCAATACATTTTGAGGGACTTCAAGCAAAAGTGTACACTAAAAAAGACAATAAAGTGATGAACACCAAAAATTGGGAGTCAACTCAAATGCATGGAATAAACAAAGTGTATACAACACCAATAGGTGTAATGAAATAAACATTATATCCGAGTATAAAGGGTCAATGATGTTCTATCTTTTGTTAATAATGAATGAATAAACTATGTTATTAAAAAATAGTAGGAGACAGGGAGAGTGTTGACGCTATATCTTAATGTGCTTATACTTATACTTATGAATTACTGTTATGTGTTTACTGTTTATACTTATGAATTATAAAGATAGTTAATAAGACAATTCTTAATCCTAAATGTATATATAATAAACGGTTTAATTTATGTTATTGAGAGAATAATAGTAGGGTAACAAAAACACTAAATGTTATACACGTTATCAGATTGTTGATTATAAGTTATGTTATGTTAGAATATTAATGATGGATAATTAAGAAAACAGTAGTGTGTTTTAAAGGGAGGGCAGGAGTCTAAAAATGTTAAAAGTAAATGTAGCAAACCTAGGCTTGAGAAGTAAGAATTTGTTCAATATTAACAATAGGCCTAAAACAATATGTACTAATTCAACCTAATTATGCAATAACTAAGCAAATTTATAAAGAATATAGGAAAGATGATATAACTAAATTATGTAAATTATCAACAATTGTAAGCATATGCAGGCCTAGATAGCAGATAGATAAATTGTAAATTGTAATAAGAAAATGACTTTAACTAAAAGGAAAAGTAGGTAAACATAATATATTTCAATAGGGAATTATAAAGGAAACAAATATTACTCAAAAAATTCAACTATAAAATAAATAAATATAAAAAGGTAGAAAGAGACAAAACGGTAACATACTAAATCAGTAAATAATGAATGAAAGTTAGTCTTGTTTGGTTTCAAAATAATCTACAACCGAAAAGCCATTCAAATATACTAATGACCAGTATATTAGATATAATATAAATAAATTATACGAATTAGAAACATTTGATAATTTTCAGTAAAAAATTATAAGCAAAATATAACAATGGGACAGAATTTCCAACCAATGAAATCGGTAGGCTAGTAGCCCAGTAACGAAAAAACGGTTAATAACATTTAAGAGTTAATTATTGGCTTCAGTCGAAGATAGATGAGAAAATATTTACTCCATGATTTAAAACGATCAGAAGAACCAAAAATAATGACAGAATGTATGCCTAAGTTATCAAATTGAACTAGTATCACTAATAACAAATCATGAATACAAATTAAACAAAATTAAAACGTAAAAATTACCAGCAAAATTACAAAAAAGATGAAGTAACTACCCAGAAGGAAGAAAAACCAAAGGAAGATAGCTACCATAATCCCGTGTGGACGGAAGATCAGATTAGTTGGAAATATCGTAAAGTATAACTTCAAATAATTTTCCAACACCTCAGCAGAAATACGGTTAACATTGTGACACAAATACACCAACTTTTCACTTGGTTCAAACACAGTATCAATGAATGACATTAATAACTAATTAAATATTTCCGATAAATTGTTCAATCAGAACAACAACACTTTTGTTGAGTTAACAAAAATAAATAAATAACTAATTATTAACGAAAAAACCTAATCAAGATTCACGTAGTGAATTCGACTCACTTTAGATATTTAAGCACTAAGTTTGTAAAGAAAAATATAGTATATAATAGTAATTCTTTTGTAAAGGTTTGTACATTCAATTATCATTTTGTTAACTTTTCTGGTAATCAAAAGGACCCTGATTAAACAACAGTGTGATGAGATTACACTTTCGCATAGGGAATCTGCTGTTTGGTAAACGACCCTAGCGCCAACCGCTGAGTTTTTAAAAATCAAGAGCCGGAAATTATTACTATATTTATGTGACAATTTGTATTAAACGATCTAAAAAAGGGCACAAACGCTATTAAATAAACCTGCAATCAGAATTTATAATTGTTTATTATTCCATAGTTAATTGTTGATGTGTAACATGTTTAATATAGCATAGGTGAAGATCCGCTGCTGAAAAAACCGAAGTTGGTAACCCTGACGCTTCGGAGCGAAATTCGAATTTGAACAGAAGGCGGCAGTAAAATTAACTGTTGAATTACGCCGAATAATTTGCTCACTTAAATCTTTTTAATTGTTTTAAATGAAAAACAATTTGGCGCCTTAAACCGGGAAATTAATAAAGATTGACAGCAGGTAAGATAGCGGGAACAGGGAATAAACCCTAGTGTGGCTGGTAAACCATACTAGATTGGCGTTATTGTTTGAAATAGATAGGTACACCAAGGAGAGGCTTGAAAGGGTGGTATTCGTTAGGTAATAATATTTTACATGTTGATTCGATCTGGAGGAAAATAAAATACTTGGGTATCAAGTACCTCTGAACTACGTTACTTAAGCGTCCGTATCCATTGGACTAGTTTGTTCCAATTATTTTATTTCCATGTTCCATAAGGAAATGGAAGTATGGTGATGGCGAAAAAAATTGTGTTCGAGATAAGGGCTGATTCAGATTGTACTACCCTCAAACATGAAGAAAAGTAATTTTCTGAAATGTGTGTGTGTGTGTGTGTGTGTGTGTGTGTGTGTGTGTGTGTGTGTGTGTGTGTGTGTGTGTGTAATTATGGCGAACGATAACTGCCGTAAATTCAAACAGAATCAAATAATTTTTTGCATATATGCCTGAGTTGTAGAGGACTCAAGGACTATTGATTTTGGTGAAGATCAGTTAAGGGTAGGGGTAGTTTACCTGCAACATTTATGTTTTAACACGAGTAAAGTGCTTAATTTTGATAAATAAAGTATTCTGAAAAGAATGTCATAATAATCCACTGTAAAAACGTAGGTGAAATATATATAAATGAAAAGGGTAGTTGAAGGGGAAGGGGTAATTTTCTGCAAATGAAAATGATAGTTGAAAGGGGAGGGGATAATTTTCTATATGTGTACTACGTTATTGGCAATAAAGAAGTAGTTTGTTGTTAACTTCCCGTGCTGTTTGGCTGCGGTCCAATGTTTTCTGGAAATTATAGACGTTTCGGCAGTGCCATCGACTGACATCATCAGTGAAAATCGAGTGCTCTAGCGTGAGGTAGTATACGTTAGTGACCACAGTACTGTGGTTAAGGCTGAAGAAAGAAGTAGCTTCTATGGAAAATACCATGTCGAAAATGATTTTAAATGTAAATCTTAGAACATGGAAGTCTATATCATTTCCTTGTCTTAAATAACGTATAGTCAAAAATTTCTCGAGCCAACCAGTAACTCAGACCTTCCTGTTTACGGTGGTGGTGTGGTGTTTACCGAGTGTTGCAAAAAGGCAGGTTATGCATTCGTTTTCAAGAAACATTTCCGCGGTTGTCTGAAAATATCGGATGAAACTTGGGTTTGAATAGTTGTGTTAAATTCGGTTTGCTGTGTGACCGTTGCGATCCGCGATCTAACGCCTTTTTTTTTTTTTTATTTAATCGGCCATCTAAGGACCTTATGCCAATGTCAATTCTTTATTCTTTGTTCTTTTCTTTTTCTCCAATATTCTTTCATCTTTTCACTGTGTCTTTTCTTCCTGTCTTCAGTCCACTTTGAACCTGGGTTTTTCTCTCTCCTACCCTGGCCTCCTTCCATTATTAACACGTTTGCTCAAAAAACATCTCTTTCAATTGCTTCTTCTGCGTTTATATTATTTTTTTCTAAATCCTTTTGGACTTCTTTAATCCAACTTGATGTTTACTTCTTCCCCTACAGATATTTGAAGATCTGCTTTGTTAACCTATTGTCGTCCATTCTGTGAAACATTCATGAATAAAAATAAAAATTATTTTACACCCGCAACAAGATAGGCCAGTTATATGTAGGACAGTCATTGTAGAGTCAGTATTGCAACAGCGCGGTAGACTTTTAAAGGAATGTGTTTAGTAACTCTTAACTGCGTCAGCTGATGAAGTCCGATATAGCCAGTACGGTTACGTGAACTAGAATACCTTCACAGCGTCGTGGTAACGATCCAGTTTGAGATGAAATCGAACCAACATCTCCCCGTTGTAGATCTCATCATACGGCATGCTAATGTTAAAACGGAATACATGCAAGCTGTTGATATTATAACTCTATACATATTGTGGCATGACAGATATTCCACCAATAATTAATTAATTTAAGATCATAAAAAATAATTAAATTACATATACTCAAAGAATGTCAAATGAAATTCAATTACACTTCAAAGGAAAACACCACTATAAAAGAAAAATAATAATTAAATAATAAAAATACAACCATAAAGGTCAAAGTAAATAAATTAAAGAAACTCATATTAAATAATCAGGAGATTACCCAGGAGATTAGGAGCAGGAGATAAACAAGATACCCCAAAATCAAGAAAAAGAATAGTATTAGGAGTAGGTGATAAACAAAATACCCCAAACACAAGAAGAAAGAAGAGTAAGGTTTAATATCAGGTAATAAACAAGATACCCTGAAACCAAGAAAGAAGAGTAAAGTCAGTATCAGATAATAAAGAAGATACTCCGAACCAACCATCAGACAAGATAACACTGAGTAGCTTGGTTTACCCAAGAATGAACACAAGAAGGAAGACGAGAAGAAAGGAAGAAATAGGATGGAAGAACTACAATAAAAACCTATTATTAACTACCATAAACCCCAAACCAATTGATACCATTAAAGAAAGTATAACATCCCAAAACCTTATGAAATTGTAATAATTTATAAACAAAAGTGTTGTGTAGTATGATAAGAAGTGCACCAACTAAAGTTATTATATGATAAAAAATAAACAAATCTTCACAGTCCATTATGACTAAAGGTCTGGTCTGAGAATAATAAAACTCAAATATAAGTCAGAACCAACAGTGAAAGTGTACTAGTGTAAGTGTTTTGAAATGTAATAAACTTCAAGTTGTAGTGTATCTATAACTTAAACAATATGCTATAAAATAACTTTTATATTTTATAATTAACAAATAATGAAATGTTAAAATGGAAAAATTTCCAATATTTCATTAAATAAGGTCGCTTTGTTATCTCAAGACATTCGTAGGAATGACAATAACAACTAAAGTATGGGTGGAAATGTTTACTGTATAAGGGGATGTTAGATAATAGTAGTAAAATCAGAAAGGGCTGGAAATAGATTAAGTTTTAAACAATTAAGAAGTTTAAATGGCTGATATTGTTCAAAGCCATGAACTCCATATTTTTAAAAGAGTTCTAATAGAATAAGGTTTATATGTTTAGAGTAAGTTGTATTAGTACTATCACAGCATACATACAAATTAAAATGTTTCAGTATGGATGCTGTATTAATTTACAAATGAGTTAAATGTATGTTCAAAACAGTTTCAGCAAACATGTCCAACTTTAAAGACTGCTGATTAATGTTAATTATTATTTTTGTAACAGTAGCATGAATTAGATGCTACACATCTCAATAATTATGTATACAATTTTATTTTTTTGTCATGTTAACTATTAAGAGTCAGAGGAGGAGTAGAATTAAATTTATTTGAAAAAACCATACATGTAAAATACTAAACTCTAGGCCAAATAATGAATTCATAAAAATTAATATAAACCAGTTAATTCACCAATGAACCATGTAAACTGACAAGATTTAGGTAAGGTAGATCACTTAACAACTACTGTAAATGAACCTATGATTTAAAAGAGTAATATAGAAAAATATCTTAAATTATTGAAAATTTTTGAAATGTATAAAATAACTATTTTTAAAGAGGAATGGTAAATTCAGAAATTATCACTAAAAAACAGTTCAAATGTTAAATTTATAAGTGATTAAGGAAAGCAAAAGATTTGTGACCATTTGAAATTTATTATAATTATATTAATAACACTTAAAAGGGCAGTAAAAGTGTGGAAGGACGGAAACAGTTTTTTTTGGGCCTAGATTTCCAAAAAGACAGAAATTTGGTAATTTTAACAAAAATCTCAACAAATATGGACTATGACATATCAAAGTAAACAGAATGAGATAAATAAACCAATTATATGGTTAATAGTTCATGAAAGCGAACAATAAACTAAAATTATTCCATATATAATGTACTTTGGAATTATGTACATGGGAAGTGAAAATTATTTTAACAATACTTTTCCAATATTAACTTGGCAAGATATTTACTAACGTGGAGGAAGTGAGTTAGTTCTTTGTTAACATTCAAACGGAACAGTCGATGCGGAATCGCGTTCTTAAAACCGTATAATGGAGTACAAAGGTTAAGCCTAAAATCAGTGGAAAACGGGAGTTACATAAATTAACACTTTTCGAATTAAAACTAATGAAATACTCCACGACAACAGTGAAAACGAACAATACACCACATAATACAAGTGATTTAAAACATTGAAACTACATAATATTAATAATTCACTCTACAACAAATTAACAATTCTTCGTCACGAACAGACATAAAGTGAACACCTCTAATAGAAAACAATTAACACCAGTGGACACTGAACACTCATCCAGAATACCTCAAACAACATACTAGACAGTATACACAATTTCAGAGATCCATAAAACAATTATAACGGTGAATTTATTGTGAGATTTTCCTGTGACAATATTACGTATAACCTCATCAATTCAGCTAGCCGCCATGATGGTCCCAAGATGCACTGCAACCTTTCTCTACTGATTTCATAGAAGAAGCATTGGTTTGAAAATTCAAATATATTAAACATTTTATATATTATTCACAAATTGTTAAATATTAATTATTAAGGTTATTTCTTGTAAATGTTATACTTTCTAGGGCTGCCCTTCTCTGACTATATATAAAATAATCGTTGAAAGAACCTTCCTTTTTTAATACTTATATGAAATTTTAACCTGTAATCACATATCGATATATCCCTGTGACGGAGTCGAACAATTGCTCTAAATCGATTTAAAATCGATTATTATTAATTATTGTCAATAAATCAATTTAGTTCAACTGTGTGGATTATAAAATTATTTCACATTTTAAATTTAAGGGTTTAATTAACCACGAGACTTCCTGGAAGACGAGAAAAATTAACGAAAGGTGAGATACTGGAGCAGCATTGAAAATCATTAATCGATTGCTGAAAGGAGATAATCTGATTAACTCCAGATTTTGTTAAGCTGTACCAGAAGTGCAAATTAAACCAAAAGTACCTTACAGAATTTTAAAAATTTGAATAAAACATAAAACCAGGATTAATTCTAAATTATATACACAACAAACAAACATAAAATTTTTTTTTTACAAAATCTTTTTTAAATAAAATTTTTTCTTTTTTATTTGTAACTACAGTCAACAGGTCTTGTTACAATATATAAAACTCAAAATCTGAGGATTTATGGGTACTGAATACAAATCCACACCGATTGCCACCAAATTTTGCACAAGTAACCTTTCACACAAGGCGAAAAACACTGTCTAACTTAGAATTGAATTTGATATTTTGCCCCGTTCGCACGATTTAGGCTCTTTTATTTATGCCTTTTCGTTGACGCGTATAAAGATGTCAAAAACACCATGGAGACCAGAATTAATTACCGTAGTAACAAGTAAATAAACAAATGATATTTAGCGGCATCGGAAATGTAACTTTATCCGTTCATGCAGTTTTTAATATTTTTAATATGCGATTGTATCGATATATTTTGTAATTTTGTATACATATACGTCTATATGTTTTGTAATTATCTTAAACGATTATAAAATTTATGTTTATACGTATTTTTGATGATGCAATGAATAAGTAATGAAATATATTAAATACTATTACTAAAGATGTCAACAACACCGTGGAGACCAGAATTAATTACTATAGTAACAAGTAAATAAACAAAAGCTATTTAGCGGCATCGGAGCTGTACATTTATCCATTCCTGCAGTACATTTTCGATGTTTTATATAAAATGCGATTGTACCGATATATTACAATGTGAAAAAGAAGAATTGTACTAATTGTAAATTGTCCTATTACTTAATGCAAAGCGAAATTACGTGTTGTTTTCTTTTGTGAGGTTAGGTGACAACGGTTTTGGTTTTTAGTTTATTGGTTATCGGTTGAGAAAAACATAACGTTTAATGTGTTACACAATGCTTCTACCACAGTAACACTTAAAATAAAGAATTTAGCGTTTTTGATTTAACAGGCACTTTATAAATATCCCCAAAGGCTTTATAAACGGGTACTTTTAATCTCCAAAGGCTGTTGCGCCAACATAATAATTTAGTACAAGTTAAAATAGTACAAGTGTTGAAAACAGCTTTGGAGAGAATTTGACTAATGAGTACAAAATTGTTATACGAGCTGACAGAACGCCAAATAGACATAGACAACAAAAATTATATTCAAATACTGATTAAAAGTCAAATATTCGCGTGCGAAACCGCGGGTAACAGCTAGTTTGTAATAAACTGAAAATAGTTCAGATATCATTCAAAAAAATCATCTTCATTTAAATAAAAGTGTAGTATAGTAAAGGCTCACATAAGTGAAGAAACATGAGTGCATTTAACAGTACTGACTGATATTAACATTATGCTCTTAATGGAATTAAAAGCCTTATAAATGTGAGAAAAATAATAAAATGTACAAGGTGTAAGATATTTGTAATTGTTACCAACATTATTATGTTACTGCATAATTCAGCTGTATAGGTATTTTTAGTTATACATTGAATGTACATTTTTCATAATTTTAATAAAAACTATATACAGACTTTTTAATGCAACGTTGTGTTTAATATGTTTGCGTATTGTTTAATATAATGAAAATACAATCATTGTATCTTACTTCACATTATACGCAAGTAATGTGAACATGTCTTCAGTTTTCTTTCATCACATTGTGCAACAAAATAATCTATAGACCTATATATAAAAGCGAAATAGCACTCACTTATTCATACACTCACTCATCACGAAATCTCCATAACTATAAAGCCTACAAACTTGAAATTCGGCACGTATGTACCTCTTGGCTTCAAGGTAGTTGCTAAGAAAGGGTTTTGAAAACTTTAAAGCCTAACCCCGAAAAATCGCGAAAAACCACTAAAAACCGTGACACCGATAATGCAGCTTTTATTCAACTGTACGCTTCCTGGAAGTCTAATGTTTATTTTTTTAATTTGGTTTAGGCTTTTGGGGAGTTACTAAACAGTATTTTTTTCATCTAACCTAAAACCACGAGGAGGCGCGAAAATAATCGCGACACAGTTCAACCTGTCCCTCTATTCCTTCTATGTGGCGTTGAGGGTTTATTTTGAGTTCTAAGTTCGCCACATATATTCCGAATAGGGTACGGAGACACTCTTTGGTCAGTTGCATATGAAAAACGTTCAAGCAAACCAAATAAATTCTGTTTCGATTGTACTACAAATGGTTCGATGCTGGTGAAACACAGCACCTATATGTAGGCCTACCTATATCTATATATATAAAAGCGAAATACCACTCACTTATTCATACACTCACACATCACGAAATCTCCATAACTATAAAGCCTACAAACTTGAAATTCGGCACGTATGTTCCTCTTGGCTTCAAGGTGCTTGCTAAGAAAGGGTTTTGAAAACTTTAAAGCCTAACCCCGAAAAAACGCGAAAAACAGTGACACCGATAATGCAGCTTTTATTCAACTATACGCTTCCTGGAAGTCTAATGTTTATTTTTTTAATTTGGTTTAGGCTTTTGGGGAGTTACTAAACAGTATTTTTTTCATCTAACCTAAACCCACGAGGAGGCGCGAAAATAATCGCGACACAGTTCAACCTGTCCCTCTATTTCTTCTATGTGGCGTTGAGGGTTTATTTTGAGTTCCAAGTTCGGCACATTTATTCCGATCAGGGTACGGAGACACTCTTTGGCCAGTTGCATATGAAAAACGTTCAAGCAAACCAAATAAATTTTGTTTCGATTGTACTACAAATGGTTCAATGCTGGTGAAACACAGCACCTATATCTATATCTATATATATAAAAGCGAAATACCACTCACTTATTCATACACTCACTCATCACGAAATCTCCATAACTATAAAGCCTACAAACTTCAAATTCCGCACGTATTTCCTCTTGGCTTCTAGGTGCTCGCTAAGAAAGGGGTTTGAAAACTTTAACTCCTAACCGCGAAAAACGCGAAATACCGCTAAAAACCGTGACACCGATAATGCAGCTTTTTTCAACTTTACGCTTCCTGGAAGTCTAATGTTTATTTTTTTACTTTGATTTAGGCTTTTGAGGAGTTACTAAACAGTATTATTTCATCTAACCTATAACCACGAGGTGGCGCGAAAGTAATCGCGAAACAGTTCACCCTGTCCCTCTATTCCTTGCTATGTGGCGTTGAGGGTTTATTTTGAGTTATAAGTTCGGCAAATATATTCCTCTTGGCTTCTCGGTGCTCACTAAGAAAGAGTTTTGAAAGCTTTAAGCCTATCCGTGAAAAATCGCGATAACCGCAACACTTCGTGCGGCGTCGCGATGCCGCTTTTTTCGTTGTATCCTTCCTGTAATACTTTTTTCCACCACCTTCACGAGAGCAAGCAGCCGTTGTCGCCAACCGTGAACACCTGAGGAATCTGTCTGATGACACCGTTCAGCTGTCCGAAAGAGTTGCTGTGAATATTCCAAAATTAAATCAGGAATAGAGGAAAGCCTACTATGAAATCATGCACATCATTGCTTCTAATTCTGGGCAGTTGTTCTTCCTTGACGCCCTGGTGGCACTGGCAAAACATTCTTGATCAGTCTGTTGCTAGCTACAATTAGGGGCGAAAGGAACATCGCCATTGCCGTTGCTTCCTCAGGTATTGCAACTACCTTGATCGACGGAAGCAGGACGGCTCACTCTGCCTTCAAGTTACCTCTCAACCTGAATCATTCTGAGGCTACACTTTGTAACATCTCTGAGTGCACCGTGGCCGACAAGGGAAGTATTGGGGCTCTGAACAGGACGCTCCAGGACATTAGGGCCCGCAACCGTCTTATGGGTGGAGTTACTGTGCTTTTGGGTGGTGACTTCAGACAGACCTTCCTGTTACGGCACGGGGAACACGTGCAGATGAAGTCAAGGCCTATCTCAAGTTATCCCTTTTATGGCCTAATGTCAAAGTCCTGTCCTTGAGAGTTAACATGCGTGTCCACCTCCAACGTGACTTGAGGACAGAGGAGTTTCCTAACTTATTGCTTGATATTGGTGATAGCAAGATTTTGGAGGATTGCACTTCATGGCTGAGGGAAAGAGCTATTCTCACTCCAACAAACGACTCAACCAACAGCATCAACAACTTTCTGTTGGAGAAGCTGGCGACTGAGCATATGAGGAATGAGTCTGTGGACTCAGTGGTGGAGGTCGAGGATGCTGCACATTACCCTGTGGAGTTCTTGCACACTCTTGACCCACCAGGAGTTCCACCTCACGTCCTCTACCTCAAGGTTGGCACTCCAATCATGCTATTACGCAATCTAAACCCTCCGAAACTGTGCAATGGCTCCAGGCTTCTGCACAGACATGTCATCGAAGCCACGATTTTCACAGGCGTCGCTAAGGGTTAAACAGTCATCATCCCCGAATTCCTCTGATCCCATCAGACTACCACTTTCAGTTAAAACGTCTGCAGTTTCCCGTTAAGGTGTGCTACGCCATGGCCATCAATAAGGCACAGGGGCAGAGTTTGATGGTGGCTGGTGTGGATCTGAGGAGTGACTGTTTCTCCCATGGCCAGTTGTACGTGGCGTTCTCCAGAGTCAGTTCACCTGACAGCCTGGTCATCCTCCAGCCAGAGAGCAAAACCAGGAATGTTGTTTACAGGGAGGTCCTGAGCACTTAATCTGAGGGAGCAACTGAAAGTATATGCTAAACAAGTTACCAAAAAACCAAGGGTGGTGGTGGGATCTATTTTATTGTTGTTAGACTTACAATAAAGAACTGTTTTAATCTCTAACAGAAACTTAGCTTACCCTCTCTAACTAAATAATACAGCGTCATTTTTAACAACTCATAATTTTCAAGCTTTAATAGTTGTTTGATCAAGCTTGATCAAATTGATCATCTTCAAGCTTGATAATCTTCAAATTGATCGAGCTTAAATAGCTTAAATAATTTCTCTTAGTTTCAAAATAACGGTATCTGTGCTTTACAAATAACCTATTTCTATTTTCTAATTTTACATTCTGTTTTTTTCTGATAATCACCGTAGCGAAGCACGGGTATCGGGCTAGTATTATTATAATGCACTTGAAGTATATTTATTATGGTCGTTAACCCGTTTCTATAAAATATAGTTAACTCAAGGGAAACGGAAAAAACACTTAACTAAGGAGCGTGTCTCGCCCACAGGTATTCCGCCTTGCGACGCTTGTATTCGTAATTCCGTTCCTGAATACCACTTTGCAAAAGTGAAAAATAATCGTAAAAAAAGTCAAGCAAGCATTGTTTCTTGTTTTCTCAAGTACTTTCGTCCGTTAGTCTGAACTTGAATCCAAGGTGATGGCTTTTCGTGGAACTGATCCCGCACGGGAAAAACATTGTTATAGATGGTACTGTCCTGGAACAAGTTAGCAGTTTTGAATACCTGGGCTATAGTGTGTCTTATAATCGAAGCAACGACATGGTGAATAAGTTGCATAAGTTCAACCTTATGTGCGGGACCATCAGGCGAACCCTTAAGTCTGCAAGTAAAGGAACACGCCTAAAATTCTACAAGGAGATGGCTCTTCCCACACTTCTGTATGGGTCTGCAAATTGGATTTTAACGAAAGGCCAGGTCAGTCGCATCCAAGCGGCTGAAATGAGATTTCTCAGGCACGTGGCAGGGTATACTCTTCATGATCATTGAAGAAACACAGATATACGGCAGTAACTGAATATTATGAGTATACTCGACAGGATCGCCCAGTATCGACTGAATTGGTGGTAACATCTTTGCCGAATGGATGACTGCCGCATCCCCAAACAACTATGGAACTATAAGCCGAAGGGACGGAGAGGTGTGGGACGTCCGAGGAAGCGCTGGAGTGGCCAGCTGTAATATTTGCCTACTTGAGACCGGAACAAATCATCCTTGGTTTAAGCCTTGAAGATGATGATGATGATGTATTATTATTGAAAAGCATTTATGTCTAGTTGCTGTAAACTTTGGAGTAAAGTCAATCTTTGGAGTTTGAAGACGAAAGACTGAAGGACGTCGGGTGGAATGTTTAAGGCATCACGTGTAACAAACCAAGAAACCAGAGGGCTCAACGGCAATATTTTACACATCGTGGAACAGAAACAATTTGTACTGTAAAATTATTGATGTGAATAGCAAATTTAAAGCATTGGTAATAACGACTGATACGAAACGGTCAACATGGCTCGAGAAATGCCAGGTAGGGCTGTTGGACTGGAGAAACATTATTCAAAAGCGTAAATATTACTATTATTTCCTTAAATTCGTAGTGACCGTAAATCAATGAATTCTTCCGGTGAAGGGTTTGTGAGGATCGGTCAAAAAATATAACACAAATTTTAACTTATTTGTGTCGACGTTTCGACAATGTTTATTGTCATAATCAGGACCTGTGTATGAATACAAAAGAAATGTCAAACACAATAGAACAAATATTTGAGTGAACGTGTTTTACATATACACAAAAACGCACGCACACACACACACACATACACAAACACGTTCACTCAAATAATTGGTCTGTTGTGTTTGACATTTCTTTTGTATTCATACACAGGTCCTGATGATGACAATAAACATTGTCGAAGCGTCGATACAAATAAGTTAAAATTTGCATTATATTTTTTGACTGATCCTCACAAACCCTTCACCGGAAAAATTATTATTATTATTATTATTTGACGCAACTCCCTACATGTTTTGTGTCTCGTGTGTATGTTATTAATCGAGTTAAAAATTGTCAATTGACTGTATTCTTTAGTAGTCCCAACAATCCAAGTACACTCTACATTTTCTAAAGTGCAAATTAACATATACCTTATTCTAACGACGTGAAATAATTTTTCAAAAGTTTTTGCCTCGTTAATTGCTTCGTGTTGTTGTATTGTACCTGTTGGAGAATGTCAGTCATTTATTCTTATTTATTCACGGACATCATTTATTCTCATTTATCCGAATTTTACCAGCGTGTTTAATACAATTCTGCTATTTAACGTCCACTACATGTTTTCTGTAACGAATTAGTGGACATTTTCATTGTTGTTTCCGTAGTCAACCATACATTTTAATAGTCTAAGCAACACACGTGTATGTGCGTGTGACTGTGTGTGTGTGTGTTTGACTGTCAATATATTGAGTGACTATGTACTATTATATAATAATTTATTTCAGTATTTTATTTAATACATAAAATAATGTATTATACATAATATATTATATTATTCATTCTTCATGAGCACGAGCATTAGGCCTATATTATATATTTTTCATATATTTATTTAAGCAGCTGTTTTGTCGGTTATATTCGAAATATTTATTGTTTATATTTTATTTATTTTTATTTATAAAAAATAAATAATCATTAAAACAATCGTTAACTAATCGATTTAAATCGATTATCAGTTATTTTACATTAAAATCGAAACAAATTCGATTATTCGTTAGTTTTTATATTAACATATAATTATTTCGATTTTTGCTGATTTACTTACAAACCTCTGATGATGCTGATATTTTTCAGTGAAACGTGCGTCAGGTGTTAAAAACAAGAACGCAATACATTATTTGCAGAAGAAACTACGTATATTGAATAATATCGCAATATTCTTCTTCTTCTGCACTACAAGTATTAGGCATTTGCCTGTTCCGTCATCACAATATTAAACACACACACACACACACACTTTAATTACTGCTGATAGGAATGAGATGTCCAGTTAAAATTTGGTATACACAGCAAGTGTAGGCCTACTATTTCGTGTAAGTACAAAACAAATCAAAATTTTAGCTTAAAAATTTTCAAAATGGCTGCTAAAATGTAATTCTAGATTTTACAAGAATCGGTACTTATAAAAAATGAAAACATTAAAAAGTAACTCTTATTTCCGAATCCAAAAATACCTTCTTGTTTATGGAATTCTGATAAAAAACATTATTATCTGAGTTATTAAATCGCTTATCATATGATATAAAAAACGTCATAAACAGATAAAATGTTATAAAAAACATATTAAAAAGTTATTAAAAAAAAACATTATATCATAAATAATTCTGATTTATTACATTTCTTTCCTGACAAAATATTTGCTCTATTTTTCTTATAAGAAGCATGAACTTTGTCTGCGTTGTTACAGATTTAAAGAAACTCCATTATTGTTTTTCCGATTCCCAAATGTTAAATGAAATAAATTTAAATAATGTGCCCCAGAGGCATAAGACATCATGTCACATACACAGTACTTTACAGGACAGCTAAAACACATTTTGTTTGCTTCAAGAAGCAATATGAGATAGTGTTATTTTAAACATGCGTATTGGCTGCATAAAAATAACTAGGAGACAGTGCCATATATTACTAGAAAGAGGGCAGTCTGTACATTAACACTATATTAAAAAGGTCTATTTTATAAAAAATGAAGATGGTGTCTTATGCCTCTGGAGTAGAAATAAATATATAATTATTTATTTAATTCTTGTTTCTAAAATACTGATTACAGTACGTATGCATAGGCAAAGTAGGCAATTGCTTACGGGCGCCAAAATTTGAGGGGCGGCAAATTTTGGAAAGGTGAAATTTGACGGCCGTTATGTCGGTTTTGTACCTAAGAAATGTTTCAAATACCGCTCTACTTCGTCCCAATATGATAAGAAACTTTTACAAATATATATTGTTTAGTAACTAGGCGTATTACATAAAGAGAACACATTTACATGCATTATCTATGTGATACTTCCATTGTATTAATTAATTACGTATTTCACTATTACTTCGTTTACATTCAAACTTCGAACATCCTTAACCGACTCTGTAATTTGACGTGAGTGAATGTCAATAGATGTCACTATAAAAGAGGTATAACTTCATGACTATGAACGTCATAGACTGGGAGCGTAGCGTAATTTCTGACCGGCACCGCGTAAATTTTTGGCGTGCTGTGTAGGCCCTACTTCTGCGTAAAGTGTGAGTCGTCTGATCACTTTTTCTTAACCCCACCACCACCCCCTCTTATTAATATATTTTCCTTTAGTCATTATTCTTTAGTTTGCTGATTGACTTCAGTTAAAATGTTTTGGAACAAACACGGCTACAGTAATTTAATGTCTTATTGTACTCTTCCTAGTACGTTATGTAAATTGTTCTATAGAAATGTATTAAGAAAAATTGAGAAGAAAATATATAAAGAACAAATGTATTTTTAGGGTCATTGAAACTATGAAGGATTGAATTAAACCCCTAAATGTACCCCCCCCCCCAACAGAGATTTGTGGAAGGTTGGAAAATTTATACTGCCTACGGGCGACAAAATGGTAAATCCGCCCCTGTTCTCTACCAGTACACAGGATTGAGCGTTTGTTTGAAACATGAGTTGACATGTGGCATAAAAAAGAAGAATTTCGACGAAACCGAAACATCGAAGCATGATAATGTTTTTATATTTACTATATAACAAACATTATCATGTTAAAATGTAATAAAGTAAAACCATCATTAATACCAAATTTCTAGTTGCTATATACACAGTTCTCTCTCGCAAATATGTAGGTACGCGGTAATAGGCAACCAAAATGACAATAATACACGATGACAATTAATTATTATTTCAGTTCTCTAGTACTTAAAGTTCAAAGTGGTAAACCGGTATGTTGCTTATCAAACATAAGTAAATAATAGCTTCTGTAACCTATGACATTTGCCGTATCTTATTGGTAAAGACTAATATTTCACTCCGACTGACAAGCGTCTGACTAATTATCTAGCTGTTTAATACTCCAGGATTTACTGGTAGGTTTCTGGGGTACTTTTACGGCAACATAGCATTGTTATGACGTACGAGGAGCCGTGAATACTATTGTTATTAAAACGACACACGGCGGCCTATCACAAGGAACGCATACGACATTGTTTACCGGCATTCTGTTTGACGTCAATTACAACAATAAATCGCTTTACGAATTGTTTCGTGCCCATTGAAGATCAGGCGAAGGACAAACGTTTCACGTACATGTAACAAATTGCCATTCAAGGTCATTAACGTATTACAACATTGACGGTGAACTCAATTCGACCTTCCTTGAAACTGTACCATTATGTAAGTAATACACTCATTACTTGAAAACGTGACTTCAATGTTCAGAAGCGTTGATTTGCTTAAATGGGTTGTTTAACCAAACTGTGGACTTCACTTATAAACATAATATGCAAGAAAATACAAAAAAGACAAACATACATACAAAATTATCTTTTATTTTTATCTATTTATTTTATAGTATTTTGAAGTAAGTATGGAAGTATTTGTTTTAACTTTTTATGTACATTTAGTTGAATCATTTTTTCAGCAACGTCAGAGTTAATCAGAATTAATTAACCCTAACCGTGCTAAACTAATATTAATTTGAAATGACGAATAAAATTTGAAATTAATATACTTACTTGGTATTCTGATGTTACAATAAAATAATATTGGCTACGGGCCTGTTATATGTTAAAGTGAGAATTTGTTCAAATATTTTATTAAACCTGCAAAGGAAAGTAATTCTTTTCCGGACGGTTACAACTGCAAGAACTTGGGAATCACGATTATCACATTGTGTGTGTGAGAGAGAGAGAGAGAGAGAGAGAGAGAGAGAGAGAGAGAGAGAGAGAGAGAGAGAGAGAGAGAGAGAGAGAGAGAGAGAGAGAGATGACTGACTGACTGACAGGTAGACAGAATGCGAGGAAAATAAAGATTGGTTTTATTGTAGTTTTAATGTCCCAAAATAATATTTGAATTCTAGTAGTATGTATCAACAGTAAATGATTATATTACATGGCTCACTGATAAATGGGGCTTCAACTAGAAAAAAACACTCGTTTTACAATAAAAAAAATTCGATTTATCGTACTAAAATTGAGTACAGTTAATATAAAAGCAAAATAAAAAGGAAATAAAATAAAAACCAATTACTTATAAATCTGGAAGTCATCCGCGGGGGCGCTCATCTGTATATGCGACAAACATAATAAACGAAACAGAATGATATAATAGTGACATGAAAAGTATAGTTGCAATATATAGTTGTGTGTGTGTGTGTGTGTGTGTGTGTGTGTGTGTGTGTGTGTGTGTGTGTGTGTGTGTGTGTGTGTGTGTGTGTGTGTGTGTGTGTGTGTGTGTGTGTGTGTGTGTGTGTGTGTGTGTACTTTCTTTCATGTAAATATTATAGTAATTTCAGCATCAGTGTAAGAGCATTATACAAACTGTTGAAATACATCCGGCTCGCTTATTGTACTGTACCGACAACCCACAGACATCTTTAATCGCATGTTATTTTCCTCTTATTTTTCTGACGGTAATAGCATAACTATAGCCAACTGAGCGCGTGTAAGCGTTTGACAAACACTTTATTGTTATTGAAACGTAAATAAGACACACGCGCGCGCCTACACACCCCCACACACATTTACATATTTAGCTAAGTATATATGCTGTTAAATTGTTATTCCCTAGGGTTTTCAGGTACCGGAGTGTTACAATTAATATTCATAGCCATAATCGGCGAGTATATTTTTATTACATATATGGATCATACACAAAATTATATATTCCAACTAATACTTTTAACGTCACTATTATATTATTCTGTTTCGTTTATTATGTTTATTGCATATACAGACGAGCGCGCCCGCGCACGTCTTCCAGATTTATAAGTAATTGGTTTTCATTTTATTTCCTTTTTTATTTTGTTTTTATACTAACTGTACTCAATTTCAGTGCGATAAATCGAATCGAACGAGTGTTTTTTTTTCTAGTTGAAGCTCCATATATTTGTGAGCCTTGTGATATAATCATTTACTGTTGATACATAGTACTAGAATTTAAATATTATTTTGGAATATTAAAACTACAAGTCCTTACAGTTGTAACCATCTGGAAAAGAATTTATTTTCCTTTGGAGGTTTAAAAAAGTATTTGAACGTGTAAACACAATTATATATACATATTTATAGTTCTGTCTGTGTACGCTAGAGTCATATATATATATATATATATATATATATATATACACAATTTATTTAATATTTATATAGCAAATATATATTTAATATTTATTTAAAAAGTGTCTGAATATATATGAAATATGTGTATGGAGGATAAGAGATACTTACTTGGAGCGTTTCATAATATTCAGTGTTTATGCGTTAATATGTAATGCGTCAGTATTCAGTAATTAGACAATACTCTGAGGATCGTTTCATTCAGTTACACTGTTTTCAAAGAGTATACAACAATTACACTCAGTAAATGTTATATTTTCTTTGAAAACAATGAGACTAAAACGATCATCAGAGTGTTTCTTAATAATAACTAACAAAAAATTGTGAAACGCTACTAAAATGTTTTGTGTGTTTTAATTATTGTAATGCATTTCACAAATCACAGTGGGCGATGGGAATAAGTCTTATTGAAGATTACTCGTCATAAAGCGAGAGATTTTTAAGATTAATTAATCTTTTCAGTTATTTATATTTATTGTAGTACTGCATAAAACAATATGGATATTGCTTAGGACAACGAAACATCGGTAGGTAAAAATCAAAGTATTAAGGGAAAAAAAATCCTTCAACAAATTTCAGTTACTATAGGCCTACGTCAGTTTGGACG
The DNA here is from genome assembly GCA_034769895.1 of Magicicada septendecula. Lineage (NCBI taxonomy): Eukaryota > Metazoa > Arthropoda > Insecta > Hemiptera > Cicadidae > Magicicada > Magicicada septendecula. The sequence goes on along the minus strand of CM068374.1, from coordinate 461,612,201 downwards.
ATATTATTGTGTATCGCGAACTTCACGCGATTTCATTAAGATTATAGTTTCCACTTATGGAGGTTAATTTGCAAACAGGCAACGGCAAACTTTAGTATTCCAAATCAACCCGTTCGTACAATTATTAACACCAACATTTCACTGGGCACAAAATCGAGAGAACTTTGTCATTAAAAAAAAATTATTTATGGTACTTACTCAGACAATAGGTTGGCTTTTGTCGTCGGCGCACATACACTGCAATTATTAAATAGAAATATAAACGTTTATCAGTAAATAAACAAATGTGTGTATGTATGGAGCTACTAACTTTTGTTTTGTTCAAATTCGAAAGAGACGGTCGGTCGTGTCCTCGCCGCAAAGATTTTCTGGGGCGCACGCAAAGTGTCAACGGCAATTTTGTAGACAACAATGGGCTGTGATAAGGCCATAGTACACGTATATAAACCGCCAACAGGTGGCAGAACAAGCACGCGTGCGCGTTCCAACAACCCCCCCAGCCGCCAGCCGCCAGCCGCCAGCCGCCACCCCCCGACGTACGCTCGGAAAAGGGACGAATGACTTTCGAATAATAAACTGTCACCTGTATTTACTACTACTGCTGTTTATTTGTTTTATAAATCGTGTTCTGTTGTTAAGTGTGTGTGTGTGGGGGGGGGGGGTGCACGGCGCTGTTCGATTCTCTGTTTGTATGATTAATTCGTATGAATACGAGGAAAATAACCACGGGATATCCAATTAAACATTTAAATAACGTTGTGTATACAATACACGCCAACTGTACGTGAAGAGAGAGAGAGAGAGAGAGAGAGAGAGAGAGAGAGAGAGAGAGAGAGAGAGAGAGAGAGAGAGAGAGAGATAGACAGACAGGCAGGCAGGCAGGCAGGCATAGACAGTGCAAGTGAAAGAAGGAAAAGTGAAAAGCTTACCCAAATTCACAATCTTAATAGGCTTAATTTACATCTTATTTTCTCATAGTTTTCATAACTCATTATTCCCTACTTTATTCTCTCTTTACCTAAATTATCTTATCCCCTCCATCCATTTCTTTCGTCTTTTCTCTCCTTCAGTATATACATATATCTTTCTTTATAATATATTTAATATTTACAATAACTTTTCCTCAAGATGTTGCTTTTCCTTATTTGGAACATGTTTCGGGACACATAGTGTTTCCATCCTCAGCCTTCCTAATTTTGAGTCGTGTGAAGTAGGCCTACTTTTGTGTTGGTTGGTTATTTTTATTATTTCCTGTTGTTAGCCTTTGGCACTTTAAAGTGGTATTATTGTGTGTGATTGTGGTGTATAGATTAGTATTTTGTGTATTTTCGATGTTGAGTGCTTTGAAAATTGTGTCGTGTTTTGTATTGATTTGTATTTGTTCAGGTATTAGTTTGTTTTGTGTTTTATGTTTGTATATTTGTAAATTTTCCCAAATGTTCATTATGGTGCCTTTGTGTGGTATGTGTTTTATTAGTGTCATGTTGGTTATGTCTGGGAATTCATGTCCAGTGTTCATTGCAGGTGTGGCCAAATTAGATTTATATATTTCTGGTTTTTTTTTGTATGCGTTCTTTATAAGTAACTCGTCGATTTTCTTGCAGGATTCGTATATTATCAAATTGTAATTACTTCTGCAAGTAGATTGTATTATTATTTTTTATCGTTTTAATTAAACTGACGCACATTCACAGAATGTATCTGCATCTTCAGAGGTTTCTAATGAATTTACAAATAATAGATTTGATTCCATTTCAACATAGAAATGTAATTCAATGATATACGGAATGATTAGGATCCGTGGTCACTCCAGCGCTTCCTCGGACGTCTCACACCTATCCGTCTCCTCGGCTTTTTAATAAAATATAACCTAAAACTAAATCCAGCATTCACGATAAAAATTGAATATACAAAACAGAACGTCCAGATTGCAATACATTTTTACATAGAACAGACAAAGGAAAAACTACTCGATACGTTCCTTCAGCACTGCAATACGTTTTTTAAACCATATATTTATAAATTTAGTTTATCCACACATTGTCTAAATAATGAACATCAATTATTTATTAGGTAAAAAAATGAATATTTGAGAAAAATCATAATATTTACAAACACAATGAAAAATTATAATTAAAGAACAAAATCAAATAAAAACAAAACAAGATGATCTATTTAAAATTTTATGGCTATAATATAATAAGTAGAATTTAAAATCCGCAAAATTCAAAAATAAGGTAATACCACATTACATGAATAATTATTTGAAGAAAAACTTTACGACAATAATATAAGAAGAAGTTAGAATTAAATCCGCAAAATTCAAAAATAAGGTAATACCACATTACATAAATAATTATTTGAAATAAATTATTTGGAAAGAAGAATAAAACAATAATAGAATTTAAAATCCTAAAAAAATCCAAAGACAAAGTAAGTACATCTTACTACAAGATTATTAATGAAACCATTTAGAAGATATATATAATAGAATTTAAAATCCTCTAAATTCTAAAAACAATGTAAGACAATTACATACATTTATTTGAGAAGAAACATTTTGAAAGAAGAATAACAAGAAGAAATTAGAATGAAAAATTATCCAAATTCTAAAAACAAGTAAGCCCAACTTACCGACCAGTTATTGAAAACAATTTTTATGGCTATAATATAATAAGAAGAATTTAAAATCCTAAAAATTCCAAAGGAAAAGTAAGTACATCTTACTACACTATTATTGATGAAACCATTTAGAAGAATATAACAAGAAGAATTTTGAAATAAACCATCAAAATTCTAATAACAATGTAAGGCAATTACATACAATTTATTTGAGAAGAAACATTTTGGAAGAAGATATATAAAACCGAATTTTGAATGTAAAACCATCAAAATTCTAATAACAATGTAAGACAATTACATACAATTTATTTGAGAAGAAACATTTTTAAAGAAGAATAACAAGAAGAATTTTGAAATGATCATCAAAATTCTAAAAGACAATTGTAAGATCACCTTACTAACAAAAAATTGAAAAACTTTATGGCTATAATATAATAATAAAGAAGGAGAGAATTTAGAAATAAAACCATCTAAAGTCAAAAACAAGTAAGGACAGCTTACTAAATATTTATTTGAAGAGAAACATTTTGACAATAATACCAAGAGAGTTTAGAGAAATAAAACCAGCCGAAACACATGTAAGCCCACCTTACATACAAATTATTTGAGAAAACTTTATGGAATAATATAAGAAGAGTGAATTATGTATAAATCAAGTTTCCCAAACCAAGTATAAGTACAACTTACCAACCAATTATTAATAAAACACTTTGGTGAGATAAACAGAAGAGATTTCATACCATATTTATGGTAAGCATAGAAAATAATTACCATGATAACAAAGGATTATAATGGGATGAATAAAGGAAACAGATTTAGAATTAAAACAAATAATTCTGGACAATATGATCATGTCTAATTTCAACATGAAGAGTAAAAACCTTCCCATAAAATGATGCTAAAGGAAATAAAAAAGAAAAAATTCTTTAATACGATTTGAGTGATTGAATATAATAAAGTACAAAAACTTCTTTGGAATTATGAGATAATGAAACTGTGAAGTGGTCTGAGGAGAAATTATGACCTCATTATGAAATTAATAAAAAACCATCATTCGAAAGTATAATAACAATGACAGGAATAATGTGAGAATAGTGTCAAAGATTTATGTAATTAAACGAATTAATATAAAATGATTTATGAATTAAATGACAATTATGATAATGATAGTTATACAAATTCTAGAAAATAGAACAAGTGGAATTTTAAGAACGAAGAAACAGTCTAAAAATGTCATAAAGATATGCTACTATAAACAATGCAGATTATAATGAAAAAAAAACAGAAGGTAATAAAGAATTTATAAGCAAAAGATTTATATGATAAGAAAAGTTGAAAAATGTAATAATAGAAGAGCTTCCAACCATAATATCAAATGAAAGAAACATCCAGTTAACGAGTCAGAAGAACAACTAAGATAGGAATATTAAAATCTCTGAGAAATATAATAAGTAATAAGTGAAGTATCCCAAAGATATTTTTTAAATAGTAACAAATGTATACTATTCTGAATAATTTTTTAATCTGTCTGAAGATAATTCCAGCAGGATTAATGTTTTTTTTTTTGAGCAGAGATGATTTGCCTCTGTACTCAAATATGTGTGAAGTATTGGACAGCAGAGGAAAGTAGCGTACAGTGCCTCTCTGAACTGAACCAGCTCACAAAGTAGGGAACGATAGGGAGGAAATATCCCAAGGAGAAAATACTAAGAAGAAATATGAAAATGAAATAATAAATATGAAACTCAGATGACTATTACTATCAAGGAAGATCAAGTGAGAATGATATAAACTCAAATATAAATAAGAAAATTTTAAAATGGAAGGAAGTCCAGAATAATAACAAACCTAGAATAATTATCATAAGCAATTGTTTCAGACAAAGCAAGTATAGTCTGAAAAAATTACTTCTGGAGAAGGGCATTCTGTAGCATGACAGAAAATCCACTACATTTTAAGTCATATGAAATCATAAAGTTTAATTACACCAACAAATGTTATAATAATATAGAATGACATTTAAATGAATCAAAGGAATGAACCACGATAAAATAAAAATCCTCATTACATTATATATAAAAACCACTGTTTAAAAAACCAAAGAAAGTATCGAAGCAACTCATAGTATAATATCAGTAATTTACCCAGGAAGCTAAGAGCAGTAAACCAGTTATATAAGACCATATCAAGAAAAAAGAGACTCAATTAAAGAGTGGTGAATACCAAAATATCCCAAAAAACAAGAAGAGGGAAGAATAAAGTTTGTGAACAGGAAGAAAACAATACCCTGAAACCTGTAGAGAAGAATAAAGTCAGTATCAGTGAATAAGTTAAATGCTCCAAACTAAACCTCAGTCGAGATAACACCAAGTACCTTGGTTTACCCAAGAATGAAGAAGGAAGACAAGAAAACCAGAAGAATGAAGACTAGAAGAAGGACAAGAATGAAGACCAGAAGGAAGATACGAATAAGGACAAGAATGAAGACCAGAAGGAAGATACGAAGAAGGACAAGAAAGAAGACAGGAGGAGAGGAAGAAATAGTATGAAAGAAACACCGTTGTAAAACCTATTATTATATAAACTACTATCAACCCCAAACCCACAAAAACTATGCAAAAGAAAGTATAACATACCCAAAATCCTATAAAAATGTAATTATTGAGAAAACTAAAGTGCTGTATAGCGTTATAAGAAGTGAACCGACTAAAGCTATTGTGTAATAAAGAAAATAAACTAGTCTTAACAGTCCATGATTACTACAAGTCTGGTCTGAGATAATAAGACTCAAAATATCAGAACCAACAGTGAAAGTGAATTTGTGTAAGTGTTTTTTAGAAATGCAATAAACTTAAAGTTGGTGATACTATAACTTATCAGTATGCAATATCACAACTTTAATATCTAATAATAAACAGCATAATAAAATAATAAAATGGAAGATTTCCAGTATTTTATTATTTTAATGTAAATCTTTGTTTACAAGACATTTGTAAAAAATGATAATAAATAGAGTATGGGAGTTCATGTGTACTGATGTAGGGGATCACAAATAATAATGGTTTAGACCAGAAAGGACTGGCATTAATATAGTATTAATAAGTGTAAAATGTTTAAATAGACTGTTTATTCACAGTCCTAAAATCAGTGTGTTAGTAAAATGTATTTGTAAGAGTTATTAGAAAATAAGATTTATGTTGTGTGTTTTAAAAAAGAATTATGTTTGCTAAATAATAGCCTACATACCATTAATAATGTTCCAATAGGTATGCTGTGCTAACTCAAAAATAGTTAAAAGATATATGTTCAAATCATGTCTGCAATATGTTCAATTGTGCAGATTGCTAAACAATGTTCATAATTATTTATTTTAATAACCGTAGTGTTAATTAACTACTACACCACACAATAAGTTATAAACCATGTTATTTTCATATAGTTGTAATTATGTAAAGTCAGAGGAGGAATTAAGTTTAAATTTATTTGAGAAAGACAGAAATATAAAATTCTAAAATCTAGGCCATTTGGTGAATTCACAGAAACCATATAAACCAGTATAATTCACCAATAAATCCTGTAAACTAGCAAGATTTATATAAGGTAACTCAATTAACCACTAATGGGAATGATCCTATGAGTTAAAATGATAATAAGGAAATATACCTTAACATATTGTAAATTTTCAAAATATATAAATTAATTAATTTTAAAGAGCAATGTCAAATTTACAGATTAACACAAAAAACCAGTTCAAAGGTTTAATTTATATGTACTTAAGGAAAGGAAGAGGAATATGAATAATTAAAATTTATTATAATAGTATTAATAATATTTAAAATGGAGGAATTTTGTATAAAGACGGAAATCCAATTTTGAGCCTATATTTCCAAAAAGTGAACAAAATTTGTTAATTTCCACAAAATGTCTACAGATATGGACTATAATTCATCAATTTAAAGGGAATGAGATGATTAAACCATTAATAAGGTTCATAATTCATAAAAGTGATGAATAAAATAGATAAATTCCATATATAATGTAATATTTGATCATGTGTACAGGTAATCGAAATATGTTAACAATACTTTTTCAAAGATTAACTGGGCCAGATTTATGACCAAGTTAATTAGTCTTTTGTTGAATATCAAGCTGAATAGTTGTGTGACAAAACGTTCTTTAAATCGAGTCGAAAATGGTACTAGCGTTTAGCCATTAAAATAAGTGAAACGAGAGTTAGACGAATTAGACACTTTTTAAAACTAAAGCTATCAAAACGTTCACGACAATAGTGAAAACAAACATCTAACTTCATGATACGAGTGACAGAAAACAGTAAAACATTATATTTAAACTAATTCACTCTACAAATCCTAACCATATCTTGAGAACTGTAACTCAAAGAAGTGAACACATACAAAATAAACTAACCAACACAAGTTTACACAGAACACTTCGTCAGAATACACCAAATAACTTAACAGACATATTACACCAGTGCGGGAAGATTTCAGACATTCACGAAGGTAATTTTGTCGTGATTTTGGACATGCCGATTTTGCAGTGAACTCGCCATATCTAGTAGCGGCCATTTTGAAAATTCAAGTCTGCCTTCTTTATCTTCCAGCAGTGACGTCATCGTCTGCATATTGGTTTGACAACATTCATACACATTACTTATAGGAATTATTTAAATTCTATTGAATAATAATTATTATATTTGTGTTAATTGTTAATGTTATACTTTCTCGTCACCCTTCTCTGACTATTAATTTTAATCGCTCAAAGAACCTGTCTTTTAATATATTAAATATCATAAATTTTGTTCTGTATGACACAATCGATAATTCCCGAGACAGAGTCGATAATTGCTCTCCATCGATAAAAAATCGATTATTTATTAAAATTGTCAATAAATCTTTATATTTCCATTATTTCTTGTCTGTTACTTATTTCACAGGTTAATTTAAGAGTATTTATTAAGGCTGAAGGACTTAAGTAAGAAGAAAATATTTTATTTGAACGAGATATTGGACCAGCCAGAAAAGTCACCAATCGATTATTAACTGGAGTTAATCTATTTAACTCCAGACTTGGTTCAAATCTTCAAGAAGTGCTCGCCGGTCAATAAATACCTGCCTGTTGTTAAAATTTTTATAAGAACCTTATAAAACAGATTTATTTCTTATATACACACCTTAATAAACATAAACAAGATTTCTTACTATTTGAAAATTCTATTTTTATAAAATTTTCTATCAACTTTTTATCTTTTGTAACGACCGGCATACAGGGTCCTGTTACAATATATAAAACTAATAAATGTATAAACTAGCAAATGTATAATAAAGTATAATCTAATAAAACTATATAAAACTAATATAACTAATAAATATATTTAACATTTATAATATCTTTATCTCAAGATGTTTTTACTTAGCTGGAACATGTTTCGGGACACTTAGCGTTCCCATCCTAAGCCTTCTTAATTTTCAGTCTTGTGGAGTACTTCTGTATTGGTTGGAAACTCCACAAGATTCAAAATTAAGAAGGCTGAGGATGGAAACACTATGTGTCCCGAAACATGTTCCAACTAACGAAAAACGTCTTGAGGTAAAGACATTATAATTATTAAATATAATATAATATAATATAATATAATATACATCAAGAAATAGACTGTAACAAAAAGTGTTTGAACTAATGAATAATATATAATATAATATTTTTATATAACCGTCAGAACAGCCTATTAAATAAATAAACAATACAGCAATCGAAACTTTAAATCGAAATAAATCGATTACTCATCAATTCACTTAGAAACCTTTGAAAATACATACATTTTGTGAAACGTGTGTGAAGTTAGTTAAAACGTTAAAATTAATACAATATAGTGTACTTGCAGTAATTACAATTTGAAATATATGTATATGTATTTCCGCTTCTCCATTCTTCTACGTTTTACTATTTATTTCTGTTCGTCATCCTCTCGCGGTTTCATCTGCCTGCTTCTCTTTTCAGTGTTATGTTAATAATAAGGCTTTTTTAAGCCGTATAGAACAGTGGTTCCCAAACTTTTCAGTCCGCGCACCCCTCCAAAAAAATAAAAATTTCACGGACCCCGTCTGAGTTCTGAAATAAAACAATCAGTAAATATGATACAAAGTCTTACATTTTAATTAAAATTTATTAAAACCAAAATTCTTTTAACTTGCAAAATTATAGGCCTAATACAAGGGGTAACCCGAAAATAAGGTCTCCATATTTTTTTAAAAATAGAAAAAAAAATGTATTATCAAAACTTTTTACATGGTTGTGAAGCATAAGAACACACTATTTTTCAACATAATCGCCGTTACGTTCAATGCATTTTTCGAGACGCTGTGGCAGTTTTAGTATGCCAGTGTCATAGAAACTCGCCGCCATGTCATTGAGATAGCGTTTGGCCTCGTCTTTCACCTCGTCATCGTTCGTCGAATCGCATTCCACCCAAATGTCCTTTCAAATGTGTAAACAAATGATAGTCACAAGGTGCCAAGTCCGGACTATAGGGAGGGTGGGTGATTATGTCCCATCCAAATTGGTTCAGAAGATCGGCGGTTGCGCGGGCGACATGAGGGCGAGCATTGTCGTGAAGAATGGACACGCCCTTGGTGAGCATTCCTCTTCTCCGGTCCTGAATCGCCCGTTTGAGTTTTTTGAGTGTCTCACAATATGCGTCTGCGTTTATTGTGGTCCCAGTAGGCATGAAATCGATCAACAATACACCTTTCCGATCCCAAAACACAGTCGCCATGATCTTGCCGGTAGACTGTGTTTGATTGAATTTTCGCCGCCTTGGCGAAGTTGGATGCCGCCACTCAAGTGATTGTCGTTTGGATTCAGGTGTGAATTGGTGAACCCACGTTTCGTCACCTGTGACAATGGAATTCAAAAAGTCGTCTCTTTCGTCTGCATAGCGCTCAAGAAATTCGCGGGCAGCTTCGACGCGTTGCCGTTTGTGGTCTTCTGTGAGCATTCGCGGAACCCACCTTGCGCACACCTTCCGATATTTCAACTTTTCAGTCACAATCCTCTGAATGGTGGATTTCGAAACGTCAGGAAGGAAACAAGAGAGCTCGTGGATAGTGATCCTCCGATCTTCACGCACGACTTCAAGTTTCCTGATCGTCTCGTCTGACACTGACGGTCTCCCGCTTCTTTCGTCATCGTGAATTTCTGTACGACCAGCTTTAAACTCTCTACACCACTTGCGGACGTTTTTGACACCTTTTGCGTTAAGAAATCGAATGACTTCGCGAAGTCCGCACTTGGCGGGAACAACGATTGAGAGCTCCATTCTTAACGGCTGCCAAGCCAAGACTAATCGACCGAGCGAGCTCAGCGACCGCTTGTATGAAAGAGGGGAGATGGCCGCACACAGCAGTGCTGCCAACTGCCGTCCAAAATATTTCCCTGCGGCTCTAGTCCTTTGGAGACCTTACTTTTGGGTTACCCCTAGTATTAATGATATCAAAAATAGTTTTTGTTGTGAACAATGAAGCTGCTTTTGAACAATTAGCTCTGCTATATTGGGTTTAATGTCAGGTAATTTCAATATTAAGTCACACACAATATTAAGTTTATTTCTTAACTTTGACTTCAAGTACGTGAGCAGGGAGAATGCGGTTTCACACAAATAAGTAAAGGGAAACACAGTTAAATGCTTCAAAGCTTTTTTTTTGCGAGTTCAGGATAGTCAGTCATTACATATAAAAGCTGTAATCGAGAAAACTGTAATTTTAATGAACTGTTCTGTCAATTAATCTACTTCTTGTAGTGTAAGAGAGACGTTAGTTGACAGCCCATCAGCAAATGGATTCCTTATCCACATGTCACTATCATCCGTCACGAGAAAAAAATTCCCTTAGCTGCAAGTGCAGTTGCTCCAAATGAGACTTAATACGCTGAGGAGCTCATTTGGAACATTTTCTCCTGACATCGGGACGAAATCTGCTAAGGAAGGTAATTGTTCGAAGATTTTAGAGTCCTAAACTAGTAATATCGTTTTTATTCGTACACAAACGCTTTCTGATCCACATCTTCAATTGTTTTATCATTCCCTCGGTTTTATCTCGAACCTGGAAAATAGTGATGCTAGATGCCTGCAGGCTTAAAGTGAGTCCACTCAGATGACTGAAGATATCAGCAAGATATGATTGTTTCAAAATCCAGTTAAAGTCATGGAAGCTATCTTTAAGGTCGAAGTTGGGATCAAATAAACAAAGCTTTACTTCATCCCTCAATTCAAATAATCTGTCCCAATTCCCTTCCCCCCGAAAGCTATTGTATTTAACAGTGGATCAACCATTGTTTGTGGCCACTCCCCATTTCTTCACATATTGTTAGGAAAGAACGCGTTTTGTTTAGATATAGTGCTTCTACGCGAGATACAGTGCTCAAAACCAAGTCAGTTCGTACACATGGACTAAAACAGCACGATCAGTCCGGCTGACAAACAGATCTGCTACGCAACATGATTTAAAGACATTATTAAAGCCTTTAGTTTGAAATTACTTTTAAAATTACAAATTATTTTGAACCAAAAATAAAATACAGTGGAATCTCCTACTAATTGTTTCAAGATTCTAAAATTTAGATTTTAGAGTATAAACAATCGGAGAAAATTACGGTATATTCTATTTTTAATTAAAAGTGTCCTGAAACATTGTCGCGGACCCCTCTTTGGGAATCACTGGTATCGAGACATTTTTTGAGTGTGCATGTTTCCAAACAACTCATCCTATCCCTATCCATAATAATCATCAATCCTATTCTCTCTCTCTCTCTCTCTCTCTCTCTCTCCCCATATACATATATATCCCTCTCTCTCTCTCTCTCTCTCTCTCTCTCTCTCTCTCTCTCTCTCTCTCTCTCTCTCTCTCTCTCTCTCTGACTCACTAATCGTGATCTTTTTCTTTCAGATTTGGCTTCCTCCCTCCGTTTTCCAAATTTCCGGTGGTTGTTTTTGATAAAAAAGTATAAGAAGAGATAAAGTTCTGAGGCTAAGATTCACCAAACATACGCAACTAACCAATACACATGTACACACCAAAGTACTCCCACATGGATTAACATGGAAAATTACTTTGATTGTTCTTGATGACGGAAAATCCCCCTACTTCTTTATTTTTATTTATTTAATATTTATAAATTCTTTACCTCAAGATGTTTTATTTCCTTATTTGGTACATGTTTAGGGAAGCGTATTGTTCCCATCTTCAGCCTTCATGATTTTATATCTTGTGGAGTATTTGTTTTGGTTGGTTGTTGTTATGGTTTCCTGTTGGTTTTTGGTATTTTTTACTGGTGTTATTGTGTGAAATTGTGGTATATATATTATCTTTTGGAGTATTTTCAATGTTGACTGCTTTGAAAATTGTGTCATGTTCTGTATTGATTTATATTTGTTCAGGAATTAGTTTGTTTTGTGTTGTATATTTGTAAATTTTCTTTATTTTAGGATTACATTTTGTCGCAGCAGATGTCTGCTGCTTAATATCATGCACTCGTCAGTATCTTTGTTCAGAGTTTTGTCACCGTCTTACAGAGGCTTGGATCAGGCGGCATAAACGAACCCACACGTCGCGTCGCGTGGGATAGAGCGGGATCATACACAATGGACAGTGCATTAGGCGAGGTAATTAGATAGACTGATTAGCTCAGATTTGGCAAGGTTAATTAGTCAGTTTAGTAAGGTAAAGTAGTCTGGCGGCTATAGGCACTGAGGCGGCACTCTCTCCGCACTGAGCCACGTCTGGGTACATACGCTTACGTATAAGTGATACTTGTACTAAGTGTTCTTCAGCATAACTAACCAAGGAGTGAGGCAGCGATGTAGCTTGTCTCCCACTCTTTTCAATATATATATTGACGATGTTCTTAAAAACTGGCAATCAAAGGAATATCCTGGAGTCCAGCTAGGCGACATACTTACCTGCGTACGTTACTATTTGCTGACGATAAAATAATAATACAAGAGAGTGAAGATAAATTACAACTGGCTGTGCACCGACTGAATCAAATATGTCCAGAATATAATCTTAAAAATTCCTTGCATAAGACGAAAGTTATGGCTTTCCAAGGCAAGTATCTCGTTAGGTCGAAAATAATTGTCAACAATAAGCCAATCGAACAAGTATCAAATTGTACATACTTGGGCTGCGACACAAGCTACAGTTATGACAATGACATGGAAAATAAAATAAATAAGTTCCAGGCAATATGTGGCTCAATAAGTAGAGCATTTTAAATAACAAAACACGAAAAGACACAAGGATAAAATTTTATAAAACGATGGCTGTACCTGTACTTATGTATGGGAGTGAACGTTGGATAAATACCAAAAAAAGAGACAGCAAAATACAGGCAGCAGAAATGAGATTTTTGAGACGGGTCAAAGGCTTCACAAGAAGAGATTTATAGTAAGAAATTAAGACGTGCGAAATGAACTAAATGTATATGCAGTAAATGAAAAAATAACTGAATATAAAGAAAGATGGAAACAACACGTAAATAGAATGGGGAATGGGAGAATACCCAAAACAAATACTTGACTACAACCCAAGAGGGAAAAGAGATATAGGAAGACCACGAAAACGGTGGTCGTAAGTTTGTGAGGACGGAACAGGCAAATGCCTAATCCTTGTAGTGCAGAAGAAGAAGAAGATTCTTCAGCATAAGGGCGACTGCGTCACGTTGTGAGGAAATGTTCCGTGAGTAAGCTACGTGAAAATCCGCACGGACACAGCCCAGCCATCTTACATTAATTACCATACGAGGGCCATTCAATAAGTAAACAAACAAATAGCTGTGGAGCAAAAACTTTTTATTCAATCAATACAATTTTTCTTTTTACTTTTCAACGTAATCTCCAGCAACGTCTGTGCACTTGTCCCATCTCTTTACAAGCTTTTTTGTTCCCTCAGCAAAGAATTCTTTACCTTGATGTCGAAGCCAGTTTTGGACTTTTTCCTTCACTTCTTCATTGCTGTTGAACTTGACACCACTCAAAGTCTCCTTGAGTGGGCCAAACAAGAAAAAGTCAGATGGGGCAAGGTCAGGGCTATAAGGGGGGTGAGGCAGGACCCAACCTACTTTTTTATTGTTTCGAGCGTCAGTTTTGCCGTGTGTGGGCGGGCATTATCGTGAAGAAGAAACACACCTTTCCTCTGCCATCCCGGACATTTCTTCTTCAATGCAGGCTTAACTTTGTTCACAATCATGTCAGAACAGTACTGACTATTGATGGTACGCTGGTCTTGTAGGTAATCACAGAAAATTGGGCCTTGGGAGCTCCAAAAGATGGTTAACATCACCTTACCAGCCGATGGCTGGGTTTTGAATTTCTTTTTGGCGGGTGAACTGGGATGCTTCCACTCCATGCTTTGTCGCTTTGACTCAGGTTCAAAATAGTGAATCCAAGTTAGTGGTTATAGTGGTTCAAAATCCAAAAATCTTATAACAGAACGCTGTTCTTCGAAAGTACTGTCCTCAAGAGGAGACGCCATCGTAAATAAAACTGTATTGATTATGTTTATGGAATATATTATTGAACAGCTGATCAAAACTCACAACGACGTTGCCAGGTAACACTCCTGAAAGTTTCAATCAGCTGCTACAATTAATTTCTTTTCTACAACTGTTTGTCTGTTTACTTATTGAATGACCCTCGTATATCATTACGGGACAGAAAGTTTCGTGACAATATATTTTAGAGTTCTACGGGGCGACAACTTTTATAATATTGCCGAATTTCGCAATGTGTGTACTAAACGGTAAATGATGGTTTTGTTAGTTCTATTAGCAGCCATCTTAACACCAACTTTGTCACACTGCTAAATACTTCGTTCTTGACGAGGCCTTTCGGCGTCTCCACCATCTTCAGGTCTTAAACGACAATTTTTATCTCTACAAACCCATACCTATATATACTTAAAGATCCCCCCTAATTGTTTGAATTCGCTCGGAATCAACCAACCCCATATTCCGTGTTCCAACTAGGCCACGCCCCTCACCGAGCATCGTCACTACCTACTTTCCTATTGGTATAACGTGATAGAAAATAACGTAAACAAACGAAAATTATTAGAAGAGTTATAAAAATATTAAAAATAAAAAGAAAAATGCACTAATTAATATAAAGATAGAGTTTAATAATGAAGAGGCGTTTTACCATATTTTCCGGAACTCATAAGAATAAGTAAATATTAAGAAAACATGGTTTGACAAGAGTAATGTATCGATATATCGATACCGGGATGGACTAGGGTGAGAACGGGCAGTGAGGAAGCTCGGTGAAGGCGGACCAATGGGAAAGTAGGTAGTGACGATGCTCGGTGAGGGGTGTGGCCTAGTTGAAACACGGAATATGGGGTTGGTTGATTCCGAGCGAATTCAAACAATTAGGGGGGATCTTTAGGTATATATATATATATATATATTGTAACGCAACAGAAATGCTAGCATTCATGTTACATAAAAACAAGGTTCACAGAATAATAAACAAGTCAATATCTAACCCCATGATAGAACAAAGATCTAATAATTACATTTATAATCATAGATAAAGGTAAATAAGGATGCAAGGTAATATTAACAAGAATAACCGAACCTGTAAGTTAGACAATAGTTTATGATATATGTTTAGTGAAAAGCAGCCAAAAAATGAAACAATAATTTACTAATAGCAAATAAGAATTTTGAGTTAAGAGGTATTATTTTGTGACAACAAATGTTATGATAAAGTTTATGTGATGTTATACCAAATATGTGTTGAGTTAATGAAAGATAATGAAACAAGATGTATTATTCAATGACTGTTGTAGAATGAAGTGTGAAGCAGCTAATTAACGTTAATAGATTTGAATTTTCTTATATGTTATCCATATGTCAAGATAAGATTGTTATTAGATATGGAAAAAATAATTGTTTATATAAGTGTTAATAGTTAAGATTTGATTATATGTATGAATTTATGTAAAAGGGGCTATAGATGTGTACCAGTTATAAACACAGGTAGATCCGTTTACAATAAAAGGCCTAACAGCCAAAACCACTATATAACCACTCATAACATAAAGGTTAGGTACATCAATTAATAATAATTAATGAATACGATTTGAAGAGCTAGAAAAAACATTAAATTAATAATGATATATAATAAAATTTATACAAATTATGATAATACCATAATGCCATGATATCGATTAATAACATTTAATATCGAAAGTGGATTAAATATAAAAAAGAAAAAAAAACCGGCTTATATAAAAAAACCAGCAGAATATGTGTAGAAAATAATAAACCAACTATTGGTAAAGTTACATTCCGATAGGATAGCAAATTGATAAGGAATAGACAAAAAATATATGAAATAAACACTATATTCAAAACATGTGGAAGGAAGAAGTCATGTGTTGCTAGGGACGACAAAAAAAGAGGAAGTTGTTGATTTTAACAATAATTGCTTTGATGATCTGAATGTGATGAGATTAAAAAACCCAGGAATTATCTATTTAATCGGAATATTCTAAATTATCAGACACTATTATAAAACACAAAATCCTAATGACAATATTTATGATTCTCACCAGTACATTTTAACCAAATAATACTACAGAATGAAATCACAATAGAGAATAAATAACTGGATTCTACAAGGGAGGACTTGAACTGTCCCATATCCGAATGGAATTGATGATATATTAAACCAAATAGAAAGAATTAACAGTATCACAATTAATAATATTCACTACACCAGAAGTTATAACCTTTCAAATACACGGAACAACACTAATTGCTTCAACCGAGAGAAGAACGTATTTGGATCCTGGCGTTGCAGAAGAAGCATCAATCGGGCTGTAAACCAATCTAGAGAGCTGTAATTCCGAAGTGGACAGGACAAGAATTCCATTTTATTAAACCGAAGAAAGAAAATCGTACGGGATAATTGTCCAGAACAGTAAATTTATCAATCAACCGCCTACACGATTTGCTTCGTTCTAGTCTGGTAAATTATTATTATATTAATCATACTAACTACACAACACTTCAAATATGTAAATCTTGCATTCTTATCTATGTATTTTTAATCTTCCCCACAGTTACAAGAACCTTCACACCCTGAATTAAATTAATTACAAATTAAAACACACTATATAACTAAATTTAAATAAAGGATCGGAATAATCAACAATCGATTCATGCAATCTATAGCCCAAGCATATGTTAATTAGAACATATCTTATTCAATGTTAAAGAAGTAAACAAATAAAGAACCTTTATATATTTGCAAAATCTTGTTATTTGGAGTATGGTTTAATGAGCTGGGAATAAAAAAGTAACTGAATAAGTATAGAATAATTGGTTAACATAAACATTGAAATAACCTATAAGTTTCGTTGAGCCGATACTACAGCGCTTATAGCGGAATTATCTGACACCAAAGAGAGAGCGTAAAAATACAAAATTAGACATAATTCTCTCCAAGGTATAATAGGGTTGGATGAAATTATAGAATAACGCATTAATTGTTTAAGTTTCAGGTACACTAACACTGATATTTCTTAGAGAGCTAAGTTAATATTAATTAATTACGTCAATATATCCCACAACTCCAAATATCTCAGAGATTTACATAATTAAAATAATTCAAAACACATTGGCATAGGTGTAGTAACAAATTGACGAACCCAACAGTGGGGTTTTAAGGAGAGGAAACAAGTTTATCTACAAATTGACGCTCATAACGTGGGACCTAATTAGGTGACGTGAGAGTGGTTACTTACAAATTGACGCCGGCAACGTTGGGGCGGAAATAACGAGAATCCCGCGACCGTAAGAGACAACGTAAGAGCCGAGGGGTTACTTACAATATATATATATATATATATATATATATATATATTGTAACGCGACGTCTGTTACAATGGGTTTCTTGGCTTCTTCCTTTTTAATTAATCCCCACTGTTTGGGCTAGCCAATTTGTAACAGTCCGTTACAAAAATATAAGAGATTAGAAGTTCGTTCAAAATAAACCTCCACTCTAGTAAGGTTTCGCTCCGCTGTGGTAGTGTAGTGACTCTTTTAAGCCCCACTGTTGCGAGCGCCACTTTGTAATACGACCCTGTATGCCGGTCTTTACAAAAATAAAATAGTAGAGGAAAATTTTATAAAAAATAAAATTTTCAATAAAAAAAATTTTGTTTATGTTTAATCAAGGTCAGTAATTAAGGAATAATGCTGTTTTAAATGTTCTGTAAAAATGTTAAGAATCAGGAAGGTATTTATTAACTATTGAGCACTTCTGGAAGATCTGAACCAAGTCTGGAGTTAACTAGATTAACTCCAGTCAGCAATCGATTGATGATTTTCCTTGCTGGTCCAATATCTCACTGAAAAAAAATATTTTCTTCTTTTTGAAGTCTCTTTGACTTAATAAATAACCTTAAATTAGCCTGTGAAATAATAACAGATAAATACAATTGAAATAAATGGATTTATTAAACAATTTAATAAATAATCGATTTTTTATCGATTGAGAACAATTATCGACTCCGTCTCAGGGAATTATCGATTGTGCATACAGTAGAAAAATTATTATAAGTATTATAAAAAGGACAGGTTCTTTGAGCGATTAAATTAATAGTCAGAGAAGGGTAACGAGAAAGTATAACATTAACAATTAAAGTAAATTCAATAATTATTATTTAACAGTATTTAATTTTTTTTTTTTTTTTTTTTTTTTTTTTTTTTTTTTTTTTTTTTTTTTATTGGAGATCTGTAAGCTGTTCGACTGAGCGAACATTTAACAAATTGGCTGACAACACACAGGATTATGAAGAGCTGACCATTGACAGCTCTTCTGGTTTTGATAATAGATTAAAGAGGTAACAAAATACAAAACTAAATGATAAAAACATGTAAACAAATGAACAAAAGTCACTATCACTTCCTGCTGGCATGATACAATAAGTTCAAACATTAAACACTGGGCCCATAAGGCACATATACAGGTTGACATTAACACGTATGAATGACACGAATACAAAAACATACAGAACAGATATCACAGACAGTACAATACAGAAAATACAGAGAATACATTATGAGTTAAACCTGAATGGTAAGTCTAATAGTTTGTGTCTTTTTAGTCTATAAATATCTTCACTGTTGTCTAACAAGTTAATAGCCAGGTGGTTGGGATGCTGTTCTAGTTTGGAGATGTGAGTCCTGCAGAGGCGCATGATTTCTTCTTTCACGGTTGAAACTTTGAGGTCGCGGTGTATAGAGTTATTTGAGACAAACCAAGGAGCGTCGACTATTGATCTAAGTGTTTTGGACTGAAAGCGCTGGATAATCTCAATATTACTTGTACTTGCAGTACCCCAAAGTTGAATACCATAAGTCCATACCGGTTTAAGCACGACTTTATAGATCAAGAGTTTGTTGACGAGACTTAACCGTGATTGTCTGCCTATAAGCCAATAGATGTTTCTGACCTTGTGATTAAGTTGAAGCTTCTTAGATGTTATATGTTTTTTCCATGTTAATCTCCTGTCCAGATGCATCCCAAGGTACTTAGCACTTTCAGCTTGCGGTACTGGTTGACCGTTAATTGTGACTGGAGGGCAGTTTGCCTTACGTGTGGTGAAGGTAACGTGGACTGACTTCGATGAATTGATTTTTATGCGCCAATTATCAAGCCATAACTGAACGCTGTTTAATGATTCTTGTAGTATAAGAGATGCTATTGAGGGGTCGGAGTGTGTCGCTAGGATCGCTGTGTCATCGGCGTAGGTAGCAACAGTGGTTTCACTTGCTGACGGTAAGTCCGAGGTGAACAGGAGGTAGAGCAGAGGACCCAGGACACTACCCTGCGGAACACCCGACCCCACTGGTAATAGAGGAGAAGTAGCATCGGAGTACTTGACTTGAAACACTCTGCCCACTAAGTAGGAATGTAAGATACGGTAACAATTATGTGGCAGATTTTTCTTTATTTTATATAAGAGTCCAAGATGCCAGACTTTGTCAAATGCCTGGGAAACGTCGAGAAACACACCTGAGCAGAACATCTTCGATTCCAGCGATTTATTGATAACATTTGTTAGTCTGTGTATTTGATCTACCGTAGAGTGCTTTTCTCGAAAACCAAATTGGTGATCGGGAATTAGGTTGTTTTCTACAATTGTTGGCATAAGTCGTTTTACAAACAGCTTTTCAAAGATCTTACCAAGTATCGGTAGAAGGCTTATGGGTCGATAAGAAGAGGGCTCTTGAGGGTTTTTACCAGGTTTTAAGACCATGATAACTTGAGCCGATTTCCAGAGAAGAGGAAAGTATTCGAGTCTGAGTATGGCATTGAAAATGTATGTTATTAGTACAACGCCTTTGTGAGGCAGCTCCTTTAGAACTTTCCCCGATAGCAAATCAATGCCGGGAGCCTTTTTACTTTTCAAATTATACAAGATTATTTCCTTGATTTCCTTAACTTTAAAAGGCTTAATAGGTAGAGTCATTTGGAGCGGGGAGTGTAAGTATCTTTGTACCTCTTCATCGAAAGAGACGTTCTTGCTGGCTTCAGGTTGAAAAACGTTGACCAAATGTTCGGCAAAAACCTGGGATTTCTCTGTATTGCTGCGCGCCCAGCTACCATCTGGTTTATGTATTGGTGGTATTTGTAATAGTGGCCTTTTTAATCGTTTAGTAGCCTTCCACAGAGAATAATCAGTACTTTCATTTGGTGACAGATTTTCTAGATAATCCTGAATCCCTTCATTCTTTAGATTTTCCAACAATCGTTTAAGTTGTCTGGCCGTGGAATTCCACTTTCTTTTATCATCCGGATGATGAGTATGCTGCCAAATTCGTCGCAATTTACGCTTCTCAGCTAATTTCTTCCGGACAACCAGAGGAAGGTTCAAGTGCTTATTCTTCGCTGTAT
The DNA here is from genome assembly GCA_034769895.1 of Magicicada septendecula. Lineage (NCBI taxonomy): Eukaryota > Metazoa > Arthropoda > Insecta > Hemiptera > Cicadidae > Magicicada > Magicicada septendecula. Next base: position 461,591,593 of record CM068374.1, on the reverse strand, counting down.
TGCAAGGTGTAGCTTCCCAGGCTGATTTTTGAAAAGTACTGGTGAGAGAATTTACAGCCGCATCCAATTCAGCAGGCGTGTGGAGTGGAAGTTCGAGCGAGATATTATAATTTACAAGCTCTCTAAAGTAATCCCAGTCAGTAAGACGATTTGTGAGTGTTGGTAGACTTTCAGACTCAATTATAGTATTGCTAATAGTGGCAATAATTGGAGTGTGGTCAGAGGACAAATCAAGGCAAGATTCAACTTTGTAGTATTTATGAGACAAGCCTCGTATTAAGAAGAAATCAATTAGGTCAGGTATTTTATTTGTGTCAGAAGGCCAATAGGTTGGTTGACCAGTGGACAGAAAGGACAGGGATTCTTGTCTAATGACGTTATATAAAATTCTACCTCTTGGATTAGCTAATCTCGAACCCCATTGCGGGTGTTTTGCGTTAAAGTCACCTCCCACCAAAAAACGTGCACCAAGAGTTCCAAGAAAAGAGCTGAAGTCAGTTTCATTGATTCTGTGTTTTGGGGGACAGTAGACTGCAGAAACAATTAGAGGGCCTCTTTGATCTTCAATTAAAACGTTGGTCGCCTGTAGGTGAGCAGTTTTGACGTTAGAGAAGAGATAATGTTTTATATTGTTTCGGATTAACAGAGCGGTTCCGCCACGAGCTGTCCCGTCCGGATGTTGGGTATCATAAACAGTAAAGCCTGGAATCCTAATATGGCTTCTGTCTGTGAAGTGTGTCTCAGATATAAGCATTACGTCTAATCTGTTTTCAAGAAGAAAAGCTTTGAGTTCTAGGGTGCGTTGAGAGAGTCCATTGGCGTTCCATAATCCAATCCTGTAATTGTTATTCATTATTAATTAGAAAGTTTATTGACAAGTGTTGTAAGGAGATTAAGCATGACGCTATTTTGCTGCATGAGTTGACTGAACATAGTCTCAAATTTTGTCAGGAAGTGTGAAAGAGTGATGTCCTCATTTGCTGTCTGTTTGAGATTGCTGTCATAAGGGGGCGATGATTCTGAGTGTTTCGGTAGTCCTGCAATTTGAGCGTAAGTAGGAGAAGAGACGTTACGGGTATTCATGTTCTGTTCCGTGTTCATAGTCCTAAACATTGAAGGGGTTCTCCTAGGTGTGGAGTTTCGTACGGGGCTTTTTCTGGCCTGCAGGTTTTGATAAACTTCACAGCCCTTATAACTAGCTGTATGAGGACCATCACATAATGCACATGTGGCTGGTGTATCCTTAGATTTGGAACAAGTTGCGGAGTTGTGTTCACCTCCGCACTTGACACACTGGAAAGGTTTCCTACAATACGTCTTACTGTGACCGTATGACTGACAACGAGTGCACTGTATGATAAAGTTTTTTCTCCGAGGTGGTTCTACAGCAATCTGCATGTTACCTAAAGACCTTAGGCTATATATTTGTTTATTGTTTGCTGCAGGTTCAAGATCAACAAAGAAGAGAGGGAGGGGTATTTTCTCGACTCTGTGTCGAACGTTGATTATGTTTCTGACCGAGTGTCCTTTTTCTTTTAGTGCTTCTTTAATAAAGTGTACACCGATGCTAGGATGAATGTTTCTTATGACAACCCGGTATGCTCGCTGGTCTTTAATTTGATAAGTATGGTAAATAATTTTTTCGTCCTCGAGGTGACGAATTAATTTTCTGTAAGAATCAGGTGCAAAAGTGTTGATTTTCACCGTATTGTCATCGAACGATTTAGTAGTGTACTGTTCTGATTCCAAAATTGCTGTAAGATTATTGATCATTTCACTGTAATTGACGATACCATGAAGGTATACAGGAGGAGGTCTAGGTACTTTCGGCTGAGCTAAGACTTGAGTAGGTTGGACGTCAACAGGGTCATCTATAGGTAACACCGTAAATCTATTGTGGTCATTAAGCTGAGTGTGTGTTTCAGATGTGTTTTCTGAAGATTGACGACTTCTTTTTCGTTTTTTCACCATCTGCCAGCTGTGGGATCCGTTTTGTGTGAAATCAACATTAACATTTCTGCCTGGCTGTTGACTGTTATAGGATTGAGGGGCATTTTGTGACATTGGAGGTACTGAAGTTCCTGAGTGGACTGTAGGAACAGGTTCAACGTTAGTTGACAGGCCTGGTTGCTGATAATTCATTATTGTATGTTGACAAGTTGGACACACACTAGCACACAACCACACACACACAGCGCACGCACGCACTGGAAGTCTAAACAGACACAGTATATACAGATTAGATAAATGTTAAACTAAGATGATAAACTATATTCATAAACATAACAAAACAATAACACAAGAGATAACACAAGAGATAACGGAGCACAAACTTATAACCGCACTCTACGAATGCACGACCGATACTCAGTATTTAAATAATTCTGATATATAATGTTTAAGAAAGTTGTTTTGTCAGACCATATGTAGCTTCGATGACGTCACTGGATAAGGAAGGCAGTTTCGTATTTCAAGATGGCCGCTATTAGATCTGGCTAGGTTATTGAGAAAGTCGTCGGGTCAAAAAATCACAGCAAAATTACCTTCATGAATGTTTGAAATGTTCCCGCACTGGTGTAATCTGTCTATTAGGTTGTTTGGTGTGTTCTGAAGAAGTGTTCCGTGTATTCTTGTGTTAATTATGTTATTTAGTGTTCACTTCTGTGGGTTAAGTTGCTCAAAAAAATGGTTATGATTTGTAGCGTGAATTAGATCAAATATATTGTTTTACTGTTTTAGATCACTCGTATAATGAAGTTAGGTGTTAGTTTTCACTATTTCCGTTAAAGTTTTGGTAAATTTAGTTAAAAAAGTGTTTATTTCATTTAACTCTCGATTCACTTATATGAATGGCTAACTGTAATACCATTTTCGACTCGGTTATAAGAAAGGTTTTTTCACACAACTATACAGCTTGATATTCAACAAAAGACTATTTTAACTTGGTCAAAATCGGGCCCAGTTAATCTTTGAAAAAGTATTGTTAACATATTTCGATTACCCATACACATGATACAAAATTACATTATATATGGAATTTATTTATTTTATTCATCACTTTCACGAATTATGAACCTTATCATTGGTTTAATCATCTCATTCCTTTTAAATTGATATATTATAGTCCATATCTGTGGACATTTTGAGGAAATTACAAAATTTCTTTCCCTTTTTGAAAACTAGGCTCAAACATTGATTTCCGCCTTTATACAATTTTTCTTCCATTTTAATTGTTATTAATACTATTATAATAAATTTTAATTAGTCATATTTCTCTTCCTTTCTTTAAATACATATAAATTGAACCTTTGAACTGGTTTTTTGTGTTAATCTCTGAATTTGACATTGCTCTTTAAAATTAATTAATTTATATATTTTGAAAATTTACAATATTTTAAGGTATATTTCCTTATTATCATTTTAACTCATAGGATCATTCCCAGTAGTGGTTACCTGATCTACCTTATCTAAATCTTGCTAGTTTACAGGATTTATAAGTGAATTATACTGGTTTATATGGTTTCTGTGAATTCACCAAATGGCCTAGAGTTTAGAATTTTATATTTCTGTTTTTCTCAAATAAATTTAATCCTACCACTCCTCTGATTTTACATAGTTATTATTACATGAAAATAAAATGGTTTATAACTTATTGTGAGGTGTAGTATTTAATTAACACTACTGTTATAAAAAAATAATTATGAACATTATTTAGCAATCTGTATAATTGAACATATTGCTGACATGGTTTGAACATATACATTTAACTCCTTTTTAATTAACACAGCATACCTACTGCACATTATTAATGGTATGTATGCTGTTATTTAGCAAACATAATTCATTTTAAACACATAATATAAATCTTATTTTCTAATAACTCTTACAAATACATTGATTTTATGGCTGTGAACAAACAGTCTATTTAAACATTTTAAACCTATAAATACTAAATTAATGCCAGTCCTTTCTGGTCTAAACCATTATTATTTATGATCCCCTTCATCAGTAAACATGTCCACCCATACTCTAGTTATTAGCATTTTTTACAAATGTCTTGTGAATAAAGAGTTACATTAAAATAACAAAATACTGGAAATCTTCCATTCTATTATTTTATTATGCTGTTTATTATTGGATATTAAAGTTGTTATATAGCATATTGATAAGTAATAGTATCACTAACTTTAAGTTTATTGCATTTCCAAAAAACACACAAATTCACTTTCACTGGTGGTTCTGATATTTTGAGTCTCACTATCTCAGACCAGACCTTTAGTAATCATGGACTGTTAAGACTTGTTTATTTTCTTTATCACACAATCGCTTTAGTAGGTTCACTTCTTAAAATACTATACAACACTTTAGGTTTCTAAATAATTACATTTTTATAAGATTTTGGTATGTTATACTTTCTTTTTAATCGTTTTGGTGGGTTTGGGGTTGATGGTAGTTAATAATAATAATAGGTTTTACAACGGTGTTTCTTTCATACTATTTCTTCCTCTCCTCCTGTCTTCTTTCTTGTCTTTCTTCTTATCTTCATTCTTGTCTTTCTTCTAGTCTTCCTTCTTCTGGTTTTCTTGTCTTCCTTCTTCATTCTTGGGTAAACCAAGGTACTTTGTGTTATCTCGACTGATGTTTAGTTTGGAGCATCGAAGTTATTTACTGATACGGACCTTGCTTTTCTCTAAAGGTTTCAGGGTATTGTTTGCTTCCTGATCACAAATTTTATTCTTCCTTCTTCTTGTCTTTGGGGTATTTTGGTGTTCACCACTCTTAAACTGATTCTCTTTCTTCTTGATATGGTGTTATTTAATTTGTTTACTGCTCCTAGCTTCCTGGGTAAATTACTGATCTTATAATATGAGGTGCTTTTAATAATTTCTTTGATATTTAAACAGTGGTTTTTATATAATGTAATGAGGATTTTTATTTTATCGTGGTTCATTCCTTTGATTTCATTAAATCTCATTCAATATTATTTTAACAAATGTGGTGTAATTAATTTTTATGATTTTATATGACTTAATAAGTAGTGGATTTTCTGTCACGCTACAATATATATATATATATATATATATATATATATATATATATTTCAATCACTTTCTGCTACAGTCCGTTTCTTGATGTATATGATACTATAATACTTATAACTAATTTACCTCAAGATATATTTTTTCCTTTAGGAACATGTTTCGGGAGATCCTGTTCTCCCATCTTCAGCCTTCGCCATCTTGCTTCTGGTGCAGTATTTGTGTGTTGGCTTCTGGATGTTATTAAGGTGGTTTGTTGGTCTTTGGCCCTTCAATGTTGCATTATTGTGTGTGGTTGTGGTACCTGTTTTTGTATTTTGTGTATTTTCGATGTTGAGTGCTTTGAATATTGTGTCATGTTTTGTATTGATTTGTATTTGTTCTGGTATTAATTTGTTTTGTGTTTTATGTTTGTAAATCTGTAAATTTTCCCAAATGTTCATTATGGTGCCTTTGTGTGGTATATGTTTTATTAGTGTTACATTGGTTATGTCTGGGAATTCATGTCCTGTGTTTATTGCATGTGTGGCTAAATTGGATTTATATATATTTGGTTTTTTGTATGCATTTAGGTGTTCAAAATAACGTTTTTTCAGCTGTTTTTTTGTTTGTCCTATATAACATTTATTGCAATCTTGGCATTCAATTTTGTATATACCGTTGGTTGTTGTATTATCTTTGTTGTGTGAGCTATTTAGATTTTGTAATTTATTTTTATTAGTTTTGTATGCTATTTTTATATCTGTGTTTTTAAATAGTTTTGTTAGTTTTGTCATTTTATTATTTATATATGTGAATGTGGCCCATTTTTTGTTGTTGTTATTATTTATGTGTTGTTCAGTTTGATTAATTCTTAATTGTTCAGTTTTTATTTTGTATTTGATTTTATTTTCTATTTTGATCATAGTATTTTTATTGTATCCATTTGCATAACCAATTTGGTATATTATATTTCTTTCTTTGTCAGTTTCTTGTTTGTTTAGGGGTATTTTGTACATTCTGTTAAATAACGAATAAAATGCTGCCATTTTATGTTGTGGTGGGTGGTCAGAATGGTTAGGTATAATGATGTTAGTGGAAGTTGGTTTTCTATATATTGCATATTGTATGTGTTTGTTGTATCTTGTGATGGTTATGTCTAAATAGTTGATTTTGTTATGTTTTTCTTTTTCTTCTGTGAATTGTATTTTGGGATGTATGTTATTGATTTGTTTCAGTATGTTCTCTGCATTTGCATAAATGACTTTAACCGCATTCCGCATTTAAACCTCACTGAGGAAGGAGAAAACCACTCCGAAACGACGTTTGAGGATATAACAAAAAGTAAGTTTTTCACAAGTGAAAGTGCCTTAAATATTAATTGTTAAATTACGTTACATTTAGGAATAAAAATCAAATTATCCCGTCGTTACGGAAGGACGAATCCCTTCACTGTCTGATGAAAACGAAGCTGTACTAGTTCCGAATTATATTACTAATTATGTCCAGTGCCTACTAAATTAGGCGGCGATTTAATTTGCTTAAAATATTTTCTAATCAGTAATACAAGACGAAATTATGTGGGCAGCACGTGCTCGTTGACTCCTGCCTGCTGCATAACGAAGCCATATGTGTTCCGGCATTGCCGTACTGATTGCATTTCAGGAAAATTACTCTGTTTAATTACGAAAATATTTTTAGTTTTTACTTACACATGGGTTAAACCATAAATTACCAGGTAAAGTGTAGAGCGGTGTTGCACAACCTTTTTGCAGCATCTCGCACTTTTGTGACTGTGAAGCTTTGAACATGCCACGTGAGCAAAATACTTCTTAGAAGTACTGTATACTCTCCCCCCCTCTATCACTCACACAGACACGCAGGAATAATTATAGATTAATACCAAACGTTAAGGAAATTATTGGGAAGCAGACTTCAAAGAAGACGAATGCGATCATGATGATGCCCTGTATCTGTCAGCCTCTTCTTCTGCCTCGGTTACCATCATTAGTAATCCCTTGAGCTTTGGTACTACCATACATGGAGCCGAAAAACATTTTTAGATGGTCTTCAGGTTGTAGAAGTTTTACTGCATTGCTTTACTTTAAATAAACAGCTAACGTTAATAAAGAATTCCCATTACTTTCTGACCTCTACTGTGGATTATCCACGTAATTAGGTTATCCGCGGCGATAGTGCCAACCATTCCCGTGGACAATCAGCAGTTTACTGTGTAATATTTACACCATTCTGATAACTTTACTTTAAATATGGTACTGAAACATGTACGACGTTATTAGTAAAATTTTGTTAAATGTGTATCAGAAACTGTGAAATGAGACAATAAATCGTTTATTATTTGTTGAACAAACTGCGTACAACTTAAGCCTATTGTCCCCTCCTTTTAATTTTATAAATGTATTCATCTCATTTTACAGTATTTATTTATGTAACTGGTATTTTTATTTGTGTTTTGAAAGAAGAAGATTTCAATCACTCGATTGTCATAGTTTATGAAAAAATTAAAAAAACAAAAATATAGGCACTTCCTTAAAGATAGCCACAGTGACTATCAGCTGTGCTTGATAGTCTTCCATATTTGAGTTTTGTGGCTGTTATCCATATACTTCTTATCACTTGGGTCTTACAACACTTTTTGTTCCCTCACACATTCAATCAACATTTCCTCAACTTCCATTGCCATTGCCAGCTGAGTATGGTTGTCAGTGGGAAGCGGAGTCAACTCGGCCGAGGCAAAGCTGAGCGGAGTGGACCCGTGCGACGTCACTTCCAGTGGCCAGCCTTTGGACAGCATTGTTTAAATTTTACAAGCTCAGTCCACTACGCTCAACTTCGCTCCACTCCGCTTCTGGTGGCCGCCCTGCCTTATTGAAGTAAAAATTAATATCCTTGGAACGAGATATAAGCCAGTTACATGGTAGACCTTTGATACGACCGGTCCAATGGTGTTAGCAGACCACTGGGATGGTACCTGGCTAAGTACTTTAAGTTTCGCGGTTTCATTCCCTGGCAGTGCCATAAAATCAAACCGAGTTTTTCCAGCTCCCAGTTCGATTCAGGTTGTAGAAAATCAATACCTCGGGTAACAAACATAATAATGATAATAATAATGGCTCCCATGTGTACCACCGAAGTAGCTTAGAAGTCAGGCAGGGTAGGCTCCCATATGCGAGCCGTACCTACGGCATACAAAGAAGGTAGTGTGGCCAGCACTACGCTTCAGCCGCCCATTATTATCCCCAGGATATTATCCCCAGGATATTATCCCAGGTACTCAGTTTCAACAGGCTGAGTCGACCTGGGGGCTGAAAAACGGACCTTGATTTTTATGGTGCGGGCCCGGGAATCGAACTCGGGACCTCTAGATTAGTAGCCACCCACTGGTCTACTGAGCCGCCTCGTGTAACAAACATCCTTGGGTAGTAATCGGCGGGTGAAACGTAGTGCTAGCCACAACATCTTCCTCATATGCCGAACGCCTCACAAAAAGTAGACTATCTGCGTAACTTCTTCACTACCCCGGTAGTACAAAAGAAGCCATTATTTTGACGTCACGAGATGGAGATTTTGCCGCTCTTGTTCTAGTATTTACATGTGGACAAATTAATACACACGACATCGCTCATCGTTCATTTCCAACGGTATTTCTAATTATCGGTGCTACGCTAATTTGTTGGAGGGTTCTATAAATTTCCGAAATATGGATAAGTTTCCAAACAACGAAGTTCAAAATAATCTTGCCGTGGACAACAAACACTCACGACTTGTGTCTTGCAGACAAAGAATATTAACAACCTCTAATGACGGAACGAGACAGATCGAGTTCTGTATATATGTTTACCATAGTCTATATTATAACATGCATAAATAACAGGCTTCTACGACTTATTTCATGCTTACATGTTTTTACTGAATGAAAGCCAAAATCTCGATTCTCTGTCCATAATTATTATCTAAGTAAGACTGTAACAATTACGTAGTGTTTGTATTTAGTATTTTATTGTATTTATTGTCTTTATGAATCATATTTAATACTGTAAATATGATAAGCCTACTGTTATGATAACAATATCTAATAATTTTTAAAGTAATACCACTGTGAATTTCTATATATTTCTATATATTTTCGTCATTATTTTCTGTAATATACTTTGAGTATTATGTTTAATTTGTATAGTATGAACGAATCCGAAAGATTTATCTTAAAAGTATAGGAAATTTACGTCTTCCGGTAGCTGAAACAGGTTACGCAAATATGTTTCCATGGCAACCATTATTTTAGTGCCGGTAATCCAGTTCCTCTTCGATGTAGAAGAAAATGTGTTTTGAAATATATTCAAACCGAAGATTTTAGTAAGAACCAAAGATCGCAAGCCGCTGTTACCTCTAACGTGAGGCCTATTGGCCCTCGCCCAATACCAAGGGGAATCCGCAGACATCGGACCCGCAAAGAAACAAAACGCAATCTTCTTCTTCTTTTTCTTCTTCTTCATCTTCGGCACTACAACCCAACGTGAGCCCTGGCTTCCAACACCAATCTTTTCCAAAGTCTCCTGTCCATTGCCATCTCAGTATAACCCCTCACATCCATTCTTCTGAGACCTTATAGCACATCATCCAACCATCTTATCCTAGGTCGGCCCCTGTTTCTGCTTTTATAGACCCGCGCCCTCTGAATTTTCTTTTGAATACGCTGATCATCCATCCGCTCTAAGAGACTTAACCATTGTATTCGTTGAACCTTTATGAATCTTACAGTATATTCGTGATTGAATAGCTCATCTATCTCCTGGTTAACCAAACGCAATCACTTTATATAAAGCCTGATAATGTCAACATTAGATGCGAGAGTTTTTCTCAAGATTACAATTTTTGTGTGTATAACACAATCTATGAGGAAATTTCTGATATCCTGTATAAAATGAATTTTTTGTTGCGTAAATGTGTTAAAATATTTCTCAGCGGTGTTATCTTTTGAGAACGATCGGTCAGATTAATATTTAATTCAGTAAGCTGTTTATTGGTTTTACGAATTACATTTATTTTACACACGGAAAACACGAGTGTAAACAAAATAACCATATATTTTACCAAAAAATTGAGTATGGCATGATTGTGTCTATCGATACGATGTTAACGGTTTTACTGCGTGCGCCCGCGCGAGTGTTTTATTACCTCTATTATCAGTACATCCTTCACTCAGCCAACCCTCTACAAAAGTGGCTACAAACGGAAATATAAAAAATGTCAGCCTTATTTAGTTTTTTAAACACGTAGACATAGGCCTACGTGTGGAGTGTTGCCCTATACGGGAGTGAATCTTGGACATTTGGAGAAAGTGACAAGAAAAGACTCCAAGCATTTGAGTCCTGGTGCTACAGTAGAATATTCAAGATAAGCTGGAGGGAGAAGATCTTTAGAATGAGGAAGTCTTTAGTAGAGCTCAGGAGGAGAAGAACTTTCTGCGAAATTTAAAAGGCAGAAGAGCTACGTTTATAGGGCATATACTACGACACAATGGGTTGGTTAAGAGAATAATAGAAGGATCAATTGAAGAGAAGAATCACAGAGGACGACCCCGGTTAGACTACATGAAACAACTTACAGTCGATATGATTCTGCACATCATGTTGTGAGTTGAAAAGAAAAGCAGGAAAGCGTGATGAATGGCGGGCTGCTGGCAACCAGCTGCTAACCTAGAAGACATACGTAGTGTTGCATACACGACATTTTTCAAGAGTGGCGTAAATGAAACCATACTAAGACTAGGCCGACTGAAGTACCAAGTTGTCTCGCTTCATAAGGGCCCAACCTTCAATTCCCAAAAGCAATGACGATACATAATGGCCATTGTTTTAAAAAAATCGATCTCACTTCTGTTCGATTCCTTGGAATCTGTTTCCTTCTTTTGATACCATGAATTCTTGAAAAAGCGTTACACCTAATTATCGGTATCCCTTTCACGTAGGTGTATCCAGGGCGGCCGGCAAATTTAAAGGACGGCAGATTCCGGGATGTTAAGTTTTTAAATTGAGGGACAAAATTATTATCACTTAATTTCATCACAATATATAAGATCAGTAAGAATTACTTTATGTATAAAGTCAGCGGAGTTTAACGAAGAGTCGAAAACTCGTGAACGAGAGAAAGTAAACCTCGTATTCTTGTATTGTCTCTACAATTTTTATTGTAGCCGTTCGCCGCATCGTAAATGAGAAAAAGTTCTAGTTATTTGATAAACACAACAATGCAAACATTCCTAGTCGTCATTTGAAGGCAATCGCAGTATCTTTAGAGTAGGTCTAGTGTGCGTGAATATGTTCAGAGGTATAATAAGAAGGGGGGCACTCATAAATACTGCACAGGACGGCAGAAACGCTGGGGCCGGTTCTGGGTGTATCGGCTATCAAACGAGATATTTAAAAACGTTTAAACTCAACGTTTGTAAGTACAACAAACAAGTTGGTTTCATTGTCAGGAAGGTTACCAAGGAGGTTGTCATGGTAACCACAAATCTGCCACATATTGAATTAAAGTCTACACCATTTTGCTTTCTGCAATCCAGGTAAAATACGTACGTTTTAAGATTAAATTATTGCTGATTTTTCAGAATGTTAATGTTACAACATTCGTAATGGACTCGTGGTAACACAACTTATAGTGGCCGATAGGAATTGTCCATGACTGCATACAAAACTCCCCTCAAACAGGTACACGTAATAATAGGAAAACCAAATCACAAATATAAAAAAAATCGATACGAATTCAGTATAAATTGAATCTCGTTTCATCGAAATTGACGTATGTGCGAAAGTTCTTACAGACTCTTACAGCTGCCTGCATAGAATTTTCGAGGAATACGAATCTTTAACGGTCGTCTTTTCTTAGCTTAAGTCGTGCATGTTTACTCTTTGCGGTTAAACACTCCCGAACACTCTCGAGCAATTTTCGGTCTCTTGCGTGGGAATGTAACTCGTACTTGAGAAAGTTTCTGATCGTACAAAATATTAAAACTCCACGAAACATGCTTTTTTTAGTTGTTTGAGGCCGGTCTGTGAGGACCAGCCTCTGGCTGTTCTGGGAGAAGCCCCCGTCAGCCATTCGGTTAGGATAAGTGGAGTCGTACGCCAGTGCAGGCCAGCCGTTGAGAAGGGGAGTATATTGTGGCTGTGTGTGATGTAGTGGGTCAACCTATTGGACTGGGTGGGGGGGGGGTTAGTGCCAAACTATAAGACTAATACAGCCAGGGACGAGCAGCGTTTGACGCTAAAGATCCGAAAAATGTCGAAACGAGTGTACTTTGATAGGAGGCTTTTCTGTGCTTCCGAGCCAATCAGATAGCACTCGATGCTGATTGGTTGATGCTGCTTATGATCGGCGGTATGAAAAGTTTATGTAAATGGGCCTTCTCAGGGAAAGTACACGGTCTCTACGGCGGTCTATCGGAACGCTGACAGGGCTATCCCACGACTTCAGCGCGCACTCGATGCGTATTCGACGTGGACGGAAAGCTGGAAAGTTGCCGTCAACGAAACCAAGAGCTCCGCGGTGCTATTCACAAAGCGCCGGAAAGAACCACGAGGCCGAGTGAGACTCGGTAGAACGTACCTGCCCTGGTCGAGAGAGGTTAAATACCTCGGTGTCCACCTTGATCGTCGGCTCACCTGGCGTGCCCACGCTGAGACGATGCGAAGGAAAGCGTCCGCTCGTCTCGCGCAACTGTTTCCGATACTTGCCAACAAGGCTATGACCCGCAAGCTGGGTAAGTTGATCGTCAACGCGTATCTGTTGCCGATCATTACCTACGCTCTTCCCGTCTGGGGTTACCTCGCAACCGTTCATAAAAGAAGGTTGCAAAGCGTTCTCGATAGAGGTCTTCGACTACCGGCCAAAGTCCCCTATCGGTTTTCTTCTCGTCTTTTGAGAAGAGGACTCGGTGTCCGCTCCTTGGAAGACACCGCAAGGCGACTTGCACGTAAATTTTACGTCCGAGCTGCGAGGACCCAGACAAACCCGCTCATAGCCGGCCTTGGCAAGTACCGAACACGTCCAGGTGAATCTTGGAAACGGCCTCGACAAATACTGTACTAGTCGACCTAGTACGAGCATGTCGTTGTAGCGACCATTAAAAATTAAATAAATAATATTCCGTCTGGACAGGATCACTAGGCAGGAGCCCCTACCGGAGGCTCGGTACTAGGAAACCATTGGGTCGTCTCACGACGCGCAACCCAACAGCTCTGGCAGTAACACACGGTCTCTACCTCGTCACTGGCGGACACCGTGCCAATTGTTTCCGACGCTGAAGATGGCGTCCGATGGTGAGGCCGAAACGTCTGTCCGCTAGACCGCGGCCTAACGGCCTAACAGCCTGGCAAATAATGTTTCCAACTGTGTTGGTATCGCCTATGAAAGCATTAGGAAAACCGGTAGACTTAAGAAAAGGGAATGAAGATGAACTGGCGAGAAGGTGGTAAACGGTAGCGAAGATTACAAAATTGAAAAGCAAATACAGATATCAAGTTGACGGCCGGAATTTCCTGATCAACTACTGTGGTGAAGTAAACTGGATGAGATTACACTGATGAGAAATGACTGGAAAACTTCTAGGGAGCGTGGCATTCATTCAATAATAGCCAGACAAGTGGTAATGTATGTGATAATCGTCATCATCATCGTCGTTTGCAAGGATTAAACCAAGGATGGTTTGTTCCGGTCTCAAATAGGCAAAGATTAGAGCTGGTCACTACAGCGCTTCCTCGGACGTCCCACACCTCTCCATCCATTCGGCTTATAGTTCCATAGTTGTTTGAGGATGCGGCAGTCATCCATTCGGGAAAGGTGTCCTCACCAATTCAGCCGATACTGGGCTAACCTGTCGAGTATACTCATAATATTCAGTTCCTGCCGTTAATCTGTGTTTCTTCTATCATCATGGAGAGTATACCCTGCCACGTGGCTGAGAAATCTCATTTCACCCGCTTGCATGCGACTGACCTGGCCTTTCGTTAAAGTCCAGTTCTCAGACCCATAAAGAAGTGTGGGAAGGGCCATCACCTTGTAGAATTTTAGACGTGTTTCTTTACTTGGTGACTTAAGAGTTCGCGTGATGGTCCCGTATAATAAGATCGAACTTATGCAAAGTATTCGCAGCGTCGTTGCATGTATTATAAGACACACTGTAGCGCAGGTATTCAAAATTATTTATATGTGATAATAAAGTAATTAAATTATATTAGAATCATGTACCGGGCTGTTTGGCCGTGGTCCAGTGTTTACAAACAAACCAAACGTATCAACACCAACACTGGCTGCCACCTTCAGTGGAATACGAGTCTACCTGAACGCTGAGCCTTCACCACAGTACTGTGGGCCTGACGTTTGACGCCCCGCGTTCAACTAGACTCAAATTCCACTGAAGGTGGCAGCCAGTGGTGCTGCTGAAACGTGTGGTTTGTTTGTAAACACTGGACCACGGCCAAACAGCCCGGTACATGCTTCTAATATAACCGACACCGGCCGTAAAAGCCTTAGAACAATATCAAAGTAATTAAGTAATATTTATACAATATTACTGTATCACGTTTAGTAGGAGTAGGTTTTGTGTGACACGTTTTGGGCTCGTACACCGTAGCACATACAGAGACAGCAACAGTTACCGATTCTGTCAACGGGTCGGTCCAAGTGATATGCTAAATCCGCCCCCTCTGTCGCAGAGAAGAAATGTAATATTTTGGGAGAAAGGTTTTGGGACAGCAGATTGACAGCTTTTATTCTCTATTATCCTGTTTTGCCTTTCGTTTCTTCCGCTCTGGCTGAAGGGTGTTCCAGTTTGGTCACCAACATTTATTCAGTGTTCTCCTGTCCAAACCAGCCATGGTAAAACGGTGCCAATTTCATTACATTTTAACGAAGTCTATAGTCTTATAGGATCCCTCCTCTTGTTTAATCTTGCAATTTTTAATCAGCCATTTGTTTTTCACACATGTCGGATACGCTATCGTGCATTTTAAAAATGAATATTAGCTATTAACTCTGATCTCAGACTTACCTTTAATTATTTTTTTTTTTTAATTTTAGGTTCGTCTGTTTCTGAAGGAACAGAAGATACAAAAAACTGATCTAGACATACGATCAGATCTACCTACAAAAGCGAATTTTATACTGTATGCAAGACAAGCGAAAACTCTTTATTAAATTTAAAATGTAACTTGTATACTGTTCGGTCAATAACGCGGTTTAATTTTCTTCACTTTTAATTAGGATAACTATAAACATAGGTCCAGTAGAAACTGCAACAATTGCTGAGTCGTTGGTAGAGAATCTCAGCTACGCACCCAGGGGCGGATTTACCATTTTGCCGCCCGTAGGCAGTATAAATTGGTCACCTTCCCACAAATCTCTGGTGGGGGGGGGTGCATTTACGGGTTTAAGTCAATCCTTCATATTTACGATTACCCTAAAATTTTTTCTTTATATATTTTCTTCCCAATTTTTCTTAAAATATTTCTATAGAACAATTTACATAACGTACTAGGAAGAGTACAATAACACATTAAATTACTGTAGCCCTGTTTATTCCAAAACATTTTAACTGAAGTCTGAATCAACGAACTAAAGAATAATAACTGAAGGAAAATATATTAATAAGTAAAAAACACAAGAGGGGGCGGTGGTGGGGCTAAGAAAAAGTGATCAGACGACTCACACTTTAAGCAGAAGTACACAGCAAGACAAAAGTTTACGCGGTGCCGGTCAGAATTGGGTACGAAATTATGCTACGCTCTGTCATTATGTACTCGACTAACACAAGGTCGAGCTGTCTAGCAAGCGATTTGAAAAGAAAACTGATTCGAGGGTGTAAGATGCATTTCCTTTATGTGCGAGGTATGCTGTTTCCTTTACTGTAAAATATCAGGAAACAGCTTTACACAAGCAATATGAATACTTCTGATATTGAATTTAATGAAGTAGTGTGTTTGCTACACATATTTCATATTTTTTAAGATACAAAACTATAAACTACAAAAAATAAATAATAGCCCTAATATTTAAAAACCAGGGTATTTAACAGCGCATACAACCTGTCTATACCTAAACCAAAACAAAATATCGAAAGCACGAAAGGAATGATAAATTCTGTACACACGTTACAATAAACTGTGTACCCGCGTATGTGTCTGTGTGTGCGCGTGGTATACGATTAATGATAAAAAATGAATTTATACAGCTGAATAAAGGCGGTAGACAACAGGTAAAAAGTTGAAGTAATACCAAAGAGAAAATAGAAATCTTTTTCTTCTTCTTAATTGGCGCTACAGCTCTTGGAGAGCTTTGGCCTCCTGGACAATCCGCCTCCAGTCGTCTCGATCCTCTGCTTTCAGACTACATTTACTTACACCAAGCCTGCGCAGGTCGTCTTCAAGGTCATCCAATCATCGTTTTTTGGGGCCAACCCCTCCTTCTTTTTCCACCAGGTCTCCGCGTAAAAATTTACTTCAGTGGAGCAAAAATAGAAATCATAAAAATAGAAAAACACATAAGATGGAATAGACACATACGTATTACAGTAGAAATTAAAAGGATACAAAATAGGAAGAAGAAAAAGCAGGCTCTCGTGTACATTGACGTAACTTCCGTAAGGGTTTGTGCTGGTTATAATCGTCTACGCTTGGTTTTCCCAAGCCTGACGCCTACTTCGGTCAGCCTATTCGCAGAAAGAATGAATTGATCGATTACAACAGTCGATATCCTGCGGCAGCAAAGTGTTGTTCATACAGATTAAAGACAAATAATATTGCCGCGGTAGTCTATCCTCTGGTGTACGCTGCTGTTATTACATCATATTTTCAATTACTCTTTCACTCGAGAAACAATCGTTCCTGAAAGACTGTGTGTACATGGACAATCGTCATTGCTGTTTTCCATTCAAGCGTTAACTCTAATGCCTCGGGGAACCGCGATTCGCGTTGTGTCTCCCCAAGCGAATCGGCTTTGACGTAACCGATCCCGCGGCAAGCGGAACACAGCAGGTTTCTGTACGTTTTGTGTACACATGTTGCAGGAACAACAAGCTAGTAATGGTCACCATTGACCTTGAATCAAATCCACAACCGACCAACCGCAACCCACATAGCCTATTGTGAATTTTCTCTTTCGATACTTTATCTCGTCAGTCTCTCCTTTTTATCCTTCTTCACCTTTACTTTATATATTCTACTACTTCCCCTGGCGATACAACCCTCAAGGGATCACTGATCGCCATCCTACTCCATCCAGCGCTGCCATCTGCCAGTCAACTACTCCAAACATAGTTCGAGCGTTGGCCGCCACTCTGTCCGCCCGCCGCAGTCTTGGTCCTTCTCCTTCCATAAATCCTCTCTCATAGAACCTTCCTTGGAATCTCCTCTTCTGATATCCTTGAAACATGACCAGCCCACTTTAATAGTATGAACCACGTTATCCAATATAATTAGTACGCTGCCTCCAGCTTTGTCCTTCTTGTACTTATCCAATATAATTAGTACGCTGCCTCCAGCGTTGTCCTTCTTGTACTGCTTCAAAAATTCTTCTCAAAATTCGCCTCTCAAATCTCAGCAACGACATTCCATCATGCTTTGTCAGCGTCCAACACTCAGATCCATACGTCAGGACAGGTCTTATCAAAGTCTTGCAAAGTCCTATCTTCATGGTTCGAAAGATATATCTGCTTCCCATCTGTTGGCGGCCAATACTCTTCGCCCAACCTCCGATTGTATTTCCTCGTTGGCAGTCACTAACGTGACAGGATATGTGAATGCATCAACACAGTCAAAAAAGTGGGCGCCAATCGTAACCTGCGCCGCTTTATATATTAGCCAGATTTATTTGTTACGAGGTGCCCAAAACTTTCTTTTACCGTCCCGATTTGGCAACGTAAAATGTGGCAAATAGTCACACCGATAATGCACCAGTCAGTCATTGCTTCTTCAAAGAGTTTTACGCATAAAAGAACACTGATTTTTACTGATGCCGCAGCCACCGTCTTCGTCATATTTGTCCCATCACGATCTTTCTTCTTCCGAATAATAAAAAGCACCACGAAAGAACAACGTTTCGCGACTGCTGAAGGTGTAAAAAGAAAGTCTCTGAGGGAGCTGAAGGCTACACAAAAAGTACGTTTGAAAACTGTTCTTAAGACTGAGAAAAACGTTGGCATAGTCGTGTTATAACCGATTGATGCTATGTTGAAGGAGGCATTGTAAATGTAGATAAAACAATGCTTAATTTTTCAAATAAACAAAAGTTGCTCGAACTTTCTGATCAAAACCTCGTATTTAATATTTCACTAATCTGTGTATGTAATGTATCTGTTAATGTTAGAATGTTTTCAACGTTGACTCTGCGTTTCTTTTATAGATCTTGTTACGCTTATCACCACGTGACTTGTCTTGGCCAACAGTAAACCAATAGCTGCTGATTTGGTACTCACTACAAGTGTCCGCTTGGATTTATTTCGAATAAAAGCATTTGTCAAGTGTTAAGAATTGATGTTTTGTAAATTAATATTTTAGTGTAATTAAATTTGCCAGGATGAAGAAAATAATGATGAGTAAGCGGACTGTAGTTTAATACATTTATTAGGTATAAATGTTACAATTTAATTTCGAATTCGTAAGGTTAGCTAAGCCTTGTACGCATTATGAAATCTGGAAGATCACGTTCGGATAAAAAAATGTTACATTATAGAAGTGAGGCGCAATTACGCAACACTCGAAGCTACATAAATGAAATGTTGTAGGGCCTAAGGCCTACATAATAAGTCGTGATGAAAATAATTAGAATGACAGCCGAAGCAACAAGCGTAAGTCACGTCTGCTGCTTTCGGACGCTCGGAGCACTGTAACGACATGTTCGCCGACGCGAGCATGGCTGGACCATGATCAGATTAGCCAACCTTTCGATTGTACAATTCCCACATTAAATACCAACATTACTGTCCATCAAGAGACGAACGAAAGAATGCGGTGCTTTTCTTTAAAAAGGCCTAAGCGATGGATGAATTTCTTACGAGTAAATTCGGATTACTTTCGTTGTAATAATTTTCTTGCTTGATGTTCAAATTCCTAGAATCTTGGATCGTTCTCAGAAGCTAAACAACATAAACAACTTACAATAAAGAAATAGAAAACAAAATTTGGCAAAATATACGTAATTACGATTAAAATCTTTTTTGTAAAGCACGCACGGCCGGTGTCAGTATATTGAAGATTATTTCTAAAAACCGGGCTGTTAGGCCGTGGTCTGTTGCTGTAAAACCACATCTTGCCGGGAACGTTTCGATCCGCCCCTCGTGGATCTTCCTCAGTCCTCCAAAAAGCGACAAAGCGTACGAAAACAATAGCGAGACAGATGTTTGCGGAAAAATACCCGATACCTGTCTCAGGCAGAAGCAGCCAGGTACCGGTTATTGTTTGGCGTTCATCTTCCGCTATTGTTTTCGTACGCTCTGTCAATTTTTGGCGGCCTGATGAAGATCCACGAGTGGGGAATCGAAACACTGTCGACAAGATGTCTTTTGACAGCAAATATTAGAAGAACGGGGATACCCTCAGCAACTTATAAGAACTATACAAGGCCTATATAATGGAACAAGAATAGGTGTTCAAAATAATTGTAGGGTATCTCAACCAGTGGCGAAGCTAGTAGTTAATGAATGGGTAGGCAAAAATCTTATCTTAAATTTTTTTAAGGAATCTGTAAAAGGACGGTGGTTCAAATCGGACGCTGAGGTAGCGTTTGCTGTAAGCAAATGGTTCCACAAACAGCCGTAAGAATTTTACTAGCAGGGAATCTACAGATTAGTGCAACAGTGGGACTCATGCCTTAACGTTAATGGAGACTTCTTTTAAAATCGTTGAATAAAAAATGCTTTACGGCTCTATACATGTTTCTATTGAACAATCCTTGTATTAGTCATACACAATAATACAACTGATTGAACTTCAAAATTTTAAACTTGATTAGTTTCTATGTATATATGTTTAATGTTACAAATAATTCAAATAACAATCTTGATCATCTGTTAGTTCAGCAGAATAACAGGGACAGTTTTAATACCCGCATAAAATAAACACACTTATTAACAACACAGGCGCTTTAACTTAACTGTTTGGACCACAGAAGTGAGGCATGCCTCAACGCTCTATGTGTACAGCGCGGGACAATCCCCCCTCCCTACACTTCCCTATCACACCACTACATTGCTTACATACGATGTATACAAAAAACGCTGAGGCAAGTTCAGGTTGCCTCATTCGCTTTAAACGAACTATGCCGAATCTCACCTGTCACCATCTAGCGGTCGCTCAATAAAGCACGTTTCGGTTTAATAAATTTGACAGTCCCAGTAACAATGTATAATCTTTACGTTATGTAGTTCATACGTATTTATAATTTTTATTCTACAGAATTTTTTAGGGTAGGCATTGCCTCAATTGCCTCCATGTAACTCCGCCACTGATCTCAACATATATTTGTCAGTCAAGTTGTTAGACAAGGATGCAGTACATCGCCTAACTCTTTTTAATATTTATATTGACGATCTGGTAAGGAAAATGGAAACCTCTAGTCAACCCTGGTACTAAGTTATCACGAGACAGATATTTGAATGTGCTTTTGTTTGCTGACGATTTCCTTGTATTGTACTTCAGAATACACACTCTGATTTGCAAAAATCTGTTTTCAAGCTTCATCATATTTGCAGACAATACAATATGAAAATCTCCACTATAAAAACAATGGTAATGGCATTTCGAGGCAAGGAATCATCTAGTACACAAATAGTGATTAGTGATCGAATTCTAAAACAGCTGAGCCACTTTAATTATCTGGGAAATGATACTGGCTGTGATAGGAATTGTGATATTGATGTTAAGTTAGGTAAGTTTCAGACAATCTGTGACGATTTAAAACAAATTTTAAATAGCACAAAATAAACAATTTTGTTTGTTCAAAATAACCCATGATAAAATAATCCACCCTCCCCTTTGTAGCAAATAACCGGTACAAATATGTGAAAAACTAGTACTGGAACGCAAATTATCCAGTTGTTACGCTAATTAAAATAATCATTGTAATTATCTCTAAAAGACGTGATAATCACAAATAAAATACGGACAAAAATAAAGAAGCTGTAGTATAATTAGTAGTAGCTAATTAAAGGTAAAATAATAATAATCAGAAAGAACTACTTTTCTCTCGATGTGTAAACTACGCTAAATCACTACTCACGGCCCCTAAACCATCCCCATTCGTCTCTGAATCGCTGCCGAGGCAACTGCTTAGACATGTGTTGCGAGAAGAAATAAGTGCTATATTACCAAACTATGTAGAATAGGTGCTTTTGTAAAAAGAGAAATAGGTAGAGGAGAGCGTAAATATGTAGTGAGAGGAAGTAAAAATATAAATATATAAACAGTGTAGCCATGACATCTTTTTAAGTAAGTGTATAACAATTACAGTATGTACAATACTCAATCATAATGTAACAGTAGTGCAGTCAAACATAAATGTGAATAGTGAAAATGACCTTCTGAAATAAAACAACAACAACTCACTACGAGCACCATGTATCCAGAGACCGAGCATCATGAATGAACAACACACTTAGAGTCAACAGATGTAATGGAGGACCACTACAACTGCAACTAAAATCATCCAGAAAACCCCGCCGTAGAGGATCTAGAAGAGGACCAGCTATGGATATACCCAATACCCAGGTGACACGGAAGGATAACTTCGGTGGTTGTACTTCTTTTAAAAACCCAGAGTAAAGACAGTAAATTTATCGTAAAGACTGATATCAATCCTGTAAATTATAACGTAGTAATAGGGATAGTTAACACTACTAAATAATAGTAGCCTGAAACTGCAAACAGGTATAACTAAGTAAAAAGTAGATGAACCTATTCTTCAAATGGTTTACATAATGTTCTAAATAATGTGCAATATCACAAAAAATTAAAGCCCGGAACCGTGGTGCTGTATGATTTTGAGCTCATCAGAATAATGTTTTAAACAGAATGAAAGCGTTTAGTTCAGAATTTAATCACTAAGTAAGAATGATAAATGTTGTAGCTAACATCTTAGTAACATCCTAATATATCAGAAACCTTGCATTTAAATTTGTAATAAAGAGATGTCTTTTGCTAAACCCAAGAGAGTGAGTAAATTTACGAAACCTTAATCTAACTCCTAAACTTACAGGTTCATCTTTTGTGTGCAAATAATCTGTACATACAAAGGCAGCCAGTTTAATTGACGAAGGCCTATAAAACTGGTTCCCAGTGTTATAATGTCGAAAAGACGAGGCGTTATAAATCAACATCATTTTTAGAAACAAGCTACGTCGGGTTACACAATTAAAGTTCTACAAAGTTATGGCAGTGCCTGTACTATCCTATGGGTGTGAATTATGGAGAGCCAAGAAACAATACAGGCCTCGGAAATGGTGTTCTTAAGAGGTGTTAAAAGGTGTTCTAAACTTGACCGTATAAAGAATGAGGCACTTGACCGCATAAGAGAAGAGTTACAAGTTTTAACTTGAATGAAAAATTAAAAAACTACAAGCAACGGTGGAAAGAACACTTAGAAAGAATGTCAGATTCCAGATTGGTCAAACAAGTCTGAAAGTACAGACCTATAGGACACAGGTGTGTGGGTAGACCCAGGAAGAGGTGGCTGGAGGATCTTTGAAGGCGGAACAGGCAGCACCTTGCCTATGCCGTGTTGTGAAGATGATGGCTCGTGCAGATAATTTTTAAAACATGAAGATATGAAGAACGACGCTGCCAATAAGAAGCAAAGTAGAAAATCAGAACTTTCGCTGTTCGTGGATCTGTTAAAAACTTGGCCGGAAACTGTGGTGCATGGATCCCAAGAAGAGCTAAAATATAATTGCCATTTTTATCATATACCGAAACACACGGAAAGGATATAAACAGAAATTGATTGAGGAGGCTAAGGTATAACGAGGAAAAGAACGCCGTATTTCTACTAAACTATCTCAACTCAAACAATGAATTTTATCAAATTGTTCATTTAACAAAAATATGATTCTATATATGTTAATACTGCCTCGGCCAAAAGGATTACAGTCGGAAGTTTTTGACTCAATAATGTGTTCTTAATCGCGAAATGACGCTGTCCTTGTACACCGTTCACATCGCAGCGTTAGTGTTCCTCGACCTGCAATGGAGGCGACCGCGACCCGTCGAGTCGTTTTCATTCTACTGTCGGTGTAGGTTGTTGAATGGTGTCCAGGAACATGTAAACAATGTAACTACACTAATGTGAAAAGATAAAACTTAATTACCACAGATAACAGTTGCTTTGGTGCCGAGTGTTGTCCTTTTGGTAATACCAGTAGTAAAACTGTGGACTCAAAACATTAGTGACATCAACAAAAATAAGTATCGTTTGATAATAACCGAAGTATTTTCCGTATACCATCTCTCTCTCTCTCTCTCTCTCTCTCTCTCTCTCTCTCTCTCTCTCTCTCTCTCTCTCTCTCTCTCTCTTTATCCCTCTTCTTCCTCTCACCAGCAATCTCATTGGAGGCCTAACCTGCTGTTCATGGTTTCGCTTTACTCACGAAATACTTTTACTCTACAGTAAACAGAATATATTGTTTCTTTAAAAAACGTCAGTGATGGGAGTAAGCGGTGAAATTCCGAATACCTGGCTTCGTACCAATATAAAAATAATTTAGGTGCTGGGTAGGTTAAGCTTTGGAGTAGGTTAGCGCGTTTTACTGATTTTTAGGCGTTAGTCGGTGGGGCGGGGAGGAGAGTCTTCCGGTTGTCTATATATACTCTTTCCGTTTTTAGTTCAATCCTGATGTAAACAAACCCACGTGGCAAATCTGAAACGCTGTTGATCAGGGCCGTTGACACTGTTCACACAGTAATGTATTACGCGCATGTGCAGAATGTCTGTATAGTCATGTGAGAGTTATCTTGCCACTTAAATCGGGGCACGTCGTTTTAAGACTTCCTCCTTATCACTGTGTTCTTAATCGTATTGAATTAATATGGAGCCAGTTGAAAGGATATGTTGCTCGTCACAACACAACATTAGCTGTTTGACATAAAACCATTTATTGAGAAGGCGGTAAATGAAACAACGGCGGGCAAGTGGAGTAATTGTATGCAGCATATAATCAAGGAAGATGATAACCTATGGTAACTGGCCCACATTACCGACGTCGTTGTGAACAATGAACAATCTTATCAATAACGTTGACTCAAGTGATGATACAAGACACATATGTATGGAAGACGTTTAATTACTCTGTGACAGGTACTGATAGTATATTTAGTACACTGGTAATTATCACAGCTTCTATTTTCATTTTAAATAAACTTTACTTTTTTGTTTGTTGCGATATTTAAACGTTAATAAAAAAAAGTCATTAACTGGTGTTATAAAATATTTCACTGTTGGTCTGACACTGTCACACAAATTTGACTTTGGTCAGAACAAATTATTACAATTTACGTGTGTTTGTACGTAGTATACGTTAGTATCATTATAATGACGCCATGGAGGGTGTCATAGAAGGAGAAAAAAGAAGAGCGTAGAAGAACGAAGTTAACAGATAGCATTAAAATCAGAGGATGTTACGACGAAACGAAAGACTGGGATGCGATAGGCCAGCTTGGAGAGCTTTACAATTTCAAGACCTGCCTTAGGGCCGAACACCAAATAATAATAATAATACAGTATCGATATTATATGTACCCTGTCTGTACTGCTTCTGCCAGAGTGACACGCCTCTAATTCAAGTAGCAAATAGCGTTTCGGATGTGCCATGCCTGTTTGTTCACATCAGGATTAAGCTAAGAACGGAAACAACATACAGAGGTGCGACTCAGTGTCGCTTCTCGCTGTTTCCAGTTGACCTTTGGTGGGTGCGTGATCTTGTGAGTTTTGAGTGTGTAATCAGTGTGAGTGTGGTGTATTAAAGAGTCCATGGTTGGTAAGTTTTATTTTATTATTATTTTTTTATGTATATATTTTAGTATGTTTTGACTGTCTGTCGGTTGTGAGACAGAGTATTTTTTATTTGTGATGTTTCAGTGTTTGTTTTGGCTTGAAGACTACAGATTTGTTACGTGGCCGAACCATATAAAAAAGGCAGTGATGGAAAAGTCCGTCCCTCTAGTAGGCTTAGTGTCAAAAAGGATATTTTTACGACAGTCTAATTGATCGTCGTATGGTACAGTGGAAAACAAAACACAAGACACCAATTAAGTCACTAATCACCAGCTTTAATTGTCACAATTAAACAGTTTGTAATCAACAAGATAGTCTCTTACAACAATTCAAATAAAAATTGTTCACATGCAATAAAAATGTCAACTAATATAAAACACAATTCTATTACAATTGTCCCGCACGATTATAAAACACAACACTTCGCCACAATACTTGGAACCGCATTGTGTAAATCGCCACTGAAACGCACTGTGTAATCGCCCGACAATAACTGAAAACTAAGCAGCAGCTATGGGCTATTTATAGTCTGCAGGGTTCCATAATATGCGTCCTTAACAAGCCATCAAAAATTCTAGAGAACACTTCAGTGCGACCTTCGCAGAAACACCCACCGTTGGGCTAATTGAGAAGCTTCTAGAACGACACCATCGAACGCACGAGACGTTCCGCATTACGTAATACTGCCTCGCATGTGAAGCGTCACGTACGCATTACAGCTGCAGGAATAAAGTAGAACAACGTTCTCCAGTGTACCAGAACGTTCCATAATGGCTTAACACTTTTTCTGCGTTACGTAACACTATAGATTAAGGCGTTTTTTTTTTTTTTTTACTTAAGTTCGTCTTGAACGTTTTTTCTCGGATTCTGTGATACAGCTGAATGACAAGTTTTAAGTGAATGTTTATGGAGGTATTAAACCTAAAAATCACGCATACGGTTGTCCAAAGAAGCCCAGTTGTATAGAACCGAAAAAATTGGCCACAGACACTGCTATAATACGGTGAAGATTATTCTAACTGAAAAAATTGCGACCGCTTACAAAGGTGGCAATGATAGTAGATATTTTTGACATCCAGCGTTTTGGTTATAAGTAAAGGGGAAATTTACGACATGCTTGCACCATTAATGCGTCAAGTCCAATACTGATGGGCGAAGTTAAAATAATTCATCCATTTGTCAGCCATCTTCCTCGTCGTTATCTCTGTACTAGAACGGTGTATGAGGCAGTGACGACACGGCTGTTTAGATAGCCTCGTGTGCTCGTCGCTTTAATGAAACCGCCACAGGACTGACACCATGTCAAAGCGGTTTGCGTTTCGCTTCGTACGTTTAATTATTGTTTACCTCATAGTCGCACGCTTTTTGCCCTTCTTTGTACAGAAACGTTTTGTTTCACTTCGTGCTAAATTGTGTACCACGTCGTAAACAATAAGTGTGTGTATATTATAAATACATCACATTATCATTGGATAATAGAATGTAATGGAAGAAATTAGCTTTCTCGAATCGTCTTGAACCTTCTTTTCTCAGATTCTGTGATGCAGTTTAATGACTAGTTTTAATGAATGTGCGTTAGTTTTAATTCTAAAAATTATGCATACGGTTTTCCAAAGAAAATCAGTAGTATAAAACCGAATGCATTAGGCACAGAAACTACTACAACACCGTGTAGGCTATTCTAACTGAAAAAACTGCGACCGCTTATAAAGTTGCCAATGACAGTAGAAATCATTCAGTCACAAGTGTACACGTTACAGATTGCACTCTGTGCAACGTGACATAAGTGATTTTTTGGCGACAAATAAGTTTAACGATAATTTATTTTTCGTGTGGTTTGTGAACAGTGCTGAATATTTGTGAAGAACTGTTGACTTTTCTAATCCCTAGTGTTCAGTGCACTGTTCCACAACATTTTGTATCCCTAGAGTAAAAGAAGCTAGATTCCATTACTTACATTCCATACTTAGATTCCATTTCTAACTGAAAAAATGCGACCGCTTACAAAGGTGACAATGACAGTAGAAATTTTTTACATCCAGTGGTTTGGTAATAAGGAAAGGTGAAATCTGCGACATGCTTGCACCATTAATGCGTCAAGTCCATTACTGATGCGCGAAGTTAAAATAATTCATCCATTTGTCAGCCATCTTCCTCGTCGTTATCTCTGTACTAGAACGGCGTATGAGGCAGTGACGACACGGCTGTTTAGATAGCCTCGTGTGCTCGGCGCTTTAATGAAACCGCCACAGGACTGACACCATGTCAAAGCGGTTTGCGTTTCGCTTCGTACGTTTAATTATTGTTTACCTCATAGTTGCACGCTTTTTGCCCTTCTTTGTACAGAAACGTTTTGTTTCACTTCGTGCTAAATTGTGTACCACGTCGTATCTTAACAAAACGTCAATTCTCTATTCGTACGTAACGATTATCGTGCCGTTTGAACAAAAATAATGCAACCACTTGGATGAGCAGTCGACGCGCCCGCGCACCAATTTGTAATTTTCTTTTCTTTTGAACGAAGGAACGCGCCCGCGTTGTACCTTTTCGAAGTACTGTATTATAAAATAGTACAGGTCGTTTAAAATTTTACTTTTTCCTAAAACAATAATTACTGTTAGTTTTTTCAATAAAAGAATCTGAAACCTTCATTTATGTTTTACATTTCTGTGCACTTTATGAAAATAAATAGTGTTATTGTGATAAGTTCTTTAAATTTTTTTATTAAAATGTGTTTTTGTTTAACCATTTTTTTTTTTAGTTTAAAGTTTTGGTAGTTTTAACGTGCGTGTGCGTGATGACAGATTGTTGACGACTTACTCCTAATGTGAGACATTTTCACAAATGTATGAAAAATAGTGCAAATCTTGTTTTCAATTAGGTGTTCCACGTCGCTAATTATAAGCGCAAGACTATTATAAAGCGACAGTTAATGTTTGTAACATCCGGCTACTGAACTCCGCGACTTTCTATTTTCCACTGATGGGGCGGGGAGGGGTGCGCCCATCGAACTGGTGCTCAGTTATATATGCGCCCCTATAAATTGAAAGGTTACCTATGACTGACTTAGATGTATGGCATTTTTTTTAATGCCATACAATAAAATGCATAAATATGCCTGTATGAGAAGGTTCGTGCAATCCGCGTTGCCAATAATTGAGAAGGGGCCAATAATAATTCGACTTCTACGACTGGGGCCGGTGCAGGCGGAGAGGGAATTCAAGAGAGCCCAGCGTACTATAGTTAGTCTTGACCAATTTGTCTACGACGACGACGGTGTGTGTATTATTCCAGTGGGTTACTTCTTTTCCGCCTTAGCAATCGTTCAGATGAACTCTTCAACTTTGATCCGTAATCGGTGTCACCGTTTAACGTAGGCCTCCTTGCTACTGTCATAACAGCGTTACAGAGAGTGAACGGATAATAGAATGTAACGGAAGAAACTAGTTTCCCGGATCGTCTGGAATGTCTTTTCTCGGATTCCGTGATGCAGCTAAAGGACTAGTTTTAATTGAATGTTTTTTTTTTGACGGTATTAATCCTAAAAATCGTGCATACGGTTTTCAAATAAATATCTGGTGTACAGATCAGAAAAAATTGGCCATAGAAACTGCTGAAACACCGTGAAGGTTATTCTAACTGAAAAAACTGGATGATAGCAAAACAACTAAAAGAATCACAGATTGGAAAAACAATAAGCAGAAGAATTAGAGGGTGACCTAGGCAAAGACGGATGGATGAAGCCAGAGGATGATTTGAGGTGTATGAATGCAAGAGGCTGGACAAGGTTGTGTGGTGACAGGACGGAATGGAATGGGAGAAAATCATCGACCTGCCTAAGACCTACACTGCCAGAAGAAGAAGACGTGAAATGTAGTTACTATTGTTACTATTTACTACATTCATATAGTGTATATACTATACACTATTGTATATTAGTGTATAGTATATAATACATTAGTATATAGTAAATATAGCGTATTTACTGTAGTTCATACTCTGGTTATTGAATTTTGGCCGCTTCTCTCTCTGGAGATCCTTTGATTTATTTACACCGTGAATCATTCCGCGATGTCTCTTACGTTATTCTTTCAATCAAAAGTTTTTGTGATTCTCTCACTACCACATTCCACTTTTCCCTGCTAATGATCATATCTTACACCTCCCATCTGCCCTTCGATCTTCCCCTTGGTCTGGCCATCTTTGATCTCGAATTCTTTACTCTACTTACTACATCTTCCGGTGATCTAAAACAATATTTTTATTACACATTGTTACTGCGGTCTCCAACAAGATTGTTAACAGAAATTACACTGTCGCACAGCACTATAGAAAAAATTCCCGATTAGCGCTTTCAAATTTCACAGCTCATCATAATGGATTGTGATCATAACCATTAACACAATTTTATTAATTAAACAAGATTGTTCTTACGCATTTATCCTTTTTCACCTTAATACTCTCCTCTTCATTTTTACATTCCAAATATTTATATTGACCTGTCTTCTACAATTTTGACTTTTTGCTTCCATTTCTTTGATAGCCGATGATAAGGCGATAAAAAGGGGTAGAAAGTTGTGGGACCACATAAGTAAAAACAAAAGATGCCATACGGGATTCTGCAAGAATACATTCTGAGTGTTAAGTCCTCACTGACGAAAGATTTATTACTATGTTTCATAAGAGAAATTTCCTACACACGCATAGCTCTACTTACGGCTCAGAAGTTTTGACTACACAAGAACAAATTTAAATTAGAAAGAGAACAAGAGAAAATTAGAAATGAAGTCATTAAGGACAGAATGAATGTGAAAAATTCAATTGTCGATTTTATCCAAACAAAAAAATTACAATGGTATGGACACACGAAAAGAATGGCACAGGAAAGATTGCCGAGGAAAGTTATGGAATGGACCCCACCAGGAAGAAGGAAAAGAGGAAGACCACCTATCACCTGGATAGAAGAAATTCAGACTATATTGAGGGAACGAAAAATTGAAGAAGATCTTTGGATGGACAAGGAGCAGTGGAAGATGAGAATTCAATCACTTCTGTAACCTTTGGTTCCGGAAAATGTATAAACATTGTACAGCCGGAATAATAATAATGCGTAGGTCTACTATTTAGTTCCATAGAGGTAACACATTCTTTGTCGTGAATCTTCTCCCTATCGTACAGGTACAAACTGTGGAAGCTTTCCCAAAAAACTGTTTGAGGATAGTGGACGCAAACTATTTTACGTTGCACAAAAAATTCTCACTTAATAGTAAGATTTCATATACGTATTTGTGCGCACAACAACCGAAATAATAGCTTTTCTGTGTCGGCGCTGGCTTCCCGCGGTCCGGCTAAAAGCCGCATTACACACGAGCCGCGAGTTCGATATCTAACAACAGTCCGGCTGTGAAACAGTCACAACACCCACTAAATAATGACCTTCTCAATCGTTATTTCAGTAAGACAAGTGCCGGCTATTAACACAGGTCAAGGAACCCGACTTTGTTATTTATGGCCGTTACGTCGAACTGTTTATGGAAAGATCTGATATTAATTTCCAGCTAAGCCAACCGTAATTATCTAACGCATTGTAACCTCTTTTTATGTTTTATGTATATCTGGTGTTAAACGTAAATTAAAATTTATGATTACTAGTATTCTTCCTGAGTATAAGTAGTCTGTACGATACTCACTGACTATTCTGAATGAGGTACATTTATTATTACATAAATTTTGAACTAGATAATTTTTCAGTTGTGGGAAAAATTACAAAAATCCCAATTTCTGTACAATTTCTTTAGTAAT
Organism: Magicicada septendecula; assembly: GCA_034769895.1. Taxonomy (NCBI): domain Eukaryota; kingdom Metazoa; phylum Arthropoda; class Insecta; order Hemiptera; family Cicadidae; genus Magicicada; species Magicicada septendecula. Next base: position 461,560,715 of record CM068374.1, on the reverse strand, counting down.
GTAATAATTGTACAGTACACAATCATACACATTAGTAAATACTAAAAATTGCAAGAATTCGGATTTGGGTTAGAGATCCATTCAATCTGACGCTCTCTTGGATTTTCACAATTTTTTCAAATATTTGATCTGTTTTACGGGCTCCGGGGTTTTTAAATTTCCAGAAACGAATACCGTACTCAGATTTTGGTGTAAATTCCCTTTAATTTGATATCCCACATGGGCTTTTGCGATTTTTTCACAATTTTGACCCCCCCCATATTTTTGCTCCAGGGATCAATCTCAAAAACAACAGGGTTCTGTAGGGTAAAAGTATAGACGCGCATGCTAAGGTTTGCGAAAATCGGTTGATGCGTTCAAAACTTATCGTGACGTATACCCCAAATAGACAGACAAGTGACAAACGGTCGCGTTAACACTGAGAACTCGCTTCGCTCGTTCAAAAATTTATTGCCTTATTTATATTTTTAAATCGAGTCTTTAAGTAGGTCGATGGGCAAAGACTTGAAGAATAAAACCTAGGAGACGAAATAAACCACTGAATATTTGTCGATTATTATTAAGTTTTAACTAATATTAAACTAAACTAAACTAATACATTAAAAAATAACTTAGGTCTACCCGAGATTCATTCACTAACAAGTGTAAACCGTCAAAAGAATAAACGTTGTTAAAAACAACTACCAAACTACAAAAGTAAAACACAAGTGTAGATAAAGTATATAGGTAAAAAGAACCGCTACTTACCCTGTAAGTCTGATGGCCAGAACTGGGAAGCATAACAGCACTGACACTAGTTCGCGCAGCGAACAACGAACCCACTGAATCCTTGTTTCTTCTATGATCATGGAGAGTATACCCTGCCTCGTGCCTCAGAAATATCATTTCAGCCTCTCTTGGATGCGACTGGCCTGGCCTTTCGTTAAAATCCAATTCTCAGACCCATAAAGAAGTGTGGGAAGGGTCATCACCTTATAGAATTTTAAAGCGTGTTCCTTTACTTGCTGACTTAAGGGTTCGCCTAATAGTCCCGCACAAAAAAAAAAGTTGAACTTATACAACTTATTCACAACGTCGTGAATAATTATAAATATAATTATAATAATTATTACTATAACGTGCTGTTTTACGGTTGACACCGTTTGTCGCGATGTTTCACCTTCGTTTATTCAAACAATTCCGGTCAATGGCCCTGTATCCTGCATTACTTTTTTCATGTTCTCCTTCCGTACTACCTTCAGACTGCCTTTTTTATTCCTATTTGAAGGAAATCATGCATTTATTTAACCTTCAAGCCATCTATTATTTGTAGTCCTCTGGATATGCCCATACTGTACTAATCTCTTTATGTCGGTAGATTCCAATGTGCTCATGTTAATAATTCCTATTCTGCCTTTGTACTTCTAACTCTAACTTGACCTTATCTTGCAACTTACTCAAGGTTCGATTTTTGACCTTTTTTTGAGTTAATCTCCGACGTCTGTACACTACATGTGCCACCTACTTTCTACTATGACTTTGTAGAGTGTGTTTCGTACAGCATGCAAGTGACTTTACTTGTAATTTTCGTACAACATAATAAACAAGTCAGTTATTAGTTAGTCCTAGCTTTCTTCAATCTAATAAAGATCTTGATGGCTATCTCCACTTTTCATTATCTTCACTTTAAAATATCTGTATTGTATCGTATTTCGTGTAATTTTCCCATTAATATAAAATCTGTTCGTTCATTACTAATTACAAGATATTCTGTTTTTGTAGTCGACTGTCAGACCCTACTGCGTCTACTGCGAACCCTTCCTCTACCTCTAACTCACCTGTATTTGTCCAACTCGTCTTCAGCCAGAATGACATGATCAAAACGTATGGAAGCGAAGGATAAAGAGGGCTACTATTATTATTATAAAATGTTCAACATTATTCTTGAAGTATTACTTCCTATATCGTTTTTTTATTCATATTAATACATTCATTTACGGTTTGTTGTTTTGGCAGCCCTGCTTTGGTTTTATAATAACTTGTAAACGTTGCATGTGATTTCAACACTGTTATATGATTTTGAATTTTTACCACGTGTCAAACTTTGTTCCGTACACAAGATTTCAAAAAAAAGGAAATCGGAAAAATTAACTCGCAAGTTTGCAATACGAAAACATGTAAATAAATGTGTATTCAATGTTTCGAACCAGTTGCCTGATAAGGAAACAATCTCAACTCACAACAAAAAGCAGAAATCAAAACAGAGGGCAGTCAGTCAACCGTACGAAATAACCTTTTCGCTTTCTGTGATAAAAGTCGGCAAACCCAATAGCGTCAGGAAATGTGTGTCCCAGAGTGTGGAGGCGGATAAGTTTTCATTTTTGTTTTCTCTTGATGGAACAAAATAATTAACAGTTATCTTTTAACAGTGTTCTGAATACTTTTTTGTCGGACAGACGACATATTAAAATACCCACGTGTACACAACCTTAGCGCTCGAATGTGAGCGCGCCCACGCCCACGCGAAGGTATACAAACATTAGTTTGTGAAAGTTAAGTGAAACGTACACTTGACAATATAAAGTAAATTTTTGTTTACGAAACGTACAAGTAGTGCGTGTAATGCATGTATTGGACGCATTGCATAATTTAAACGGATTTCTGGTTAGACGAGAAGGTGTAGCAAGTGTTACAAGACAAGAAGGACGATCACGAAGGTGTAGCAAGTGTGGCCACACATGCAATAAACACTGGACATGAATTCCCAGACATAACGAACATGACACTAATAAAACACATACCACACAATGGCACCATAATGAACATTTGGGAAAATTTACAAATATACAAACACAAAACAGACTAATACCTGAACAAATACAAATCAATACAAACATGTTACAATTTTCAAAGGACTAAACGTCGAAAATATACAAAATACTAATATATATACACACACACACACACACACAATAATAACAATTTAAAAACCAACGAGAAGCTATAATAACAGTCAACCAGCACACATGTACTCCACAAGATTCAAAATTAGGAAGGCTGATGATGGGAACACTAAGAGTCCCGAAACATGTTCCAAATAAGGGAAAAATAACATCTTGACGTAAAGTAAATATACATTTTAAAAATTATATATATATATATAACGTTAAAATTAAATTAATTGTTCCAATATTTTTTAAATTTAGTATCTAAGAAGAGCGTTTGGCAAAGATGTGAATGTGAAAGACGAACTAACCAACTGAAGATTTGTTGACTGTTATTAAGTCTTGATTAAATTCTTTGTATAAGACTTTAGTTTTATCTTTGAATAAATTTACCTGAACTTTCACTCAACAATACAGTGAGTAGATAATAATGTCGTTAATCTGTTTAATTTCTTTACTCGTCTGCTGCCATTCGGAATGCTTAACTCGTAGTTAAATCGTCGTTCGCATGTCCGTCACTAAAACTGCAAATGGAAGAGTATTTTTCATATGTGTTAGCGCTTTTAAAACTTCTTGTGTACGTCAAAACGGAAAGAGTAGACTCATGACGTTGTATCAGAATAGGTGAGCCACTTTACTTATTTGGGAAATTATATTGGCTGTGATAGGAATTGTGATATTGACGTTAGGTTAGGTAAGTTTCAGACGATCTGTGGGGAAATCAACCGTATTTTTAGAAATAAGGTGCGTTGAGATACAAATTAAAGTTCCACATAGTTATGGCAGTCCCTGACTGTCCTGTGGGTGTGAATTATGGACAAGAAACAAGACAGGGTTCGGAAATTACGTTCTTAAGAAGTGTTCAAATATACCATAAAAGAAGTGTTACTAGTTTTTAACTTGAAAGAAAAATTAAAAGAGTACAGACAACGGTGGGAAGAACTCTTAGAAAGAATGTCAGATACCAGAGTGGTCAAACAAGTCTGGAAGTAAAAACCTATAGGACACAGGTGTGTGGGTAGATCCAGGAAGAGATGGCTGGAGGATCTTTGAAGGCGGAACAGGCAGCACCTTGCCTATGCCGCGATGTGAAGATGATGATGAAAGTCGGAAGTAAGTGTAATAATAAATATTAATGGCCATAATAAATTGTTTAGCGGTAACGCTGTTCCGATTGCGTGCAGTCCAGATTGCGTACCTGCCAAATGTTGTCCAGATTGCGAACACTTATAATTATAGTCTATAGAAACTATAGGTCGTTGTTTAAGACCTGAAGATGTCAGTAATGACGAAAAGCTTTGTCTAAATAATAAAAACAATTATAGCAGTTTAGCAATTTTATAAAAGAAAAATATAGTCTATAGAGTTCGTGACTGCCACCCAAATATCCAGAGTCCAGACTGCGAACAACGAACAACTCGACACCTCGTGTGTGACCGAGTTGAAGGCTGCGAATGTACTAGTTAAACACCAACAACATTTGTATGCCGTTACAAAGCCGGTGAAACGAAGAGACAGCATTTCCTTACATATACAGAATAATATTACCTTCGCCGAAACCGACACAGTTTTGCACAACACTTAAAAAAACAGTCCCAATCCGAGAATTATTGAGAGCAGAACACGCGTACAGTATATTCACACACAGCGACACAAAACTAAAAATATCCGTATGAAAAACTACAAACGACTTCCATATTCTAAGATTTATATTTAAAATCATTTTCGAAATGAAATATTTCCATAGAAATGACTTCTTTCTTCAGCCTTAACCACACAGTACTGTGGTCACTTACGTATACCACCTCACGTTAGCGCACTCGATTTTCGCTGACGATGGCAGTCGATGGCGCTGCCGAAACGTCTGGTTTTGCAGAAAACATTGGACCACGGCCAAACAGTCCGGAAGGAATTTTAACAACAAACTACTTCTTTTTTGCCGATAACGTAGTACACATATAAACAATTATCCCCTCCCCCTTCAACTATAATTTTCATTTATAGAAAATTACCCCCACCCCGTTCAACTAGCCTCTTCATTTATAGATATTTCATCTACGTTTCTACATTAGATTATTATGAGGATACTTATCAGGATACTTTATTCATCAAAATTAAATACTTTACTCTTGTTAAAACATAAAACGTTGCAGGTAGGTAAACTATCCCTTCCCCTCAAGCGATCTTCACCAAAATCAAAAAGCCTTGAGTTCTCTACAATTCAGGGATATATGCAAAACATCATTTGATTCTGTTTAACTTTACGGCAGTTATCGTTCGTCATAATAAAATTTACCCTTGTTAAAACATAAAACGTTGCTAGTAAACTACCCCTTTTTCTTAACCGATTTTCACTGAAATCAAAAGGCCTTGAGTTCTCTACAATTCAGGGACGCACGCAAAAAATTATTTGTTTCTGTTTGACTTTACTGCAGTTATCGTTCGTCATAGAAAAAATTACCCTTGTTAAAACATAAAACGTTGCCGGTAAACTACCCCTTTCTCTTAATCGATCTTCACCAAAAACAATAGGCCATGAGTATTCTACAATTCAGGGCTGTATGCAAAAAATTATTTGTTTCTGTTTGAATTTGCGGCTGTTATCGTTTGTCATAGAAAAAATTCTACACACACACATAAACACACAGGCACACACACAGACACTTTTCGAAAAATGACTTTTCTTCATGTTTTGAGGGTAGTACAATCAGAATCAGCCATTATCTCGAACATGATTTTTTTCGCCATGACCATACGGTACTTCCATTTCCTTATGGAACATGGAAGTAAAAATATAAACACAATATAGGAGAGAATGTATAGGAGAGATGGTAATGTATAGGCCATGTATACGCCTATACAAAGGCGTATAGGTTTCTAACGTAACATTTCCACATTAAAGGTTCGACAAAGAAACGACTCAAATTACGGGACACTTTATTATAGTCAACAGTTTGCCGTTAGACTAAACAAACGACCCCTTCATTACCTGCAGCGGATCACGGGGTTGCGATATTGACACGCGAAATGTGACAAAAGGAACCAGTATGTGAACCTACGTAACCGTGGAACAGAGACCCCTTCATTACCTGCAGCGGATCACGGGGTTGCGATATTGACACGCGAAATGTGACAAAAGGAACCAGTATGTGAACCTACGTAACCGTGGAACAGAGACCCCTTCATTACCTGCAGCGGATCACGGGGTTGCGATATTGACACGCGAAATGTGACAAAAGGAACCAGTATGTGAACCTACGTAACCGTGGAACAGAGACCCCTTCATTACCTGCAGCGGATCACGGGGTTGCGATATTGACACGCGAAATGTGACAAAAGGAACCAGAATGTGAACCTACGTAACCGTGGAACAGAGACCCCTTCATTACCTGCAGCGGATCACGGGGTTGCGATATTGACACGCGAAATGTGACAAAAGGAACCAGTATGTGAACCTACGTAACCGTGGAACAGAGACCCCTTCATTACCTGCAGCGGATCACGGGGTTGCGATATTGACACGCGAAATGTGACAAAAGGAACCAGTATGTGAACCTACGTAACCGTGGAACAGAGACCCCTTCATTACCTGCAGCGGATCACGGGGTTGCGATATTGACACGCGAAATGTGACAAAAGGAACCAGAATGTGAACCTACGTAACCGTGGAACAGAGACCCCTTCATTACCTGCAGCGGATCACGGGGTTGCGATATTGACACGCGAAATGTGACAAAAGGAACCAGTATGTGAACCTACGCAACCGTGGAACAGAGACCCCTTCATTACCTGCAGCGGATCACGGGGTTGCGATATTGACACGCGAAATGTGACAAAAGGAACCAGAATGTGAACCTACGTAACCGTGGAACAGAGACCCCTTCATTACCTGCAGCGGATCACGGGGTTGCGATATTGACACGCGAAATGTGACAAAAGGAACCAGTATGTGAACCTACGTAACCGTGGAACAGAGACCCCTTCATTACCTGCAGCGGATCACGGGGTTGCGATATTGACACGCGAAATGTGACAAAAGGAACCAGTATGTGAACCTACGTAACCGTGGAACAGAGACCCCTTCATTACCTGCAGCGGATCACGGGGTTGCGATATTGACACGCGAAATGTGACAAAAGGAACCAGTATGTGAACCTACGTAACCGTGGAACAGAGACCCCTTCATTACCTGCAGCGGATCACGGGCTTGCGATATTGACACGCGAAATGTGACAAAAGGAACCAGTATGTGAACCTACGTAACCGTGGAACAGAGACCCCTTCATTACCTGCAGCGGATCACGGGCTTGCGATATTGACACGCGAAATGTGACAAAAGGAACCAGTATGTGAACCTACGTAACCGTGGAACAGAGACCCCTTCATTACCTGCAGCGGATCACGGGGTTGCGATATTGACACGCGAAATGTGACAAAAGGAACCAGTATGTGAACCTACGTAACCGTGGAACAGAGACCCCTTCATTACCTGCAGCGGATCACGGGGTTGCGATATTGACACGCGAAATGTGACAAAAGGAACCAGAATGTGAACCTACGTAACCGTGGAACAGAGACCCCTTCATTACCTGCAGCGGATCACGGGGTTGCGATATTGACACGCGAAATGTGACAAAAGGAACCAGTATGTGAACCTACGTAACCGTGGAACAGAGACCCCTTCATTACCTGCAGCGGATCACGGGGTTGCGATATTGACACGCGAAATGTGACAAAAGGAACCAGTATGTGAACCTACGTAACCGTGGAACAGAGACCCCTTCATTACCTGCAGCGGATCACGGGGTTGCGATATTGACACGCGAAATGTGACAAAAGGAACCAGAATGTGAACCTACGTAACCGTGGAACAGAGACCCCTTCATTACCTGCAGCGGATCACGGGGTTGCGATATTGACACGCGAAATGTGACAAAAGGAACCAGTATGTGAACCTACGCAACCGTGGAACAGAGACCCCTTCATTACCTGCAGCGGATCACGGGGTTGCGATATTGACACGCGAAATGTGACAAAAGGAACCAGAATGTGAACCTACGTAACCGTGGAACAGAGACCCCTTCATTACCTGCAGCGGATCACGGGGTTGCGATATTGACACGCGAAATGTGACAAAAGGAACCAGTATGTGAACCTACGTAACCGTGGAACAGAGACCCCTTCATTACCTGCAGCGGATCACGGGGTTGCGATATTGACACGCGAAATGTGACAAAAGGAACCAGTATGTGAACCTACGTAACCGTGGAACAGAGACCCCTTCATTACCTGCAGCGGATCACGGGGTTGCGATATTGACACGCGAAATGTGACAAAAGGAACCAGTATGTGAACCTACGTAACCGTGGAACAGAGACCCCTTCATTACCTGCAGCGGATCACGGGCTTGCGATATTGACACGCGAAATGTGACAAAAGGAACCAGTATGTGAACCTACGTAACCGTGGAACAGAGACCCCTTCATTACCTGCAGCGGATCACGGGCTTGCGATATTGACACGCGAAATGTGACAAAAGGAACCAGTATGTGAACCTACGTAACCGTGGAACAGAGACCCCTTCATTACCTGCAGCGGATCACGGGGTTGCGATATTGACACGCGAAATGTGACAAAAGGAACCAGTATGTGAACCTACGTAACCGTGGAACAGAGACCCCTTCATTACCTGCAGCGGATCACGGGGTTGCGATATTGACACGCGAAATGTGACAAAAGGAACCAGAATGTGAACCTACGTAACCGTGGAACAGAGACCCCTTCATTACCTGCAGCGGATCACGGGGTTGCGATATTGACACGCGAAATGTGACAAAAGGAACCAGTATGTGAACCTACGTAACCGTGGAACAGAGACCCCTTCATTACCTGCAGCGGATCACGGGGTTGCGATATTGACACGCGAAATGTGACAAAAGGAACCAGAATGTGAACCTACGTAACCGTGGAACAGAGACCCCTTCATTACCTGCAGCGGATCACGGGGTTGCGATATTGACACGCGAAATGTGACAAAAGGAACCAGAATGTGAACCTACGTAACCGTGGAACAGAGACCCCTTCATTACCTGCAGCGGATCACGGGGTTGCGATATTGACACGCGAAATGTGACAAAAGGAACCAGTATGTGAACCTACGTAACCGTGGAACAGAGACCCCTTCATTACCTGCAGCGGATCACGGGGTTGCGATATTGACACGCGAAATGTGACAAAAGGAACCAGTATGTGAACCTACGTAACCGTGGAACAGAGACCCCTTCATTACCTGCAGCGGATCACGGGGTTGCGATATTGACACGCGAAATGTGACAAAAGGAACCAGAATGTGAACCTACGTAACCGTGGAACAGAGACCCCTTCATTACCTGCAGCGGATCACGGGGTTGCGATATTGACACGCGAAATGTGACAAAAGGAACCAGTATGTGAACCTACGCAACCGTGGAACAGAGACCCCTTCATTACCTGCAGCGGATCACGGGGTTGCGATATTGACACGCGAAATGTGACAAAAGGAACCAGAATGTGAACCTACGTAACCGTGGAACAGAGACCCCTTCATTACCTGCAGCGGATCACGGGGTTGCGATATTGACACGCGAAATGTGACAAAAGGAACCAGTATGTGAACCTACGTAACCGTGGAACAGAGACCCCTTCATTACCTGCAGCGGATCACGGGGTTGCGATATTGACACGCGAAATGTGACAAAAGGAACCAGTATGTGAACCTACGTAACCGTGGAACAGAGACCCCTTCATTACCTGCAGCGGATCACGGGGTTGCGATATTGACACGCGAAATGTGACAAAAGGAACCAGTATGTGAACCTACGTAACCGTGGAACAGAGACCCCTTCATTACCTGCAGCGGATCACGGGCTTGCGATATTGACACGCGAAATGTGACAAAAGGAACCAGTATGTGAACCTACGTAACCGTGGAACAGAGACCCCTTCATTACCTGCAGCGGATCACGGGCTTGCGATATTGACACGCGAAATGTGACAAAAGGAACCAGTATGTGAACCTACGTAACCGTGGAACAGAGACCCCTTCATTACCTGCAGCGGATCACGGGGTTGCGATATTGACACGCGAAATGTGACAAAAGGAACCAGTATGTGAACCTACGTAACCGTGGAACAGAGACCCCTTCATTACCTGCAGCGGATCACGGGGTTGCGATATTGACACGCGAAATGTGACAAAAGGAACCAGTATGTGAACCTACGTAACCGTGGAACAGAGACCCCTTCATTACCTGCAGCGGATCACGGGGTTGCGATATTGACACGCGAAATGTGACAAAAGGAACCAGTATGTGAACCTACGTAACCGTGGAACAGAGACCCCTTCATTACCTGCAGCGGATCAAGGGGTTGCGATATTGACACGCGAAATGTGACAAAAGGAACCAGAATGTGAACCTACGTAACCGTGGAACAGAGACCCCTTCATTACCTGCAGCGGATCACGGGGTTGCGATATTGACACGCGAAATGTGACAAAAGGAACCAGTATGTGAACCTACGTAACCGTGGAACAGAGACCCCTTCATTACCTGCAGCGGATCACGGGGTTGCGATATTGACACGCGAAATGTGACAAAAGGAACCAGTATGTGAACCTACGTAACCGTGGAACAGAGACCCCTTCATTACCTGCAGCGGATCACGGGGTTGCGATATTGACACGCGAAATGTGACAAAAGGAACCAGTATGTGAACCTACGTAACCGTGGAACAGAGACCCCTTCATTACCTGCAGCGGATCAAGGGGTTGCGATATTGACACGCGAAATGTGACAAAAGGAACCAGAATGTGAACCTACGTAACCGTGG